>JAYKAV010003131.1:319594-413180 GCA_035582835.1 Phoebastria nigripes | reverse complement strand
TGGACGGGGCTCTGAGCAACCTGATCTAGTTGAAGATGACCCTGCCCATGGCATGGGGGTTGGACTAGATGACCTTTAAAGGTCCCTTCCAACCCAAACCTATTTTATTCTATTCTATTCTATTCTATTCTATTCTGTTCTGTTCTGTTCTGTTCTGTTCTATTCTATTCTATTCTATTCTATTCTCTATACACCAAACTATTTGCTTTTCTTTTGTCTGCTTTTACTAGACTTTCAGATTCTCTTTGCTAACAACTTTCTCCTGCTATTTTTGAGAAAATTCAATTTGCCCTCTGTAGCTGATGTTTAAGTAGTTTCTGGCGATTATATCTCACTTTCATTCTTATAGTCTTTTTTGCAAAATTTGCAGTCTTTGTCCTCTAATTGGGGTTTGTTTTTTTTTTTTTCCAGTAACAAAATATTGAATATTTTCACCCATTGATCACACAARTATTTTCTCTTAATCCCTTTTAATTAAAATAAAAAACATAACATCTTAAAATAAAAAGTTGTTTTGTTAACTGAAAAAAAGAAAATGAAAATTTAAAAAGCCAGAATAAGAAATTTACATAACAAGAAAGTTATCTTGACAAAACTATTCTGAATTTGTGATGCAACTATACTAAATCTGTTATAAAGATTTTCAAGTTTAGAAGTTTCAGATTTACAAATTTCTGATACAGTTTTATCGCTTCTTCTCTATCAGCTGTCCTCTCAATACTGGGACTTTTTTTTCTCCTGTGTTCTGCATAGCTCCTTACACGAGCTCTGTTATGAACTCATCTCCCACTTAAGGCACACAATGCAAGTATTAACCTATGTTAGTATTTCTATAGGCACTTCATGGCAGAAATATTCAGGAAATGTTCAGAAATTATTTTCTCTGCAGTTTCTAGTTAATATTACTTTATTTTTTATTGTATCCCCTCCATAGCTGTGATCTAAAGAGTTTTGAACTTAATATTGGTAACTTACACAATTAACTCAAATGTGATCTCCCTATTATTTAATTTTTTACAACTTTTCCATGTTAGATTAGCTGTGTTCCCTGATATCACATGCTTCCGACTTAAAATTAAATCTGAAATTTGGAAAAGTCAGTGATTGAACTGTGTTCTAACCCAGGTTAAAAGTTCGTCCAGGAATGAGTGATACAGTTTGCTTTTGCAGTAAAAGAATATGTTGTAGTCAGTTACCCTTTACCATACTACGCACCTATGCAGAAAAGTTACTGTGTCTGTAACTGGGGTGCTAAGAGGCTGAGGTTATATTTATAGTGCAATTGAAAGGTGTGACAGCAGCTTACGTGGGATGTACCTGGGGTGGGTTAGAGCTATTTTGCTTGGGCATTGACAGTCTGGTGGCTGCAGAAGTAGAGGACAAACACTTGACTTCTTCCTTCCGTGGTTATGCGGTGGCAGGGCTGGTTCAGAAGTCCCAGAGTTGATGTTCCATGTTTGACGGCAGTGTAGATACATGTAAAGTTGCTTCCAATTAACTGACATGGAAGTAGGCTCAGGACAAAAGTATTCAGAGGAGGTATGCTCTGCTTTCTTTTGTGTAGGATAGCAATTCAGGTTATCTCAACTGACTTTGAAGTAAACTGAGCTTTGTTTCCTCAGGACCAGTTGAGCATTTTGAGTCTACCAATTCCTCCTAAATCTGATTTTTTTTCTCTTTCATTTACGAAAGAGTTTTGTTAGATGCAGTCTAAAACCACAATTTCATTTTTCAAAGAAAGACTAGGTTTTGGCTGAGTGCATATTTAACTTTTTAGTACATTTTTGTTTCTTTTGGAATAAAAATAACTATAAAAGAGCAGAGGTTCTCTGTCAGAGTAGCATACTAGTTTGGTGACAGGGCATCTTTGAACCTGAAAGTAGCATTTGTTTCCTCTCTCTTAACAGTGTTGTAAAAATGCAGAGGCAAGGATACTACAGCAATAAAAATTTTAGCATTTAGCCTGAAATTCACTGAATTGGCTCTGGTGATATAGTTAAAATAATTTCAGGTATTATAAATTATTGTTCTTAATTACAGTAAGCATAAATAACTCTATTTTTTTACCATGTAAATGTCAAATAAGGGAGGTATGAAACATGCCCTTCCATGTTGCTTTGTATTTTGAGAAGCTATATATTTTTACATGCTCTCTAAGACATATGTTTATTTGCTCATTATAAATCTATAAAGATGGATTTAATTTATGTTAAAAAAATTTTTGGTCAATATTATTTTAAAAACCCATATTCAGACTTTGGTGGAAATGAACACATTATATGAAGAAACTATTGGGAAAAGTGTACAGAATAGCAGTTGGAACTGCCTGTACAGATTTCTAATGCTTTTTAAGTGTTTACTTTTTAATCATTACAAACAGGAAATTTAATCTCCAGCTGAACATAAATAACAACAAAGACTCCATGACTCAGCATAAACCTGCAAACCTAAAAGGGTCATAAAATACAAAACTCCCTATTAAAAAAGGCTTATATATGAAAGGATAAACAAAACATTTGCATTCTGGCTCCAGTCAGTGCATACTGTTTAACAGTCCGAAGGAGCAGAAAAATATATCCTCTTCTATGCAAGTTTTAAAAAAATGTTAAATAATACTAAACATTGTGTCTTTTCTGAATAGATAGGTTGTGTCATTTGATGAGATTTTATTTTTACCTAGTTTGAAATGGGTTTAGATGAGTTTCATATTTTGATACAGAATGGTATTTATTTGTGTAAGTAAGCATGAATGTGTTGTATTTCTGTCAGCAGTATAGAAAAGAAATGAGTATCATTGCTTCCTGTTTGCAGGCAGTTTTGACAACAACATGAAATGGGCAGAAACAAATTCTCTCTGTGAGTCTTAAAATAAAATCTCCACTAAATTAATAACGGGTTTACCTTGAAACTCAGTGTGGCATTTTTATCAGTATTTCTAACTCAGGAATACTTACAATGGTTATATAAAAATATATAGAAATGCATGTACTTCTATTATATATATAATAGACATACTTCTGATTTTTAAATACATACATTTTTACATCTGTATAAAGGGATATATGTATATGTATACATGGACAAAGTCCAATTGGACACAGTCAAAATAGATTGGTTTCACAACCCAATTCAATTCCTGATGCAAATTGCTTCTATAAAACTTACCACAGTAGAAAAAAATGTACTCCTCATAGATAGAGTAATATTTTCTGAAATTTTCTGAAAATTAACTGTATTGATGTGAAAGCTAAAGAGACCAGTTTGAATCTGTCAAACAAACAAACCAACAAGCGAAAAAGGAACTAATTTAATGGTTTCAGCCAAAACTCCAACAAACAAAACTTTATTTGAAAATTAAAATTTTTGCTCCCCTAAAGCACAGCAGCATAACTACTAATATAGTTGAACTCATATCACCATCTACCTTTTAAGTTTAAAGCACCAGGATTTATGTCTGAGATAAGTACCTGAGACTTGATGGGTTAAGAGAAGCTAGGCTTAGGGTCAGCATGGTGCCGTCTTTTTCACTCCCTGCAAAGCCAAAGTAAATAGTTTCTGTACTATGTATTCAGAAAGAAATGTAGATTAACAGAGGCTCAAGGAGAGAGAACAATATACTCTTAGCTATACCTCTCAGTTGAGGGTAAACTCATCCTTCCCAGTTACTTACCGACTTTGCAGATCCCAATGTTGCCATGGAAATCCATTAAGATGGACAGTTTTTTCACATAAACCTAAAGAATGGTCTTATTCATGATATATCTATTCTTAGACCATACATGGAATTTGGACTACAGCAGCTAGTTAGTTTAAAAAATGGAGAAGTTTCCTTGATTTCAGTCTAATGACTCATATTTAAAGTTTGGTCCTGTGCCATATCTGTCATATTAATGATACTCCTAGAAATGAATTTCCCATAATATTTAAATTTATGATTACCATTTTATTTTTCAGCCATTCCTGTTGGGCTCAGGCAGAAGTGCTAATTCTCTTACAGACCAAAAATCAGGTATTTGTGTAGTTATCAGAAACAAAGAGATCAAGTGTGAACCATGGTTGGCAAACAGATCAGTTTAGTTTGGCACCAGCATGTAATAAAAGTCTCTAATACAAAGAAAACTCACAACAGTCATCCATGCTGATAATTATATTTGCCTGGACTTTTAGTTCTAAGGGTGAAGCGTAATAAAACAGATGGTGTCCTCACTCAATCCACCTGACACTTCTTGCCATTTTATATTAAAATATCAGTAAAGCAAATTTGTAAAGTAACTTCTCTCACCTCAAGTACAATCAAATGGTGTTCTTAATACAAAGAGAGGCATGCTCAGAGAATTATAAATATGATGCCAAGCAATGGAGCACTAAGTAATTCACTCTTATCTGGAAAAAGATTTTATTAACATGAACAATCCCAATAGTAACAAAATACTTAGGTTCTGACCTCCTGGGGGAGAACGAATAGAATACTTCACAACAGACATAGTGTTAAGGGCTGTCCAGCTTATGGTTTGCGAGCAAACGGCACACGCAGACGACGCCCCCCGACATGTTTTGGGGATGGTGCAGACACTCAGCCCCTTCCAGCGGCAGGCACCAAGCACATGGACTATGACCCGTGGTCCTGCTCCAACTGCTGGCACTGAGCCCCTCACTCGCCTCGCTCACATCAGTCTCCCAAGCAGCTGTCACTTAGTCTTTGCAGCACTCACAGGTGCAGGATAGAGTGAGATTAAATGGAGACATAGTTGAAAAAGGATTTAATAAGAAGATAAGATAGACTGCAGCAGTCAGGTGCAGGTCTCAGTTACAAAAGCATACTGACTGACTCATTTTATATTCGACCAGCCCCCTTTATACCTGTTTCTGCCTACTTCCCCTTTGTTCCTCCCAAGTCCCCTTCTCCTCCACAGTCCTTAATCTGTTTGCACAGTCCCACTGGTCCCCCAACATCCTGGACACTCAGGTTTGCATCTCTGTCAGCTGCAAAGTCCCACTTTGCCTGCAGTTCCTTGGTAGCCCATGAGTTAGTGTGACTGACCAGGTTTGCTTCTTGCCTTTGTCTCCATTATGTTTGCCTGTCAGCTTTGTCTCTCTGTATATTTTGTTCATGGCTTCTCCCTTTTCCTTGCCATCCCCTTTGACAAGGTCCTTGATCACGTTATCCTACTGAAATCAACATTCCCATGTTCCAGTACCCTTATCAATGAGTACAACTGACCAGGTTCATTACTGCCTCCCTTATTATTTGTTGGTCAGGTTTGTGTCTCCGTGTCTCCTTGTTTATGGCTTCCTCCTTTAATTATTATCCCTTTTTGCTTTAAAAGGTCCTTGGACAGAGAGCTTTAAGGGAGCTGACTCTCCCTCCTTCCACATACCCTTCCATAGAGTCCTTTTAAAACTCTAGTTGATGACAGGTTGCTTTAAAGCAAGCTTCTGTTAGAAATATATCTTGCTTAAAATACCATTGGATAGTATTTTATGGGATTCTTCAGTGTACACACAGAGATAGAGAGCTTAAGTTTTAATCTGATTATCACTTCAGTTTTAAGAACTTTAATCACCATAGTGAGGAGGTGGGGAGGAGCACAAACCTCCTTTTCTTTCACAGATACCAAACCTGAAATTTGTGGGTAATATTAACCCTCCTTTTCTCTGTCCTTTTCCTCCAAAAATAGAATGTTGTTAAAGTAATTGCAAAAATTCTATGCAAATGTGAGTAGGAGCAAAGAAGTGATAGAGGGAAGAAGGAAAATCTCCAGCTGAGCTAAAGCAAGAATCCAGAAAAGTACACAAGACATCTATTATTTTGACAAATCTCTAAAAATTTGCAGATATTAGGTCTGATGCTGTGTGTCTGAGGCTGGCTGACAGCAAATATGCTGCTACCAAAAATAACACCCTCAGTAAATAATTTAAGCAAAGTGCAAAGGTATCCTAAAGGAGTTAAGGTACTCATAAAAGGCAGAAGAGCAGCTTAGGTTACCTACTGTACACTGTTTGTTTTAAAGATACATTTTTTGCAGTTACTTCTACTTTTTTTTTTTAATTTATTTCAAGAGCTGGGACATTTATGTTCTGCAATTGAATTTGTCATTTGTCACTTGCAGAGACAGTAGCATCTTCTAGCCTATAGAAATGGGAGATGCAGGTCTGCTCCCCAGCAAACATCTTTCATGACAGCAGTTCTTTTCTCTCTCATTATGTGTAAGACAGCAAATGCAGTCCCTGAGGAGTTGAGAAGAGCAGAAAAGGGTCTTAAGATAATTGGTGTATTTTTCAAGATCTGTTTATAGACATAGAGAAGAGCGCTTTTGGTGAAGAAAAAGGTGAGGTTATTGAATGATTTTAGTTCATTAGGCAAGCTGATTCACTTCAAAAGGGGAAAGGTAAGGGAACAAGGCAGAGAAAGAGAGAACTTTTCCTTTCATTCTTGTATCATTCTTTAACGAAACATTAGAGCTTCATTTGAGGATTTCATTCAATAACAGAACTAATATCAGGATTTATTCTTTCCAGTTATTATAACAATGGAGTCAACAATACTGGACTATTTTCTTGTCTTTGTTTAAATTAGTAATGTTAATTCTAGTGTCTGTTTTTGCTTCTGGAAGTTAAAAGTATGAACAAACACATGAGGTTTATTGAAAAGCATGTACAGCAATAGATTACTCACAGTTGGCATTGCTGTGTGTCATGACTCACTTTCTGGCTTCTGACTGTCTGGTGTAGAATCATAGAATCATGGAATCGTTTAGGTTGGAAAAGACCTTTAACGTCACCAAGTCCAACTGTTAACCTACCACTGCCAAGTCCACCACTAAACCATGTCCCTAAGCACCACATCTACACACCTTTTAAATACCTCCAGGGATGGCGGCTCAACCACTTCCCTGGGCAGCCTGTTCCAACGCTTGACAACGTACTATACTGTGTACTATAGCAGTCAAAAAAAATGCAAGGATGATTACAGAAAATACAAACTGCTTAACCATTTATAGCATAGGGGATGCTATACATAGCACACACTTCATCAACAAGAACACAGGGCCAAGTCAGTGCCAGTTAATTGTCTCTGTCTCTCTTAATGTTCAAAGCCACTGATGGGCTAAAACCAAAACAGCATAGTAGCCTTATTTTGAAAACAAAACATCAGTCTCTGATTTTCATAGGGAACTTGTTGAAGTATGGGTTAGGTAAGTAGACAGTGAGGTGGACTGAAAACTGGCTGAATGGCTGGGCACGGAGGGTGGTGATCAGTGACATAAAGTCTAGCTGGAGGTCAGTACCCAGTGAGGTACCCCAGGGGTCAATACTTGTTCCAATCCTGTTCAACATCTTCATTAATCATCTGGATGATAGGGCAGAGTTTACCCTCAGCAAGTTTTCTGATGATACAAAACCAGGAAGAGTGGCTGATACACCAGGGGGTTGTGCTACCATCCAGAGAGACCTCGAGAAGCTGGAAAAATGTGGTGACAGGAACCTCATGGAGTCGAACACAGGGAAGTGCAAAGTCTTGCACCTGGGGAAGAATAACCCCATGCACCAGTACACATAGGACCTGCCTAGCTGGAAAGTAGCTTTGCAGAAAATTACCTGGAGGACCTGGTAGATACCAAGCTGGCCAACTTGGTGTCCCTTGCGGCAAAGAAGGCTAATGATATCCTGGGCTGCATCAGGAGGCATGTTGCCAGCAGATCAAGGAAAAGATCCCTGGAGTATTGTGTCCAGTTCTGGGCTCCCCAGTACAAGAGAGAGAAGGAGCTACTAAAAGGAAGGGCCACTAAGATTATTAAGGGACTTGTGAATTTTCCATGGAAGAAAAGGCTGAGAGAGCTGGGACAGTTCAACCTGGAGGAGAGGTCTGAGGAGGGATGTCATCCCTGTGTACAAATGCCTGAAGGGAAGCTGTAAAGGAGACAGAGCCAGACTGTTTTCAGTGGTGCCTAGCGACAGGACCCAAGGCAGTCTGCACAAAATGAAACATGGACATTCCTCCTGAACATCAGGAAAAATTTTTTTACTGTGAGAGTGACTGAGCACTGGAACAAGTTGCCCAGAGAGGTTGTGGAGTCTCCATCCTTGGAGATCTTCAGGAGACATCTGGACATAGTTCTGGGCAGTGTGCTGTAGGTGAGCCTGCTTGAGCAGGCACGTTGGACCAGATGACCTCCAGAGGTCCCTTCCAACATCAGCCATTCTCTGATTCTGGCTTGGAAAGAAGTGTTTGTTCTGTTGCAATGGGAGGATATCTGTGATTGATTCTGATTTTGTTATACATATCTTCCAACCCTGATTGCTTCTTTTTGCTTATGTATGCACACCAGTAAGAAAATTAGTTATGCAAAAATTTGGGGGTTCTCCATTAAAATGTCTAAGAAATGCAGTGAGATTTATAGAAATTTGAATAAAGAGACAAACAGGGAGGAGATTCAAAAGCTGAGATGAATTTAAGTTTTATCTATCARGCATCTTCTGTGTGGTTTCCCCCTTCTGAGTGATTGGCATGCTGCTATGCAATGTTAAAAGATGTAGGATGAAACTTACCCTAGTAGTTAATGAGAACTACAATGAGAAATACCAGTCTTAAAGTAAGGTCTGAAAATTAATGAAATATTTTCATCACAGAGAAGAAAATAAATGAGGGTTTGCTGCTAAAGTTGATGAATCTGTCATTTAGGCCACAGACCTTTTTGGTAAGTTTAAAAGCAAGTAATCTTTGTTAGAAGATTAAAATAAAATTTAAAAAAAAGTCTTCTATTAATAAAAATATATTGGGTTTACATGGCAAAGTTTTGGTAGCAGGGGATAGGAAGATCTGCAGGGGTGGCCTCTGTGAGAAGAGACCAGGGGTAGTCTCTTGCTGGACAGAGCCAATTCCAGCTGGCTCAGGAAAGGACCCACCACAAGACCCAGCTAAGCCCAACTGCAAAGCTGATAGTGCCTCTGGGAAAACATATTCAAGAAAGGGTAAAAAACATTGCGAAGGAGTTGTGAGACAGAGGAGTGAGAAAAAGTGTGAGATTAACAATCCTGCAGACACCAACATCAGAGAAGGAGGGGTAGGAAATGCTCCTGGCACCAGAGCAGATATTCCCCTGCAGTCCGTGGAGAAGACCGAAGTGAAGCAGGTGTCCTTCTGCAGCCCATGGAGAGGACCATGGTGAAACAGGTAATCCCTGCGGCCTGTGAAGAGGACCATGCCAGAGCAGATATCCACACTTCAGCCCATTTTGGACCCCATGCTGCAGCAGGTGGACATGCCCTGAGGGAAGCTGCACTCTGTGGAAAGCCCACACAGGAGCAGGCTTCTGGCAGGAGCTGTGGCTTGTGGAGAGGAGCCCATGCAGGAGCAGGTTTTCTGGCAGAAACTTTGACCTCTGGGGGGCCCATGCTGGGGCAGTCTGTTCCTGAAGGTGTGTAGCCTGTGGAAAGGACCTATGCTAGAGCAGTTGTCTTTTTTCTCACCATCCAACTCTATTTTTAAATTGGCAATAAATCAAATTAATTTTGCTCAAGTAGAGTCTGTTTTGCCTGTGACAGTAACTGGTAAATGATGTCCCTGTCTTTATCTTGACCCATGAGCTTTTCCATCTTATTTTGTCTGACAGTCCTGTTGAGGAAGGGGATGGGGGTCCAGCAGCCAGCCAAGGTCAACCCACTACAAATATTTGTTTAGTGACTGTGTACAATAATTCATAAAGCTTGGTCCTTTCAGGTATGATACAATTATCTGCATATTTTGTTGTCTTTTATGATACACGCTACTTATTTCCTTTCATTACCATGCAACAGTCCTGGGACTTTTATTTTTATTTTTATATTGAATACATCAAATATTCCCCAAACTGAGTGTGATGAAGTCTATCAGGAATAGCTAATAGAGCCTGCTTTTGCTAACAATTCTGTGCATTGAATTCAACCCATATTTGATGTTTTTGACAAACTAAGCTGTTTACTGTGTGGCACTCAGTAGCTCTCATATTTTTATTTAGTAGTCTGTATTTATTAGACCATTCACTTTGCATTGATCATTACGCATAACTTAGCTAGCCATCTTTCAATAGAAGGGACTTTGTGTGGACAGGGAGTTAAACTATTTCTTTATACATGTTGATCAGAAAGGAATATTTAGACCGTGATTTTAACAGGATAATGTAAGAAAATTTCCTCACCAGCAAGTAACGTGACTCTTCCTTGACTGCTACAATACGATTCTTTAAGAAGAAAACATTGATACACCATTAAATAGGAGAAGACATTACTAACACCTCCAGACTGACATGCCATTGGTAGAGACTCTTGTATTGAAAGCAATCTGTTGCCACCTCACGAGAGTGCTTATTGAAAACTAAGAAATTTGTAACAGGATAAATGGCAAAGCTGTTAATTTCCTAACATGGATCCTGAACGAGATCGTAATCACCACTTATTTCTAGGCAAATGATAAAAGGAGTTATGAATCATCTTAGTAAAAAACAGACTTAGTCACTTTCTGCTAGTTTTTCATCAGTCACAATGGAGATGAACTCATCCCATAATTCAATGAATTCTCCTCTCTCTCTTTTTTTTTTTTTTAATAATCTATTCTGAGATTCATTAATTCTTCAGAAGTAAACCCTTCTATCAAGTCACCCCGCGATAATTTTTCGTCTCTCAAATATCTAGTGGTCTTGATGCATTTATATAATTGCAAAGGTAAGCTGAGTGGCAGCTAGAAACAAATGAAAAAATGTCTTTCCCTTTCACTGTACCTGAGATTATCTAGAGTAACTCACAGTGTAAAGGAACAGTTAAAACTCTAAACATCTGCACAAGGTAGGGTATCATATTTCTTGAATTCAGGATTTTTATTTCTAACAAACCTGTCTCTATGCAAGAGAAATAGTTTAGGGAGCCTGCAACTCCTGAGTGCTAACCCCATCTCCCATTATCTTCTGCATTTTCAGACCACTCACGTTAACTTCTCTCTGTAATATTCCCATTCAGTAATATGAGGAATAACATTTTGTAAGGTCCAATATGAGTATTAAGTATAATTACTGTTAAACTACATTGTTTACTTGTGTTTCCATAGTTTCTTGTGTTGATTGTAACAAGTTGTGAAGTTTGGTGCCTTTTTATGAAGAGAAAAACCATCAATAACTTACATAATCTCATAAGTTAATACAACACCCTTTCTCCTGACAGCAGCATCCTATCTTTTCTTCCAGATAGTTAGAACATTAAACTACAAATTGTGTAATATGTCTATGTTTGAAAAGATGGCATAACAGTCTTTGCATTGTAAATTAGAATTGTCTAATAGAAAGAGAAGTGGAAGATGTTAATACTTCAAAGCAATTACATTTGGTATCACCTAATTTTGGAGACTTTGCAGTCTTATTGGATTCATCTGCTTCAGCTGAGAACTTAGAAAAAAATTTCCTTGTCTTGTTCTTGATGACACTGAGTAATGGGTTAGATAGTTATGTGTGATATAGCAAGATTAGTATGGAGTACAGTTTTGTTAGTCTACTTGGAAAAAAGAAAATGAACTCAGGAGTTCACCTAGAGTTTGACTATGGACTTCATTGTCATAACAGAGATATGAAAAAAATCTGAAAAGATTTTCACTTCTACAGTATCTTTGAATCTGTAATTTTGGCCCAAACTAGCAAAAATGCCAAAGTATACTGTGTGTTATGCTTCTCTTTTTTGGGGGGTTATATTATGCAGCAGAGTTATCAGTGTGAATGTAGAAAATAAGCCTAGCCACAGGAGTTGATAAGGAAATATTTTTGTAAATTTTTGTAAGAATCTGACCAGAATTTTAACTCTTCCCACCTGATTTACAGTCATCCATTTCTCTTAGGACTAATGATGTCTCTGCTTCCACTGCCATTTTGATCCACAAGTCCATCCTGGACCTAAAAAATCCACAAGAACTTCTATTTTCAATAAATTGTAATTTCCTAAGAAAAAATATCCATCTTTGATTCTTAATGACCAAACCAAGCCTGCCTTTTTTATGAGACACGAGATTACAACCAACTGACAAAACAGCAAGGTGCCATGGTGATCCTGAGCAGAAGACCACTGTACACGGAGGAGCTGGTGACCCACACAACAGCTAACCTTCACAGGTGCAGGTCTGTGCTGTGCTGTCCTGCGTGTCCAGTGTGGCCTTCAGGATGAGTTGTGCTGCACAGATCTCGTGGCTGCAGGGAAAGCTCAGCCAGCTGGTGGTAACAGACAAGCCTGCAGGCAGCTCCCATTTGGTACCAGCAATTATGCCACCTGTGCAGCCTTGTCTTTATCTAAAAGTTCAGCCAGAATTTCTGTGTGAAAATCCTCAGTGTTTGGCAGTGGAAATGACGAATAAAGTTTTTTTTCTTTTTAGTGAATGATCAAAATGGGGTACTCTACCACAGTCAGGAGCTGCACTGTGTGCTGTGTCCTGATCAGAGGCACTTTTGATGTTGCACAACTTGAGATTCACAACATTTGAGAGATGTAAGATTACCTATACTATCTTCTCCTTCTGTGTGGTGTTATCTTTAATAAAGGGTATTTGAATTGAAACTTTACAGAGTCTGAGTGCCTTTCTTACTGGGATCATAATAAACCAGCACGTCCTGATGCAAAACAGATGCTAAGATGCTGCTCAGAGGTGATAAAACTGCAAACTGCAGTGTCTTTGGAGGAAAAAGAGGAAGCAGTTGCAGCTGAGAAAAGTTGCATAAGCAAGTCTCCAGTAATGAGAAACAAATCAGTAGCCTAGAGGGAAAATTAAACACATAAGAGAAATTCCTACTCTTCCAAATATGGGTATAAAATATATAATGAATATGAATAGCAAATGAAAACTAGAAGAATAAAAATGTAAATACTCTGGATATCCATGTAAGCAGAAAGTCAGACTAAAGTTTCTGTGTTGCATAGAGATGACTGCAATCTCTAATACACTGCACCGAGTGCTGCCTCCCCTGAATCAGAAAGGCCCCTTTGAAGAGGATAAATGGTAACAGGGTACTAGCAGGGAAAGAAACCTGTGGTCCAATTAGCACAGCTGAGAACTTGTGAGCCTGTTGGAATTAAATGCAGAGACTGTCACATATTTGTGAGAAATATTATAATAATGCCACCCTAAACTGGAAGCAAGAAATCTGCAGTAGTTCTGTCACTATGCATTTGAGTAACAAAAGCATACTCCTTCTTTTCCAAGATAAGAAAAGATATTCATATTCTATATTGTTTTGATTTATTTCAAACTAAGTAATTGCCTTTTCTGTCTACTGCACCCCAGGTATCCTTACAGGAGAGCTATCAACTTACAGACATATATGGTGTGGGGATGCCAAGAAAATTATTCCCTTTCTATTTTTTCACCCTGGGACATTTCCCCTTCCATGAAGTAAAATGAAATAAAGTAAAGGTGAAAACTTTCTTAGTAGAGGTTGTTCTTACTGAGTGGCCTGAAGAGACCTTTTTAAATGTTTATATTCTAGACTTGTCAAAGAGTGGAAGTGTCCTGTACACAACACTTTCCATAAAGCTTCAAAACTTCTAATGTTAGTGTGAATCTGGCCATAGGTATTTGTTAAAGTGACACATTACTGCAGAGGAACATCTGCCAGACCAGATATTAATTAATATGCATTGTCCAAAACATCTGAATCTCAAATAATAACTAATCTTGACTATGAAGAGTTTTCACATTGCTTCTGTTGCTAAGGGAACGACTTTTCTGTTACCCATGATGTTCATGTGAATCCTAATTTTTAATGGCTTTTGAGAAAGAGAGGAGAGGAAGCAGAAAATGCATAACAATCAGCAGTGAAAGATGGGGAAAATATCTGAACTATGTTCTATCTTTCAAAAATACTATTTGTTCCTTCTAGAGAGGGGGAGGTGAGCATTTTCATTTTCTCAGGCAAAGAGCCATAGCTCTTTGTTTTGTATAGTCAAGCTTGGGTATTTCAAAACTGAGTGAGGTTAATGGAAGGTTTTTCTGTTACTTTCTTGAACACTTGTATCTTTTTCTTAACCTTATAAGTACTAAAATATTAAGACATGCAAATCTTGCTGTTTGGTTTATATGCATAAGTGAGTCAGATGTTTGGAATTATATTTTTTTCTCCCTTAGGTGAGTGGGTATGGGGTAAGCAAAGACTTCAGGAAGCAAATAAAATTAAACAGTTGTAGAACTTATAAGTAATAATTTTATTATATATTAAAAATATTTACAGATTACAAATTATCTGGTTTTTTTCCTATGAAAATCAAAGACACTAATTAATACTGTGTTTTCTTTCCATTCAACTAACAGCTAAATGAATACACATATATACAGTGAAAAATAGAATATTTTCAGAAAGTAGCTCCTGAAAGTTGAGGATATAGATGGAGACAAGGCATTAAAATGCTCTTGAAAAGACACCAAATTTTCAATAGAAGTGATTTTACATAAACTAATTGGCTTTTCATTGTTGTTTTTTTTTTTTCTCCAGATTATTTTATTTTATTTTGCTTCAAACTAAGAGTTGTAATAATTAAAATATCTCTTAATTCGTAATTTTGCATCTGCTCAATGATAAATTTGTAGCTTTTTCTTTTGGATATGGTTACCTACAACTTTGTGATCTCTGTCCAAGATCATTCTCCATACATTAAGAACGGTTACATTTTTAATTTAAGAGACAGAAGGGAAGCTGCCTGCTTCTTAAATGGTGTTTAACACAATAGCATATTACAGTGCTGCTCCAGAAACTCATTTCCAGTGACTTACTGGTAGGAGAGTATGGCTGACAGTTTGCCCTTTAAATACTACTACTGTCTGATACTTTGACTCTTTACCTAACTACCTAAACTGAATTCAGTAAACAAATTAACTGAAATTGACAACCTTAATTTCAGAGATATGATTAATGATGAGGGTGTTCTTTTTTGTTGTCCCCATTTATAGGAACTGTCTCAGTCTAACAGAGACTGAGACAGAGTTTGTATTTCTGGTTCATCCGGTTAGACTTTTTCCAGTGTTTGGACTGAGTTTAGGGCTGCCTGACAAAATAAAGGTCAAGCAGGGATGAGACTGTTGACTATGAATGAGACTGTTGACTATGGATATATCAGGGTGTAGACAGCAGCAATGGAAAAAATCTAGATAAGATCTGTATAAGATGATGGTCAGTTTTGGCACAACTACAAATGGGTACAGCTGCCATAAGTAATTTAACTGAAAACTAAAAAAAGGTTCTACAACAGACTCCAAAGAAATGTGAAGAAATGAATAAATGTGGAAATACTTCCTCCCTTCCCAGGTTTTCTGCCACTCTCAGTAATAATATCAAAACCAAGAATAGAAGGTGTATTTTACTACAGAGTGATTTCACTCTTTGTACCAAAAGAAATGAGTTCTAGCTGCCTCTTCTGTCATGCCTATTTGATATAAATGTAAGAATGTGATAAAATGTAGAACTATAAGATTTGGTTGAAATGTTTCCTGAATTAGATTTATTAATAAAATACATAAGTATAGCACAGAAACTTACCATGGTGTTATGGACAATGGATTTCTAATGTGCTGCAGTGCACAATGTGTGTATTAGAAATGCATTATTACTGTAAATTGTGGGCTATATTATAGAACAAATCTTGGATGGTACCAGATGTTTTTCTTACCCTATTTCTAAAGAAGTAAAGTGCCTGACTAATACCTGTACTTTTTCTCCCTACTATTAAAGAATTGTTCTGTATTGTGGGAACAAATGACAGATACTTTAGTATGCATGTTTGGTAGACAGAAAAGAAGGAATACTTGAGCTTCTAGATAATGGAGTATTTTAATGTTACAGGGAACCATTGCCATCATGTTTACTAAATACGATGAACACTGGATAAGCTACTTAACCTAAAGCCCTAATCAGGAAAAATGAAAACGTGCTTATTTCTATTCTAAGTAGTGGCTTATACTTTGGGAAATTTGGTATCTATGTCAATCATAAGTTTAAAATTCTGTGAACTGTAAATTGGAGTGAATAAAGATCCAACTCTAGCCTTTAGCAGGCCTCGTATGCCATGGGGATAGTTAGGCTAAGTTCAATAGATTTCACAGGATGTGAAATTGCAACAATTCAAGAATGAGGCACCACATGCAGCCTGACAGTGGCCAAATTGGAGAACAATGACACTGAAAAGGGAAAATTTATTAGTAGAAAAACAGATTAAGAGAACCATGACTACCATATCCAAACCAGGACTAGATGGAATTAAATTTATTTGCATGCAAGATCAACTTCCTCTACAATGCAGAAGCCCTAAGACAAAGACTTGACTTTGGTGGCAAGGTGGACAGCAGGATGTTTTTTCATTTATTTCAGGAGCAGCATAGACTCGTCTTGAAAAAAGGAAATGAGAATTATATGCAAATATCTTTAATTTTTACAGAAATTGTAGAAAACATTTGCAAAATCAGACATATTTTCTCAGGCTGAACTTTTTTTCCAACTAAGTTTTTGCTAATGCTTCAAGGGTTTTTTCCTAGCTGAGAACTGTTGCATTTTTTTCATTTGTATCAGCTCACAGTGCAAATGCATAGAAATAGGTGTCCCTTCTTTTCTAAATTATGGAATTTAAAAGTACTTTTTCACACAGTATTTCATAAATCACTTTAAACCTGATAAAATACATGCACCACAGTTCTTGGTTAGCTGAAAATTATTATACTTCTTTGTAAGTCCACCTTCTGCCAAATGGTTTTGACTGGGAAAGTTGAAACCATTGTTAAATTATGCAGCATACATGAAAAACCCACACTCTTGATTAGTGGCTGGGTAAATGGTGCAGTAACAGAAGAATGATTCAATTCAGATTCATGAATTGGCTTTTTGTTGTTACTTTGCTTTGATTGTTTTATTGTTTTCTTTTTTTTAAATTAACCACATTCCTTTTTTTGTAGTCCTGCTTGATGACCTCATAGTTGCATTTATGCTGCTTCTTGCTGCGCACTATCCTTTGTGTAGACTGTGTAAAGTAACAAGAGCCAAAGGAAGAACATTAGTTAATGCTTTTGAGAACGTGATATTTCTGTAAATGTCATTTTGGTGCCAGTAAATCAGCGTTTTTGTAGCACTGAAGTGCCATTTCTGAAACTACCACATATGTATGGATTACTTCAAACAGTGGGGATTCAGCATTGTGAAAGATAAGATAACGCTCCCCTAAGCGTGCAATGAAGAGAATGGATTTCTGCTAGCACTTTGAAGAAAATAATTATCACAAAAAGGATGAAAATCATGTATTTTAGGTGTCACAGGTGAAATATGTTAGAAGAAAATGGATTTTAAGTAAGTCCTTAGAACTGAATTTAGTGGGAGGTGAATGCATAAGAGGTGGGAACCTGTCTAGGAGTTTGGTACGGTAGACCCTCCGAGAATTAAAATTATGCAGACTGTCTCTGCAGAGTCATTCTGCATTGAAGCTTATTAAACAGAATATTTTTTGTAACATTGAAAATAGGCACTGGATTAAGTTTAACCAGGATGAAAAAAGGCTTTTTTCCTGCCAAAATGATGTAAATCTAAGATCATATGTGCCAGAACGGAAATCTCATTGGTAGCCATGCCTAGTAAGAAGCTAAAGAATTAAACATTTTATTACCTTCTCTTACACTGCCATCTCCTCCTCCTCCTTCCTCCTCCTAAAAGAAAGTTTAAGTCTTCTTTGTTCCGAAGATAACATTTGTTCAAGTTAGAAAATGTCACCTCTTACACAAGTGAGTCTTGAGGATAAGGCAAGGTTGACCATAGGACAACTGTAAAACAATAGCTTGGAAGAGGCAATCTAAATAAACATTTCACGATGTAGTCTTCTGTTTTCACCTCAAAGGACACAGTTTAAGACAGAGTTAATATATGTAGTAGAGATAAAGGCCAAAAAAGGATTACTGCTAGCTTAAATTTTGCGGTTCCTTAACTATTACAAAACCATAATGTGTGGAAGCAGCACCAGCTAGACTAAGCTACATCACTTCTGTGCAACCTGTACTACTTTATAATTTTTTCAACAAAAAATGCTATATGTTTAGAAGTTGTGTTAGGTAAGAAACAAACAAACCAGCAAACAACAACAAAACAAAAACCAAGAGACAGTAATTTTTTTCCTAGAAGTTCTTTTATGCAAAATAAACCAAATACTCATCCTGCTTCAGGAGGGCAGAGCTGAAATAGTACTGTTCCACTTTTCAAGTTCCAAAGAGCTGCTCCTTATCTCAGTCCACAGACATTCCTAAATTTCTTGCACAGCAGAATTTGAGGTTGAGGACACAGTGAGGACAACCTTCTCTACAAAGATAACAGGTCTGTAAAATGGGACAAACAGTTCTCAGGTCTGTACAGTGGAAGTCAGGGGACTTGGAAAGAAAACCATTGTGCCAAATAATGGTGACATATGTTGCCTGCTTATGGTATACACTGGAAAGGGTCTAGGTCTCTTAATGTCTCCTATAACAGCTACATTCCTTGACTTTCACCAAAATTCTTTGTGAATTTTCCCTGTATATTCAACAATTTATTTTCATAGTGTACAGCAGTGTCCCTAAATATTAGTCTCAGGTATTGAACATATTTGTTATTTTGAGTACAGCTATTTTGTCAGGAGGAGGTCCCATAAAAACTTTGCAGGTCATTGGATATGCTTCTTAATTTAAATATCCAAGAGTTTATTCCATCAGGCAGCTCTTTAAGCTTTGAAGTTAAAACGTTCACTGCTTCCTTCACTGAATTTGATGCGTGAGAAACAGCAAAGTCATCTAGCAGTTATGCAGATAAATATTTTTCTAGTTTGACTGTTTTATGCACTTTTATTGATTCTATTTATTCTTAAAGATGTTGACTCAATTTTACAGTCTGATTACACTCAGATTTTTTCTTGTCCAAAACCAAGCCTAGTTGACTGTTCATGCACATATGCACTTTATTTATAACACATAAAATGAACACTTTGTTAGTGTTCAACCTAACATGTGAATTCTACTAAAAGTGAAGCAAGGTCTTTCTATTTTATAATATCTATGTCACATCCACTAATGAAGTCTACTAGTAAATTTAATGCAAGATACAGAAATTAAGTCCCCGCAATATATTGTGTTTTAACTGTGTGTTCAGCCACTGTAAAAATAGAATAGATAGGTAGTTGGCATCACCACTGAAAATCCTCCTGACTTTGTTACYAATTACCATCACAGCAGAGTGTTCAGCCCTCTGTATTTAAATTTGTGTCAGTATTTTCAGTATAACTTTACTTTCAGGGTTGAAACTATTTTTCGATAGTGAACTATCGGAATTGTTCTGTGTCAGGCAAATGCATAAAACAAAGAATCTATGTATTGTATATGGGAAAAATGTGCAGTGGTATGAAGTTCATGTAATTACACAAAACATCCCCTTCATCAATTCTGTGATTACAGGTTTTGGTACAGACAACTATTGGGGTATCTGAAAGAAGTGTGGTATCTCTTTTAATCAAACTGCAGTTAAACACTGCAACGTATTTGCAGCGCTTAAGTGTTGTTAACATCAGAAAAGTTCCCTAATGTCAAACCTGAATCTCATCTATTATAATTTAAGCCCGTTACTTCAAATGATTCCCAAGATGAAAAATGGGAAAGAAATTGCCTCCTCCTACTTTGTAAGAGCCTAGATGATAAATAAAGGTTTTTCTTAATTCAGCAACCCTAATTCCTTCAGTCTTTCCTGATAGGTTGCTGATTGTTATTTGTGTTCTCCTCTGCTGACTGCAGCTATCATATATTTCTCTGAAGTATCAAGATGTAAAATTTCACAAAGGCTCTTGAGAGGATGCTGAGCAAAGTTTATACTCATGCATTTTCTAATCTATCTTTCTGTTTATATTGCCTTGTCCATTTGCTATTTGTATCAGCCAGACACTGTTAATTCATGCTCTCCTTGTGATCCATTCTAGTTTGTTCTGCTTTCTGGACCTTTTTCTGCACATATACTGTCTACGCAATCATTCTGACCCTCTATTTCTACAGCTGATTTTTTTCCTGCTTAAATCTCACACTTTAACCTATTGAATGGTGGTTTTTTTCCCACAGGAAAATGGAATTGTGTTCAATGCTCCTTTGCTAGGGTTCTTGTGAACTCAAACCATGCTTTCTATTAAAGTGATAGATTCCTTCAGCATAGTGCCTACAAAAATGTCATGCTCCTATTTTATTTTGCATCCTAGTAGACCCAGCGAAACCATATGGAATCCTTCTCCTCACGGGTTTTCACTTCTACGATAAAACATTCATAAGTATTTTCTGATTACCATTTCCAAACAGCTTTGCAACTTATGTTGTAGGGATTTCATATAGGATAGATTTCCTTAATTTGCTTAGGAAGGTGTTATATGAGACAATTTCAAAAACCTCAGCAATCTTGGAATTCCTGTTTCTTCCCCTGTTCAAGAGTCCTGTTTTTTTTGTCATCACACATTCTCTTATAATACTGAGTTTAATGCAAAATTCAGTGGGAAATCCCAAAGTCACTGTCTCGGAGACAGTGGTTACCATTGTGTTGGGGCTCAGATGAGAATCGGTTATAAGCTGTATGAATAAATCCTAGTTATGTGATCCCGTGAGCAGCAAGTTATGTGTTTATACACAAGATGAGGTTTGTATAAGGGATCTGAACATTTAGTCGATGGCAAGTAACATTATGTATACTTCAGAGGGAGGTAATGGTTTTAGTTAAGTCGATATGGATATTTCTCATCTACCTTTAGGTATTTATAATGTAGCATACACATCTAAGCTACTAATCTGAGTAACTCTTTATAGTTACTATTGAGAAATAAGCACTTCTGCACAGTGATTCATGTAACCTATTTTAGATGTCTATTTTAGGATGAGTTGAATTGCAGCCTTTCAGCAGCTCTTTCCCTTTATTGACCATAAAAGAAGTTTAGAGAATTAGCCCAGATGTAAATTGGAATAGATGACTCCCACCCTGCATTTGGATGAAGTATGTGACAATTATTTGGGCTCTCTCTGTGTTTTTAAGATCTTCAAGCTTAGGTGCCAGGCATAGATTTGGTGAGAGGAAGGTCTAAACTTTGGGTTAATGAACACTAAGTGTTTGGGGGGAAAAGGGAGAACTGAATCCAAACGAATTCCACAATATCAGGTTTAAAGTCTGTCTGCTGTTAAGAAGGATGAGAGGAAATGAAGTAGAATTATTCGTTTTCTTTTTTTATTTTCTTCTGTGCCAATGCATAATGCTTGATGTCATCTATTTGAATATTTTGCATTTTGTTTATAAATATTTATTTTTCTCAAATTTTAGCCTAAACTAATATGAGGTAAAAGTGGTTTCAGGGAACTGGCTGACTTTTGCTGTTTCCTTAAGATGGCAGTCCTCAGAAATGTAGTCTGAGGACACCTGTAATGTGACCTGTTGCACCTCTACTGCACATTTCACAGCACATCCACAGCACAATAAACTTTCTTTCCACTTAACTTGACGGATTAGCTTGAGAGCTGATAATGCTGTGGTCTGTAAGGAAGAAATGTCTTTTGGTAACCAGCACTAGCCAGGAAAACTGAGACAAGATATGTATCAGCTGTCATAGTTGGCAAGCGGAGAGAAATAAATTATATGAAATTAGGTTTATACTTAGGAAAATTAATGTGGTTTGCAGTTGTATAAGCCATTATTGTGTAACTCTAGCTTATGCTTTGTTTGAATAATTGTTGATAATATCTGGCTCCTTTGGACCAAATTATTGGCCTGTGTTTTTTATGTAAATAGTATATTTCAGTATCTTTTTTTGAAATATTATAATATTCCTCCTATAAATGTGGAAAATGTAGTTTAAAAGAAGGAAATGAAATGTAGTAACATGACCATGAAATAAAATGTAGTAAATTTTTGTTATTGTTTTTAAAGTTTTCAAGTCCCATTGAGATATGAACTTGAGATTAATGTTACCTTTCCTGCACAGTTTTTTCAGTTTTTCTCATTAAATTGCATGTACAAATTAACCTGCTAGTTAACCTTCCTCTCCTATCTTCCTCTCTGATCACAGAATGTGCCTGTATTTTCAAATTTTAGTTGAAGATGTCACTACTGATATCACTATCCTGTGTCTTGTAGCCCACATGAATTTATTTAAATATAGGTATTTAAATCACCAAATTTAATCATTATTTAAATCAGCAAGAAAGAAGCCTGCACTTCTTAGACTTGTTTTACATTCATATATTTTAGTCAGTTTCTAAAGAAAAGTTGGAACTTATTAGTTAGTAAGAATTTAGGGTAGGATGACTGGTGACTAAAATAGTATTTGTACTGCATTTGGTGCTTCTTTTTGGTGCAGCAGTATAATATCTTAAATAAATATTAAAAAATATTAAAGGCCATTTAATAATTCTAGCCTTTTTTAAAGGTATCACATAAAATGGAAATTAAAATTAAACAAAAATAGAAAATAATCACTTTAGCTCTTTGGCTCTATGTAATTTTTTGTGTGTTTATTGTGTTAAGAAATGAATGGGACATCAGTACTTAACATGTTGAAGGACAATTACAATTAAATAAAATTTTATGTAATGAAGTAGATTTACAAGAAAAAGGGGAAAAAATTCAGAACCTATTTGGCTACCTTGTCCACTAAACTGTGGATGTGCTATGTGCGGATACTGAATTTTGCACCTGTTCTTCAAGATTTTAGAAAAAGTAACTTTGTTTACATTTTCCATCTAGTTTTGCCCTGCAGTGAGAATATAATTTTAGGACAGTTCAGGCTCAGAAGGACCTCAGGAAATCTGTGGTACAACTTTCTGCTCACAGAAGGATCAGGCATGACCTCACACCAGGTTGCTCAGGGCTTCATACAGTTGGGCTTGAAAACCTGGAAGTAGGGAGCCTGCATGACCTCTGTGGACAACCTGCTTTTCTGTCTGACTGCCCTCAAGGAGAAAAAATTCTCCTTATATCCAGTCTGAACCTCTTATTTTGTTATAGATACTATAGAAGACACTATAACTTTCAAAATTTGGTTTTACTCTTGTACATGCACAATAAAACTGATGACAGAATATGTTATCTGAATTTCTTAGAAACTTCATTGGCAACCTTTGAGTGCCTGAATGTTATTTTTATACCTTAATTTTAGCTGTTGTAGTTCTAGCAAAGATGGGTCTATACATAATATATCCTAATTCAAATTTAATACATTCATTTATTACAGAAAATATATTTATTTCTTAATAGGTTTGCATTCATTTCAACTAGCATATCCTTTGTGAATTACATAAATGTATACCCTGTGCTGTCATGATGTATGGTTGTTGTCTCCATTGAGACTTTCTTGTATAAAGGGCTGGTAGCTTTTAAGATTAAATTAAGAAAGAACTAACTGAAAATAAGAATGACATATAGAAACCCAACATATAAATACATTAATTAGACTGGTTTTGTATTCCAAAGGAAGCGGGGAAGACTGATGAGTATCTGAGGATGGGAACGGGAATGAGATTACTAAGCAAGCAAGATCTGAGTGATATGTTAGACTTCTTTGTGAAGTTGCCCCTTAAAAGATCCATTTTCTAGGTATTGAGAGATACAGAAAATTAAAAATTACCACTTGGTCTAATGTACTTGCTGTACAATCAACTTCTACATAAATAATTAAAAGCCAAGGCCATTTGCCCAACTTCAAATAATAAGGTTATAAAAAGACTTTGCCATCTTTTTCATACAATCTGCTCAATAATGAAGTATTTTAGCAGAATGTCTTTAGCAGAATAAAGTCAAATCCAGGTTCTATAAATTTGGAGTAAAATAAATGTCAATACCGCTCTATGATAAATGAACAAAAGAAAACAAACAATACACATAAAAAATGCCATACCTATACTGACATGAAACAACTATGACATACCTGAATAGCAATGCTCACATTCATTTCTATATTAAACGTCTAGAAACTGAATTACTTTATTTTTCTCAAGCCCACAGGCAATTTAAGAAAGTAATTTTTAAGGTCTGTTTTAGCTCATACTATACTGCCAAATTCTTTGAATGTTGGTTCAATGTTGTACTGTCCTCAATTGTACTGTCCTGTACTGTCAAAAAAGCTAAGGGAAAATTAAGAGGTCTCTCAGGGTGGAGGTTCCTTTGGGAAACAAGGGATGCTTATTTACCTCCGCAACTAGCATTCATTTTTGACAGATACCCAAATGTTGATAATTCTGTGGCCGACATAGCCATCTTTGGTGTGGAATGAGACTTATAACTCTTAAATAAATGGGATTAACGTGCATATCTGAGCACATTATTAAGCTGATCTTACAGTTTCAGTTCAAAACAGCCTCATATTCCATTTGAGACACCTCAAAGCATTGGTGTGAGCAAGCCAGTGTAGCGGTGTTCTGATATTTGCAAACCAGTGCAGCATCTGGGTCTTTTAATTTAGTGTTAAATTCATAAAAAATAATTCTCCTGGATCAGTAATACTTGTAGGCTATTTCAAATTCACAGGCATTCGTACTGATAAGTATCCCTGGACAATCTGACATACCACAGAATGGCATTTTAAACTGCATATTACTTATGTCCAAGAACTGCAGTATTTCTCTGAATCCACGGATCTTGAGACAGACTTCTGTACATTCATAAGAAACCTGTGTTAAACTCCCTTCTGTTCCTTTATAACTGATGGCTTTCTTTTATTTTTATAACTTCCCCTACCTAAAAACATGGAAATAAACGGCTGAAAAAAAAAAAAAAATTCTGAATGATGGTCTGACAGATTATTTCATAGCAGTGGTTGAAAAAATATAATGCTCTGACAGATTATATTTCATAATAATGGTTGACTGAGTAAAATTACTTCATGCATGAACATCTCTGCTACTCTTGGCATTGAAAACTCTCAAATTTAAATGTGGTGAAGACATGTATTTTGTGGTCGGGTAAGTTTGGTGTCATAGATTTTACTTTGACCTTGACCTTTCTCAACTGATTACACCTAAAAAACAAGTGTTAGCAGCAATGTCTAAGCTCTTTGTACGAGGGAGCTTCTGAGACATCTGAATCCCATGAAGTGAATTTTTATATGCAGTCTATGTCTCACTGTGGCGTAACTAATTGTCATGGTTTAACCCCAGCTGGCAACCAAGCACGAGACAGCTGCTTGCTCACCCTCCCCCCACCCCAGTGGGAAGGGGAAGAGAATTGGAAGGCAAAAGTAAGAAAACTCGTGGGTTAAGATAAGAACAGTTTAACAATTGAAATAATAATAATAATAATAATAATAATAATAATAATAATAATAATAATATTATTGTAATGAAAAGGAAAACAACAAAAAAGAGAGAGAGGAACAAAACCCAGGAAAAACAAGTGAGGCAACCACTCACCACATGCTGACCAGTGCCCAGCCAGTCCCCGAGCAGCGATCACTGCTGCCTGGCCAACTCCCCCCATATATATATACTGAGTATGACGTCATATTGTATGGAATATCCTATTAGCCAGGTTGGGACAGCTGTCCTGGCTATGCCTCTTCCCACCTTCTTGTGCACCTGGCAGAGCATGTGAAGCTGAAAAGTCCTTGACTTAGTGTAAACACTGCTCAGCAACAACTAAAACATCAGTGTGTTATCAATATTACAATATTATTGTCATACTAAATCCAAAACACAGCGCTATACCAGCTACTAGGGGGAAAATTAACTCTATCCCAGCCGAAACCAGGACAGTATCCACCCCTTATTCTATACCATTTACGTCATGCCTCAGTCTCACATTTTCCAATACATTCCAATTAATCACCAACACTTTTCCTGCCTTTTGATATATATACACACAGATATCGTTCCCTTAGTCTATGGGTCATCCCTCTAAAATGACCATTGAGTTCATTTAGTCCATGACTTTGGGCTCCATCTATCATAACAGTCCTTCAGGGCAGGAGAGATGGTGTGTGGTGTTGGATTGTTGTATGCTGAAGCCAGTTCTGGTTCCGTGATCACTGCACTTGTCCGGTTCTATCATCGCTGCACTTTCTCGGTTTCATCAGAGTTCCTTCTTCATTAATCTGGGTGATTCTTACTGTAATACCGTTGATACAGCATATAACAACCATAGAAGTGATGACATACAGTATTATATAGCAATTAACATCATACAATTCAGTTCATTGGCTATTTTCACCCAAAATCAAATCCCCTTGAGGTACACATTGGACTTCCCCATCCTTTCGCATTGCCCACCAAGTGCACCCAGGTCCTTGAGCAAAAGCAATCCCACGAATGGGTTTTCCCTTGTCCAAGACAAGACTAACCCAGACTGTCTTCCCCAGCATATTTTTCATGTGCACTACAGGGACTTTATCCCCCTCTACAGTTTCTCCACAGCAGAGATGAGGCGGGAAGAGAGATTTTCTTCGTATTGCAGGAGTTGGCCAGCCAATTCATCCACCGTTTTTTCCTCTCCATCTTTCCAGGTCATTATTGCCAATGAGTTTGCATGAGACGCTGGTGCGCTCTGTACAAAATTCTGCCACATGGGTCAGGTGCATTTGGCTTCATCTGCATCTTTGGATAACTGCTCATTGTTCAGGTCATCATAAATCACCTCTAGCACGGCTAATTCCCTCAGGTACTGGATACCTCTCTCCATGGTGGTCCACTTGCCTGGGTGACATATGACATCTTCCTTGAAAGGATACCTTTCCTTCATGCCTGACAGGAGTCACCTCCAGAGGCTGAAGGCTTGTGACCCTTGCCCAATCGCTTTGTCAATGCCCCCTTCCCTAGAVAGGGATCCCAGCTGCTTGGCTTCCCTAGTGTCCTGGCTCAGGCTGGGACAGAGTTAACTTTCTTCCCAGTAGTTGGGGGTGTGTGCTGTGTTTTGGGTTTGCTATAATAGGAGCGTTGATGGCCCATTGATGTTTTGGGTGTTGCTGGGTGGTGCTTGCACAGGGCACTTTTTCGGCCTCCCATGCCCTGCCAGGTGCATGGGAAGCTGGCGGGGGGAGCATAGCTGGGGTGGTTGACCCAGCTGGCCAGTGGGGTATTCCATACCATGCAATGTCATGCTCAGTATAAAAACTAAGGGGGGGGGGGGGCTCAGGGTTCCTGAGCCATGCAATGTCATGCTCAGTACAAAAACTAAGTGTGTGTGGGGGCTCAGGGTTCTGGGACAGGCTCGCGCGTTTTTCGGGCACGCGTCGGCTCGGCAACGCGTCGGCTCAGCAACGCGTCGGTTCGGCGGGTAGTGAGCAGTTCCATTGTGCATCGCCTGCTTTGTATATCCTATTGTTGTTGTTGTTACCACTGTTATTATTACTGTTCTACTTTGTTTTATTTCAATTATTAAACTGGTTTTATCTCAACCCATGAGTCTTCCTACTTGTGCCCTCCCGATTCTCTCCCTCATCCCACTGGAGCGGGGGGGTGAGTGAGTGGCTGCGTGGTGTTTAGGTGCTGCCAGGGTTAAACACGACACCTAGCCTCTAATTCCAGGCTACTGGCCTCATTATCCCAGCATCGGAGCAGCCAGGAGCAGCCAGGTGACAATGTGTTTGCCTGGACGACGGCTGAAATCCTTTTACATATCTCGCAGCTCACTCAGAGATTGGGTGGTTACCATCTTGTTTATGAGTTCTTCGTCTCCCTCTGAGGAAGAGGAGGAACCCTCCCACCAAGTTCTTTCTCGGGGGGAAACGGGGAATTCTTCCTCTTCCTCCTCCTGTTCTTGTGATGGCCTTACTTTAGAGTATTCTGCCTCCTCGTTGTCGCGACGGTATGCTTCTTCCTCCTGCTCCTCTTAGGAGGAGATTCTTCATCCCTTTCTAAATGAGCTGACTTCCGCTTCCAATATTTCTTCTTGTGTAGTGGAGACTGATACCAGCACGAGATGGTTCTCTGGTTTAGGTGCAGTGCCTGTCACCGGGGTTAGAGTAGCCACAGTGTCTGTCGCGGGGGTTGGAGTAACCTCACTGCCTGTTGCTCGGGTTAGAGTAGCTGCAGTGCCTGTTGGTTTGTTTTCCCTCTTTTCTTCCTGAGGGTGCTGCATAATACCAGTGTTTGGTAGATACTAGCCAGGGCCCAGCACAGTGCAATAAGTTGTGCCTCTTTGGAATAACCATGGCATTTTTTTTTCAAGCATTCTATCACTTCATCAGGATCCTGTATTTGTTCGGGGGTGAAGTCCAGACCATTGGAGGTGAGAAGTTCTCTAAGTACCTGCCCATATTCTCCCACATGCCATGCCACCCATGGCTATCTAGCCTCGGGGCAGATCTCTGGGCGATTTTTTAAAACAGTTGTTTAACCCTAAACAAGACCTGAAACACATTCAGGAGACATAGCAACAGGAGTATGCTGGCTTGAACATCCCAAGGATATTCAAAATTCTCGAGAGCTGGTGTAACTAGCCTGAAGGAGAAAGGGAAGGTGAAAGAAGGGTGGAAAGCATCCCCTGCATCTTCCCCATAGATTGGTTCTCCAAGGAGAAAAGGTAAAGAGTGACATTATTAATAATTTCGGAGACATGGTGCCTGAGGTATGGAGATGACAGCAATACCAAATACAAATACCAAATTAGTCTTTTGACCAGTAATATTATCGTATCATAAGCCCATGTTACACAGTACAGCAAAATGATAATCCTGACCCATCTCCCAGAAGTGATAAACATCACCCCAGGGAATACATACTGCAAGTGAGGATTTACATAATACAACCATATGAACAAATAAAACAACATTGTGACCAGCAATTATTAAACTAATATAATGAATGCTTATAACAAATTTATTTTAACACACTCTGGTCAGATCTGTCATTATCTCAGCCCTTTGAGCCCTACGCTGGGTGCCAAAAAGGACTGTCGTGGTTTAACCCCAGCTGGCAATCAAGCACCACACAGACACTCGCTCACCCTCCCCCCATGCCAGTGGGATGGGGGAGAGAATTGGAAGGGCAAAAGTAAGAAAAATCATGAGTTGAGATAAGGACAGTTTAATAATTGAGATATAATAATAATAATAATAATAATAATAATAATAAAGAAGAAGAAGAAGAAGAAGATGAAGAAAAGGAAAACAACAAAAAAGAGAGAGAGGAACAATACCCAGGAAAAACAAGTGATGCAACCGCTCACCACATGCTGACTGACGCCCAGCCAGTCCCTGAGCAGCGATCACTGCTGCCTGGCCAACTTCCCCCATTATATATATGCTGAGCGTGACATCATATGGTATGGAATATCCCTTTGGCCAGTTTGGGTCAGATGTCCTGGCTATGCTCCTTCCCAGCTTCTTGTGCACCTCCTTGCTGGTAGAGCATGGGAAGCTGAGAAGTCCTTGACTTAGTATAGGTACTGCTTAACAACAACTAAAGCATTAGTGTGTTATCACATTATTCTCATGCTAAATCCAAAACACAGTACTACACCAGATACTAGGAGGAAAATTAACTTTATCCCAGCCAGAACCAGGACACTAATGCATACAGTGCTGAGATAACTCAGAAGCTACTTACTAGTTTGTGTGAGCCTGCTCACCACCCTTCAGGACAGAAGAATCTGTGAAGGAAGGAGCTATGTTGGGTCTCTCTTGCCAGGGTAGGTCTTGGTGGAGGTTACAGGTCCAACACCAATTCTCCCAAGCATCTGAAGATGAAGCAGAAGCCTTTTCATATATGCCTTCTTATGAGTTTTGAATTGTGACTAGTTTAAAAACAGCTTTGAAGAAATAAGGTTTCTTCTTTCAGTGAATTATATTTTGACTAGGAAAGTGATCTGAGCAAAAGACGGACATTTTTGGTAGGATTATCAGGTTGTATTTTTAAGTAAAAGTAGAAATCTTTGTGAAAAAAAAGTATTTATATAGGACTGTAAGTAACCCTAACACTGACATTTTAATTTTCTTAATGCCTACCATCAAAGTATGTTGAAAAAAAGAAAGAAGGTATTTATTATTTTAAGTCCATAATTGTGATAGAAAAATGTCATTTTTATTAATCACAGCTTGTATTTCATTATCAAGATCCTCTTTTAGCAGTGTTATGAATATTCTAAACTAAGTATTCATCTGACACTCATGCTCTATTAAAATTAGGAATTTGCTAATGGTAGAAAATTATGATTCTAAATTTATGAAGGTTGATATAATTAAGATAGGCATGCTGAAAGAAAAATGCATCTATCAAACATGTTCAAGGTGATCAGAGTCAACATTTTGATATTTAAAGCCAGGATTTGAAAACTGTGCAATGAAAGTTAATAAATCAAAAAGCAGAGGAGGTGTCTTTGCCTCCTATTCTTTAAGAATGAATGATACTGGTATTCTATTTCTGCTATGGGATAATCTTGAAACTGAAGAAATAAGTACATGTCAAATTGCTTGAATCTGCTGACTTCGAATCTATTGGATTGTGTTTTTTGAAACATAGGGCTGTACTAACATGTTACATCTATAAGCCACGCCTCAAAGATTCCAACAGGCAACAGAAAGAAGAGACAAAATATTTTACTCATTTGTCTGGATTTCTTGCTAGTGTGGCGAGAATTACATGCTGGATCAGCAAATCTCATCTGTTCAGTGATTTCCATGCTGTAGAAGACCATATCCTGGTTAATGAAACCTGTAAGCATTGAAAATGGGTTAATTTTATATTGGATGGGAATTAATCATTTTACAATTTCCAAGGCTCATTACAATTTTTAGTACATAATTTGATTAATTTCTCCCTTTTTGTTCTTCTGATTTAATTGTCAGGAGAATGAGTTATCATGGAATACTAATAATACTGATATATTTTATGAATTAAGGTGGTAGAACTTTGATCTTCTCAGTGTTCTGCACCCTGGTTGGCCATTCCACCGTGAGATACATTACTGACTGTCACTTAGGATCCATAAAGCTCGGTAAAGATTTTCCATTTCCAGAGAGCCATTCAATCTTTTATCCATAGGAAAGAATGTCTTAAAAATGGGTACAGCAGAAACAATAGCAGCACTGGGTGACAAATTGACTAGTTTGTGTTTCATCTCTTAAAAGTAAATTGTGTCTGTTAGGCATAGGCTATCCTAAGGAAGAGCATGTAGCCTAAAAGTAGGTCTAGGTGAATAACAGATTTTTCAGGGTGGTTGTCAAACTGAAAATCACAATTACAATAAATAATGGTAATCCCTCACATGATATTCCTCCTATCAGGCAAAGAACCATCATAGTTCTCTGGATTTATTATTTTTTAAGTAGTCCATATTAATTTTCTTCACAAGAACAATTGAGTAAAAGTTACCTGAGAACACCAGGTAGCCTGACAGCTAGAGTAGTCTTTTGGCAAGAAGAAATGAGAGGAACAAAACCTATAGGGAGGGAAAGAAACAACTCACTCATTTATTGGAGAAGTGCATTAGCCACAGGTTTATTGCATAAAACAGACCAGGAATTAAAATTTTGTTAATCTAGTGACAGAAACTGCAGATAAAAATGTTATCAAATTTATCTTTAATTCATATATGGTTCAGAATAACTGAAATTGTGTTTTTCCAGTGCCCAGTAAAGAAAAAATATTACTTAAATTTCAATTACATTCATTTTCAGAAGTAAACTATTTATGGGTACAAGTACTTAATCATACACCTGCACTAAATTATTAAACTTTTCTGGAACATAATTAAATAGCACAGTTGAAGAACTGCTTAATGCTCTGTGCTGGCTCTTTCTCCACTATAGTGTCACTGCTTTTTCTCTAGTAATAAACGTTCTACCATAAAGGTAGAGTTATAAAGAAAACATCTTCATTCAGTTTTGTTAACCTCAGTTTTCTGATGTAACAGCAGATGACATAAGTCATAAGAGTTGTGTAAAAATCACAGTGTTTCAAATCAAATCAGTTGTTTTTTTCCCTTAGTTCTATTGGAACAATAAAAGTCTTAGATTTAAGTTTCTGCCTGAGCGGAAAGTGAATTTAATATATACTTGGGTAGTAAAATGTTTCCAACAGCTGGGATTCTAACAGGAACCTTTGCAGTGTCACACAATTTGCAGTAAAATCCTGAGATTTGTCAGATCACATAGTGCATATCAGGGAGTATGCAGGGAGGCAAACATTTACATGAGACTTTGCAGTGTCCAGGCTTCTGCTTTGTGCTCTTGAGCTCTGCATATAGTTGTAGTTTAGGACTAGATCATTTCTCTAGTCTCCTTTGCTGTTACAGTAGTCATAAAATGAGTTCACATTGACATGGGACTCTTCCTGTAATTTGGAACAGTTTAGGCTTTTGGTATAGTAGACAGGGCATAGAAGACAATCCAGGCTTCTCCTCCCACTAGGTGTCAAATCCTTATAATCTAGCCTGCTGATTGTTCATTAGCAAATGGGAAACTGCACTCCTTTTACATCACATTCCTATATCTCTAGATTCACTCTCAGTCAAGATCTAAATCATCATGAGATATGTATAAAATAAGAATATACACAAATTAATTTTGAGAATGAGTGAAAATAATACTGATGTAAAGAATACAGAGTTTTAGTTTAACAGGAATACAGTTTTTCACAGCTGCAGCAACAGCATAATTTCCATCTCCTTAACTCATCAGCAGAAGATAGTTAATCAATTAAACCATGGCAAAAATTAGAATAAAAATTGGAATACTAGGGCTTCATAATTCCATCATTACTATTATGATTTTCAAGACTCAAGTTACTGGTAACTTCTCTATTCATCTGAAACATAAATATTCTTATACTTAATTAATGATAAAAACATTAAAAGACATAGTGCAAATTGTTCATCCTTCACCCTGTACTAGCTGCATGCAAATTTTTTTTCCGACTTTGCTTCATGTAGAGCTTCTAAAACAACAAGTTCGTCTGACAGGTTTATCTCCCATATACACTACTGCATTTAGGTGATTCCGCAGACTGCTATGACAAAATTAAAATGCATTTTTTTTTCAGTTTTTGATATAAATTTTCAAATATCATTATGAATTTAGGCAAATAGCCCACAACCATTCCTTTCATCTACTGTCTTTAAAATAATTTAGAAAGAAATATGTGTTTATTAGTGTTTAGTACAAGTTTATTAGGGTTTCTGAATCACTTAGAAATACAGAAACTTTTGCTTTCCAGATGCAAGAAACTTCCTTCTTGGCTCTTGCTTTACACAGAAACTGTAATTGTATTTCTGTCTGCTCCAAGGACTCAAAGTTCAATGTAAGGAGACTTTTGTGATAACCCTGTGAGGAACTGGAAGCAAGCATGCTTTTCCTTTACATGAGAGATCTCAAAAAGAACCATTGTTTTCCATCAAATGGGTCTTGATACCTTCCTGTACTCTGCACTGTGCCTAGGGTTTACCAGAAATTTTTCAGCTGAAACATCTGCTTAAATCCCGCCTGTGGAAACCATATACACTGGGGTAGGGATTTCAGCTTGGTTCTCCCACATTCCAGAGGCTCTCTGTTTATTCACACTCTTTTTTCTTGATTATCTTAAAAATTTTCTATACTGAAATTTCAATCTGTCATGGAGTGGAAGAATGGTGTCCTGCCCCATTCTTATCTGGCCTATTTTTTCTAATCTTTGAGAGATTGCTATTCAGTTATTTTACACACCTTCTCTTCCTTTATTTTGGTAGGGTAAGCATGAGAAGTCAATACATTTGTATAATTTGTCTGTGTCTGCCTATTCAGTTGGCTTAGACTGTTCTGAAGACCTAATGAATAGTGTCATGTAGGCAGAAAAATTTTCTTTTGGCAACAGATGGCAATAAACCCTTACTTTACTTGCAACCTTCCCTTTGTTTTCTACTCCCTCTTTGATTGGCAACACTGACCTAAAGAGTGGTGTAGCCTTTTGATTCCTTGCACTAATATACCTAGTGGATTTATGCTGTGGATCAACTTTTCTTGGTAAATGTATTTCCCTTTGTCTTAAAACTTTGTTAACAGTAATAAGTTATATCTATTTCTGACAAGGGTTGGATAGGTCTGGAATAGTAATGACTGAGGATGTCGGTTGTCACACTTTTCCACGGAAGTTAGATTTTGTGATTTTCATCTTTGAAAATAAATCCATAATTTCTGACATGTGGAGATTTTTTGCATGTACTTTGCCTCTGTGTGTGTGATAGTGAGCACCTAATGTGGTTTAAGTTGAACTGACAGTTTTGGCTCTGGGCTTCTTGTGAGGCTGAGATAGAGCAGGAACATTGTTGTGGTTTAACCCTAGCCAGCAACAGAACACCACACAGCTGCTCGCTCACTCTGCCGCCTCCGGCGGGATGGGGAAGAGAATTGGGAGAGTAAAAGTGAGAAAACTCATGGGTTGAGATAAGAACAGTTTAATAATTGACATAAAATAAAGTAAAGAAGAAGTAGTAGTAGTAGTAATAATAATAATAAAAAATAATAATAATAATAATAGACTATACAAAGCAAGTAATGCATGATGCAATTGCTCACGACCCACCGACCAATGCCCAGCCAGTCCCTGACTAGCAGTCACTGCCCCCGGCCAACTCCCACCAGCTTATATACTGAGCATGACGTCACATGGTATGGAATATCCCTTTGGCCAGTTTGGGTCAGCTGTCCTGGCTATGCTCCCTCCCAGCTTCTTGTGCACCTGGCAGAGTATGGGAGGCTGAAAAGTCATTGACTTAGTGTAAACACTGCTCAGCAACAACTAAAACATTAGTGCGTTATCAATATTATTCTCATACTAAATCTGCTGTTTCCATGTGGGAAGGGATTTGCATCTCCAGACAATGTGCAGCATATTTCAGCATAGTGGTAAATGGCTACCTTCTTCTGTACACAGAATTTACCTGAAAGCAAAAATACCGTGTGGGTGATAGTACATGTACCTCCGCATTCAGAGAAAAGTACTCATATTACCATCTGGTAGTTTGGCACTTCTTTTAGAACACCACTTGTCTAATTGTTCCTTTTTAATTAAATACTACCTATTCCAGCAGACTGCGAGGAGAATCTAAATTAATCAAGAGCCTTGTAGTGAAATTAAATCTGCTTATTAAACAATTGTTGAATGTTTAATTATTTAAAAAAAAAAAAAAAAAAAAAAAACAACTTATTAATTCCAATACAGTGCTCCTCGGAAATTAATGAATTTTCTGTTTTTTAATGTTGTAACTTCAGTGAAATAAAGGATTTGTTTGAGCTAACTATAGTTTAAGATATTTTCTTAGTTATAAAGTTTTGGGGTATTTTTTCAATAAAAGAAACATGAAATGTTGAAGAGCTGTGAGAATGCTAATACCTCTCTTGTAGGAAAATTTACAAAGTTCTATTTCATCTTGTGTAAAGCAAGAGCCAGCATCTTCTTATACTTGGAGACATATACTATTAAAAGTTGCAAAAAAAAACCTGCATTGGAAATGTATTAAATGTGGTAAAGGGATCTTATTCTGTCCCCAGTGTGAGAGTGTGCACATAACATATTGTGCACTCACACATTCACACATGTCACCTACATAGCTGATAACTATGGAAATCAGGACTACAGCTGGAAAAAAGAGTGAGTGTTTGGAGAAAAAAGAACCCAAACATATTTTTTTTGAAGCATTTGACTAATAAGCAGGCAAGTGTGTAAGAAAGGAAAAGGTCAGATTCTGTGCCTTGTCTGTGGACAGTTCAGATCCATAATTAACTGTAAGAAGTTTATATGCAGTTTGACAGGAAACAAAATGCTGTACCCAGCTAAATTTTGAAACTATTTGTGAAGCTTCAAGGCTGTCTTAGCTTTCATGGGGACTGCCAATTGTCAAATGGATCCATACATTTGAAGATCCACTCCATTCCTTTCAATTTCGAAGTGGAATTTAAGGGATTGTATATTGGGACCTGGTTGTATGAGAGAATTTACAGCTTAGCAGCAGCAGGTAAGTTAAAACTATACTATTAATATAACATCTGGCAGGATGTTATCTGTGAAGACCAATCAACTTCAGAACCAATTACCCATTAGCCCATTTGTAATTTAAAAAACTTGTGTGTTGTCCTGAGTGTTGTGGGGAAGAAAAAGACACAGTAAAGAGGGCCTATGTCTTGCATCTCCAGACTAACAAATGCCATATTCTTTATGAAGTTATCATCCGGGGTGTTTGCTATGTTGAACCTGCATGATTTGGGTGTTCACGTTTGCTGTGTTTGTGTTGCAAATGTGGTTTGAGCAGGGGACAGCACTATATTTATAAAGTCAAACAAAAATGTATAATTTAATAACACAGAGTTATGTACATAGTTATTGATGTTGTACAGTTAGAAAATGTTGGTGCTTAATAAATACCATTTTCTACACCTATGAAAAAATAAACCCCAATAAATTTGTTGGAAATCAATGAGTATGCTTTAAAACACTAAAAAATACTTTATTCTGGTTGGCTCAATAATCAGCAGGCTGGTAATAAATTCTGTAATTTTTTAACTTTATATTGCTGGGATAAATGGTACCAACAGTGACTAAAAATCTATGTTGCCCTTAGTCTATGTGAACTGAGTTGTTGGATTAATCTATGTTTGAAGTGGTGTGTGTTCAGATACTACTTACTTTTGCCAAAAAATACACTTTACACTATTAATATTTTTAGCAGAGAGATTGATGTTTAATGGAAATGGGAGCTGTACTACCTTTTCAATGCAGGAATGTGACATCAAGTATTGGGGTGGTAAGGGACAGCTCCATGAGGAGGGAGGCATGATTAAATGAACAGGGCTAGAAAATGGCCTTTAAGATTAATTTTGGGTGGAGTGACAAGACAGATTTACCAAGGCCAGTAAAAAAGGTGTCTCAGAAATGCAGTTGTGAGAAATTAATTGGCACAACATTTTTATTTATGCAGATAGACAAGAGGAGCTGTATTTCGTGTGATATTCTTCTGGAGAAAGGTATTAGACCATATGGGGGTGAGAATCTAGAGAAAGATCTGTGCTTAATATTGTATTCAGATGTTAGCAATAGGTGACAGACAAATGATGGGATAGTCTATAGCCAAAAAAAAAAAAAAAAAAAAAAAGAGATTTTCAAAGAGCTTGAAGAAAAAGATTAAGAACTCCATTTTAACTTTGTTAAGTTTGATGTAATAGATATCTGTGTGGACATGCCAAATTGACAGAGATTTCATTTTGAAAAAGAACATCTATGACAAGATATGTCTCTTTGCTTTTTAGCTTTTCCTTTTGAAGATCTTACCACAAGTAGCCAATCTTGATCTTTTAAACAAAAGTTAGGTTTGAAGAAAAGATACGAATAAATCAAAAAAAGGAGCAGTGAATACTGTAGGTTGACATGAAGATTTTACTAGCCAAAGTTCACCAGTTCACTGGCAGATTAGCCTAAATAAGCTCTGATTAAACCTTTGTAGCACAACATACTGTAGTTTAACATAATCAGTACATGCCATCCCTTTTTCACCACTGATTTTACTTTTGTGTTGTGTTTTTATAATTTTCCATCATTAAAGATTTAGCCTTTTTTTTTTTTTTTTGATTTATGAATTAGATATTTTAGTAACATTTTTTCTTGTATTAGCAATGATCAAAATCCAAATATTTCATATTTAGCACTCTATCAGAAGTGAAAATAATTTTAAACCAAATTTTTACCTTGTGCAAAGACCTTAACCATATTTTCATATCTTTATGAAATGATTGTTTATAGTAAACTCAAGAATTTAATGTCTGTATTTAAATTAATATTTGAATTATTCCTTTATCTACATCTGTATTCTATTCATGTGAGATGCATATATGTGTTTAGCATTGATGTAAAGACAGTAAAGCACGACATGGTTTGTCCTAGGCTTTAAATGTCTGGGAATCCCTAAAAACATCAACAGTAGTATAACCTAACTATGCTCAAAAGTAGAGAGATGTGTAGAGTTGCTGCAGCATGCGTGTGTTCTGGGGAATCATAGCGGTCAGACGTAAAGAAACTTTTCACTGAACTAGCTTCCGAGATCCAAATGCAAAGCCACGTTAAGGTGTGCTGGCAAGATACGCAGGTAGCTTATGACATAGTCACAGAGATGATTAGTTCTAAGGATGAGAGATGTGGAAAATGCGGGCAGTGCTGCGGGTTTGGGAGCGTAGCCAGTCTGAAAGCTCCATGCCAATCAGTTTGCAGTATGTGCTGGGTTCCTAGGTGTAGATAACTTGCTAAAATTCAAAGTGCTTCTAATACTTTCAGGATGAAAAATGCCAAAATGTGTAAGGTATTTCCAATAATAATAATTATTATTAATTTACATTTTTAGAGTTTATGCTCAAAGTTGGCAAATGCAGGGCTGTAAATACCTGCATGTCTTCATATTTTATACCTCCTTCCTCAGGAACTACATAATTGCGGACAGGGGGCAGAGGTCTGAAATAAGCATGAAGATGATAGAGGACACATTTACATTTTCTGAAATAACCAGAGTAGGAATTTACGTTCATAAAACATAGTAACAAAAATATGAGTTGTTTTGCACAGCTCTGGCAATTTACCTTGCTATGATCTTCTGCGAACAAATTTTAACTAACTCAATAAATGACGTGCAGAAGTCTTAGTCTTCCACCCTGATGCATCTTTAGATGAAATTACCAGTGGATAGTTTAGCACATCTGTAGCTTGAAGCCCCATTTGTCTAATTGTTCCCATTTAAATGAACACTACTTATTTCAGCAGACTGTGAATTGGTTTTTAAATTAAAGTATGGTCTGGTAAAACAGGGAACAGTATAAAAGGATTACGTTTTTCCTGTTTTCTTGTAGCATCTAGCATTATTTCATTTTTCTCTAAGCAAGGTAAATATATTATTTTTGTATTTTACCTTCAACTGACTAGGGAAATTCATGGAAACTTTGCAACTTGACTCCAGGGCCTTGTTCTTCTTGACAAATCCATTAGGCAATTAAAGTTAATAGGATCTACACACAGTCATTAAGGTGAAATACACATCAGCTATCTTCACCTTGACAGGGAGTTAGGAGAGTAAACACCCACGCTGAATTTTTGTATGTGACAACTACTTCTCCTCAAAAAAATCTCTGGGTTGTAACGCAATGTTCAAATATTTAAGGGTATGACTTTCTTTCTAGACATGTATTCTCAGAATCCTGAGTACATGTAGTGCTTTTTACTTGCTGTTTCCTAAAGCATTTGCACTTAATTTTTGTGGTATGAATCTTTGTAGTACAGATAAACCAAGATTTAGCATGGTGTGAAACAAACTGAAGCTTGAAAACCAGTTTTTTTTAAAGAAAGTGTTAAATCCTTACAGAAGATGAACATGGTTCCATTTTCATGGGCTACATAGGACACAACTAAAAGGTGTAATGAAGCGCTTTTAGAGAACTGTACGGTCTTATTTTTCTACACAGAGTTTTTCTGTGATGCTAATTCATATTGCAATTGCCAATACCTTTAAAAAAACCCCAGTTCTTCCTTTACTTAGTCAAGATCGGATCTGGAAAACCAATCCTGCACTAATAATCAACATACATATATGTTTTAAAGATCATTCGTTTGTCACCTGCTTTTTACTTGGTTAGGTTAGTTTCAGTTCTTCTGTGTGCTTTTTAACAGTGACTAGTGCAAGACAACTGTGTCTATGCTGTTGTTCATCTCATGTCCAGCTATAACTTCCCTTGCACATGTACATACTTACTTATGCACCGCTATCCCTACCAGGAGACATTTTTGCTTGTATTCCTGTACACCTCCCAGAAATGCTGCGAATCTGTCAGGTATTGATTTGTGTGTGACTATAGAGCATTTTTGAGCATGAATATCTTCAAAATAAATACAACAGTTGGTGTTTCAGAATTGTTTTGAACTTCACCTTTAGGATGGATCTGGAGTGTATTGAACACGGTGGAAGAAAACCCTAGCCGTAGCTGAGGAGAGAGGAATATAAAGACATCTTTGTATTTCTGTTGTTGTGAGGCTGTACTGCATCTAGGCATCTAGCACAAGTGACTGTGACTCTCTAGGCTACTAATGCAGCCAATATTGGTTGGGTTTCCGCACTCACCAGGCATTATTTCTGCTTTGGTCTTTATTATGACTTACAGAAGCTCTACCTCTGTTGTGAGGATAGTTCAAAGAAACTTTTATACATAAGGAAACCTGTCTTAGTTATTGTGCACAGTGTACATGCAGTTATTATCAAATGGAGAAAATCTTTAATTGGCTTTACTTATTCATTTAGTTGTATACTGTATAAAATGCTTTGGGGTTAGCTGTAAATCTGTGCCCATACAAGCTATTATCTATACATTCAGGTGTTTATTTCCTAATCTCAAAAACAAGTTCTGCCATGCTACTTCAATTTTTGGAATGTTATTTACCTTGTTGCATGAAATAAGCAATAGAAATGAAACAAAGAGTAGAAATCCACTTGCCTTCAAAATTTGATAAAACATATTTTTATGTTATTATGGTTAAAATTTAAGTTTTAGAACATTCTGATGAGAAAGAATAGATCAATATGTGGATTTTTAAAGTAATATAATGAGGAATACTTTTTTTAGAAATTACATTTTGTTTTACTAATTGACAAACTACTTAATTCAACAATTTTCTATCTGTTACATTCATGCTAGAGGTAATTGCTGCTGAGCAAATCAAGACAAAAATGAGGTCCTTGTAGATATTTTGCTTTTTGAAAAACAAAACATACCACTAGAGACAGTTTATGTATAATATCAATATCTACTCCAACACCAATCATCAAAACCTAATTATTACTGATTTCAGAGAGCATAGCTTCATGAAATAATACAGTAGAGTCATTCTGTAGAATCTCCTAGGCTCACAAATATGAATGAGGAGATCACCATGTGATCAGAGATCAGATTTAGCTGGCTGAATTTATCTTTTCCCTTCTACAAAGCTGAGATTCTACCAAATAAAGAATTTGACCAGATATTTGGAGTGTGAAATTAAACTGTGAAATTAAAATCTGTAACACATCTCTATTTCTCTTTTGGCTTTTGAGCAGGAAAACAATAAGTGAATAGATTCACAGATACTGCACAGGTAATATTTTACATTATAAATTTCAAGTGATTATGCCTCAGTATAGGTTTTGGACTGACTATGGTTAGTTTTACACAGGTGTGCAGCCATAATAAGATCCTTTCCTTGTGTATTTTGTAAAGGAAAGCCATGCTTACTTGATTTGTGCATCTATTCTGAGCAGAGGAACTGGAGTATCCTAGTGCTCTGGGACCTCTCTTAGGCACACACAACAGGACAGAATAAGGACCAAAAGCATCCTCATTCACTCTACCAAATATGTAGAACCGTTTTACATGGGGCTGTGAAGAACATGTAATCCTTTTCTGTAACGAATATGCACAAGAACTTATTTTGCATCCTAGTTCCACAGAACGTACCTTTTGGGGTAATTGGTTTAGGTGGCACTTCCTTCATGGCCAAACTTTGTCAATAAACTTTAAAATCTTTAAATTATTTCATAATAATTTAATTTGTAAATAATTTAATTTCTAAATTTTGATACATATTGTATGAAAAAGTGATGTGCTGTTAATTGTGGCTTTAATGCACCATCATCTTTATGTTTTTTTTTTTTTCTATCCATGTACTTTATCTTGTTATGATTCCACTAAGTCCTTTAAATGCTTCTCAGATTCTTAACAGAGCTTTAAGTATTCAAAAGGGTCTGTAATTATCCTTTAAAGGACCTTCATTAGTTTCATGGTGATGAATGTTTAGGTCTGAGACATCTCTTTAAGATTTACCTCAGCAGGGTTTTCCTTTTCTTAAAATCACCTTAGATGTCTGGTTTAGTTTGACTTTAACACTATATGTATCTTACCACCCTGCTGGCTGATTACTCCCATATTTCATTGTTGGTTAGCTTTATATCCTGTTTCCTATGTTGCATATAATTCTCAACCAGAGCAGAAGCTTTTTCTTAGAAGGGTAAATTCATGACCAAATCCAGCAGAGACAAGATAGAGGATATGGAGGTGGAAGAGACAGAGAACAAGCTGGTGGTGAAGCAAGAAGTTAAACAGCAAGAAAGGCAAAAGGCGGAGAATATGAATAAGGGACAAAGGAAGAGCAATACTCTAGACTGAAATATCTGCTTTTTGATCATTGAACAGGGTTAGGAGATTTCTGTCCTGATAAGTCACCTTATTCTTTGTGATCAGAGCAAGGCTAACATTGCTGCCTTGCACATGTTAGGGGTTTTTTGGTTTGTTTGGTTTGGTTTTTTTCCCTTGTGCATTCTGTTGCTGAACTTCTGTTTGCCAGACTCAGAGACACAGGTTAGTAGCCTGTAATAGACTGCAAAAATCAGAAAAGAAAACTGAGCAAGCTATGGCTCTGCCCCCCACAGGTTTTGATTGCTTTAGAACATCAATCAAAATGCCTGGTTAATGTATTTTATACTCCCTCCTCTTCTGCTGCTCTTCCTATTATCACTAATGAACAGTTTATCAAAAGAACGTTTCCTGTAAAGAAACCAAGTGTCAATTTTGACTGCCAGTCTGAAAAAACTGAGAATACAAGTGAAGGGCCTTTAAGCAGTGCCCCTTACCACTTCAATCATAAAAGAATACTTGTTGGAGACATGGGGACTGCAGGGATATCTCCTGTAGCTCTGAATCTTTTCCCAATAGGCACCCATTTAGCTGATTATCATTCTGTGGCACAAAGTTGTATGGGAAATGAAGGCAAAGGCTGTGACTTAAGGGCTAGGCTCTGGATAATATAAAGTATCTAAAGCTGCTTGAAGATATAAGCAAAGAAAATCAATGTATGTGGTACATACTGTTATAACAGGAAGTTAAGTTATTTATGGTCAGGGAACCAATTTCTTCTTTCCTTCCTCCAATTAAAAAGTCTCATTTCTGTAATGGTCAAATGGATATATTTATGTACCATTTGGTTGTCCTGTATGGTGTCACTTCCACTAATACATGTTTGCAATTAGAAGCAGAGGAGGCTAATTTCACAGTCTTCTTTTATATTTTTTTATTATGAATACTGCACAGTACAGACTTTTTGCATTCTGTTTTATGCTGCAGTGAGACGTACTTCAACAGCTACAAAAATAAGTAGGGGAAGCAGATTTTCTGTAATCTGAATTTTGATGTCAAACAGCCTGAGGTCACTTCCATCATGATCAAATATGTGTATACCAGCCACAGTGTCACTGGTACAAGAAATGCAGAAAACGTTATAAGCCTGGCTAGAAGTCATTTCTTTGTGTTGAATCATGCTGTATAGTGGAATTTAATGTCTACTAATATGAAATCAGAACTTTACTTTTGCTGTTAAATGGAATGATGTCAAGTCAGTGCTGGGTTTTTGTCTGAAAATTCCAATTTCAGTGCCAAGCCTCAGAATTATTTTCACAGGACTTAGAAACTAGGTCAATTAATGATGTAGGTGTTGTCATGGAGGCTCACAAAATCAAAGTAGGTATGTGATAGAAAAAATAAACTTTAGTTAAACCAAAATTGTTTAGCAGAAAACTAACTAGAAATGAGGCTCATCAAAATTGTTCAACACTGACAACATCAGTAAACCACAGGTTCAGGGTGGTATACGAGGAATTAATACTGCACAGCCGGCTTTAGAAATGAGGATCCAAAATGTGCACAATCACTCACCTATAAGATGAGGGCTCTCAACCTCAAGGAGTTTCCTTGGGCAGTGTCCCGACCCAAGGGGAGAGCCCCCACCTGCAGACCTGCCACTCCGAGGAGGACCGGCTCTACCTGCCCCCCAGCTGGGCTCCATTTATACCCTAGCTGAATCTGATCTGTGGTCAACTTTAATTGGCTGAGGGCCTTAACTTTCTTACTCCTTGCCTGAGGTGTATACGTGACACCCAAGGTGTGCACATGATGGTCGGCACTTGTCACCTTAAAGGCGTGAAAATAAGGGCACGAAAAGTGAGGACGCTATGGTCCTGATACCCCTAGTCTTTCATCAGGGCGGGTGCACCTGCCACAGGTGTCAACAAAGTAGTGGATTCTGTGCCTAATTTTAAGCACTTGTCTTCCAAAGGGCCACCCAGAACATCAAGTCTGACTTTTAACCTTTTCATACCAGACATGGAACAACCTAAAATGTGCAAACTGTTATCTAAGAAATGCTAAACATGAAGGTGGGTTTTGTTTGTTTGTTTGTTTGTTTGCTTATTTTTTTAATGTGAAAACCTGTATTTATGTGCTGTAGGTGCACAAATAGGAATGTTCAAGGAAGACAATCCATGTATTGAACCTAGCTAGTTCCTAACATGTCTTTTTAAATTTATTATTTTTTCCTCCAGAGAAGAAATAAGGATCTTTTTAAGAAAAAAAATCCCACCTCTGTTATTTCTTCTAATGTGGTATGATGCCACGGCCACCGATCTTTCATAAGACTGTTTGCCTAGGGAATGGGACACCGTGGTCCTCTGTCATTCTTCACCTGACAGGGTTCCAGTTTTTATCTTCTAACTGCACAGGATTATGTCTTAACTTTAATGCTATCTCAAAGGCAAAGAACAGGCACTGTTTACTCCTTCACTGGAAGCTGGATGACTCCAGCAAAAATAAAAGATTCACAGTGTAAAAAAGAGAATAAGCTGGAACAAACCAAACTACTGCTTAGGACTTTCACAAACAAGGGATCTGATGTCTGTTGCAGAGCCTGAATTTCACATTAAATATTCTTTTTGTAAAGTCAGAAGCAACACTCTCTTGGAAGGTGGAGAATATGTGGGAAACATTTCCACAGACTAAGCAAAGAATTAAACACAGATTTCTGGCTAGCCATTTCTCCCATTATTGGGCATATAAAAACAGATACATCACCTTTACAGCATCTGTTTTCTGAATCCCCACAGGTCATATTCAGAAGCCAGAGGAGTCCATGACCAAGCTGGATTAGAGGGCATGAAAACTGTACAGAATGGACTGGGCAATGTCAAGGGTAGATGGATCTTGTACAAGGATCTTCATCTTGCAGCATTTGATGTGAGTGACAACAATTACCTTATAAATTTATATTCATGATTTCTCTATAAAGTCAGGAAAATGCTTACATTTGTTGAGTATGTTATTTGCTGGGAATAATTTGCTGAGCTCTACCTTCAGCCTATGAATGTGTTTCTAGAGAGGGCTGTGCACATTTGAATTAGTGATGAGAGAATGATTCAGAAAACATGAGAAGCCACGCAACCACTTGCTTATTTCTGGAACCAATATTTAAGAAAATTCTGATTGCTTGGTTACACTTTTGCTTAATAAATTTTCATCTCTCCAATCTTCTGTTTTACTTATTTTTCCTGCCCCTCAATTAGTACTGAGGGATAAACTCACTGGGATAAAGTTACTGCAGGTTAAACCAACTCAGACAGGAAATAAAAAAAAAAAAAAAGTCATAGAGAAAACATGTTCTTAGGAAAACAAATAATTTTTTTAAGAATAAGGAAGTGTAGACAGAGGTCTTCAGTGAGGGTGTTCATCTGTTTAATTTTTGAGAAGCTTAGTCATTCTGAAAGTGCTAAAATGGGAAAACAGTGTATTTTGTCATTTAAAGATTTCTGGCACAATAATGTCACTCTTCTGTGGAAGGGGTAATCACACTTTATGCATTGTGCTGCTCTTGTAAGTGGGTTTTTACTTGAATAGCAAAATAACTGCTCTGGAATTAAAAATCAAACCAAAGACTTTTTGTGACATGCTTCTTTGGTTAATTTGGATGTTCTTACACCTTCACACGGTTAATATTCACACAGGTATCTTAATAATAGCTGTTAGGATATTATTAATACTGAAACATAATCACTGAATGAACTGCTGAAATCTCAGAGCTGGGGCTGTCTTTACATCCACTGTAGACTGTGCCGCACAAATGAGTGCAGTATCTATTGGCACTAGTAGGTTGATAACTTCTGTGTAGAGTACTGCTGAAACAAAGAGAAATTTTCGGCTATGAGCTTCACAGACTTCTCACAGAAGAGCACTGACACATGGGGAACTTGTTCCCAAGCTTAAGGGTTTCCTACCAAGTACAAAGTTTTTTGGTTTCCTTTGAATGTCTTCTACACAATCCACTTCAGCTTCTGCTTGTTCCAGATCTCTTTCCCCTATACCTCTTTGTATCTTGGTCTTTAACCTTCTGCAATTTATCATAGTCCCCTTTTCCTTCCTCACTTCTCATTATATCCAGACTGTGTTGGGGAACAGGCTTTGCATCTATTCATCTCGGACATTGCTAGCTCCCTGAGCACATTGCACAACACTTGTTGACCCTGTGACTGTGATGATTGATCTCGTAGATCAGCTCTCTTACAGCTTCTAGAGAATTCAAATTTCTTACAGCTGCTAGAGAGTCAGCTAAAACAAGTCAAGCATCTTTGGCCATGGTTATCTGTGGATGATAGAAACTGAAGATGAAAGGAATTGTTTTTTAAAATGGATAATACAAAACCTGGGTTTCCAAATTGTACAATTCTCAAATGAGAGGAGTTATCCTGTCACATTTAAATTTAAGAAAGAGAGGGAAATGGTGCTATATATTCTTTCCAGACATTTCTGTTTCATGCACATTTATAACATGATTCTTCTGAGATTCTGGTAATGTTTTTTTCTAGAAAAAGATACGTTGGTTACATTAGGCATCAAGCTACAAGTATCAATTTGGTTTATATTTCATTTCTGATATTTTATACTCATTTCTTTTTCCTTTTTTTTTCCCATGTAATAGTTCCCTGTGTGTTTTATTTCAAGGTAATAAGAGCCAATTTGTGTGCCATACAGACTGCACATGTAAAAAATGCCAGTAAAATAAGTTGAATAGACCATGTAATAGAGGAAAAGTTTTTCTTAAAATAAGGCCAGTCCTATTGCTCAGTAATGTCTCAACAAAGGTAAATAGCTCCTTTTCAAACTGGCAACCTGTCACAAGTGGGGTCCCCCAGGGATCAATATTGGGCCCAACTCTGTTTAATATCTTCATAAGTAATCTGGATCATGGGATCAAGTGTACCCTGATGAAGTTTGCTGATGATACCAAACTGAATGGGGAAATTAACACTTCGGAAGGGAGAGCCACCCTGCAGGAAGACCTGGATATGCTGGAAGAGTGGGCTAACAAGAACCTTATGAAGTTCAACAAGGACAAGTGTAAGGGCTTAGCACCTGGGAAAACATAATTCAGGAGTGCAGCACAGGCTGGGGAGCAGCTCTGTGGAAAGGGACCTGGGGGTCCTGGTGAACAACAAGCTCAATATGAGTGAACAGTGTGCTGCTGTGGCAAAGAAAGCCAACAGGATGCTGGGTTGCATCAACAAGGGCATCACCAGGAGAGATAAAGAAGTCATTATTGCACTCTACTCAGCGCTTGTTAGGCCACACCCGGAATAATGTGTTCACTTTTGGTCCCCACTACACAAAAAAGATGTGGACAGGCCGGAGACAGTCCAGAGAAGGACCACAAAGATGATCAAAGGACTGGGAAGCCTGACATATGAGGAAAGGCTGAGAGAACTGGGTTTGTTCAGCCTTGAGAAAAGAAGTCTTAGGGGAAACCTTATCACCATGTTCCAGTATTTAAAGGGTGGCTACAAAGAAGATGGAGACTCCCTTTTTACAAGGAGTCACATGGAAAAGACGAGGGGTAATGGGTACAAGTTACTCTTGGGGAGATTCTGACTGGACACAAGAGGAAAATTTTTCACAATGAGAACAATCAGCCATTGGAATAATCTCCCCAGGGAAGTGGTGGATTCCCCAACATTGGACACTTTTAAGATTTGGATGGACAGGGTGCTGACCATCTTGTCTAGACCGTGCTTTTGCCAAGAAAGGTTGGACCAGATGATTCTTGAGGTCCCTTCCAACCTTGTATTCTATGATCCTATAATTCAACTGTATTCTATCTAGACCGTTTTTCAGTCTCACTAACTCATCAGCTTTCCTTCCCACAGAAGCCTGTACTCTGTTTCTCCTGTAGAATGTAAAAGTGACATTTGAATATTATGTGTTTAATCTGTGTTGTCAGCCAGCCTGTATTTAAAGAATGGGAGGCACCTGCAAATCTGAACTACCAGCCCTGAAAGCTCACCTACACTAGGACGTTCAAAACTGTTGTGTTTAAATTAGTTGAAAATATTCTAGAAGGGGACTTAAATTAGAATGAGAGGCCAAGAGTACCACTTACTGAAAAATTCATGCTTTGATTACGTTACCTCTTTTACTTCTCAAAAACAATTTTTTTGGTAATTATTTTACCTAAAATCTTACATAAATTTTTCTGTACTTAAATTTTGATTTGAATGGTGCTTGAACAAATTCAATTGTTTGATTCTAAAATATGAACATAATTTGTCAGCTCTAACTGCATACTTGTTAGGTTAAATGACCCAGTTGAGGTCTAGGCAAAAAAACCCCTTGAAACTGATGTAAGGCTTTCCAGTGATGTCATCTACAGCCTGGATCAGGACTGCTTCTGGAAGTGGATTTATTGTGTGTGTATTTACATGTGAAACCAGGTAGGGTTTTCTATGGTATCCTCAAAACTTGTGCTTTTATAAATATTTCAGCCTAAAAAGCTGTATTAGAAAAAGAAAAACAGAATTAAATCATACATATAGTAAATGTATTCAATTTATTTTTTAAATAAATGAGAAAAATATTATATTTTGCAGACTTACATAGAATCTCCTTCACAGAGTCTTGCTGTGTTTTTTCTGGTTCTTGTGTTGCTTCTCCCTGTGATAGTTCTATTGTATATATTACTATAGTATTTCCTGAGCTTAATTTCCTTGAAGATAATCCTGGCACACAGGAGAAAACTATAAAAGTAATAAAGAATAAGTAGCAACCTCTCTTACTGGTTATCATAACAAACCAATATAAAGATCCTGTAAATGAAGGAAAAGAAAAGTGAACAGGTTTAAAAAAACTTAAAATATAGCTTTGGGTTTTTTAAAGGGTAAGCTTTCAAAGAGGTTGCTTCAAGAAAGATGAATTTTTATCACAGGTTCTATGTCCCATAAATATGAGGCAACTTCTTATCTATATATATTTCTGACTAGTCAATCCTATTAACAGGTTCTCTAAGTTTTTCTAATATAATTATGCTTAAAATGTGTAAACAAACCAAATATATTTTATCACAGACACATAAGAAGTATTTTGTCTAAAAACTGCATTACTAAATTTATTTATCTTTGGCATTTAAATGGTTTCGTTATTGCATTGTCCATGCCCTTCACAATTAACAATGTTTTCTTTTTATACAACTTTAAGACATGAGAAGATACCAGTTATCTGTATTCTTAAAAAGGGGAGGGAACTAGGAGAAGCCAAAGGCCCAATTTCATGGTTTTCCCTGTGGCTAAAATGTAGGTGACGTAACGTTGGAGCTGAGTAACAAACTTGGAGCCTTGCCCTGGGAATTGTTTCTGCACTCTGCATAGAGCAGTCACTACCCAGAAGACAGACCCAGGCCAGGGAGCTGTAAGGTGAGTTCAGATGCATTCCCCTGACTCCTAGGCTGCAACATCATGCTTGCTTGTGCACTTATGCTCATTTCTTACTAGCCAGGGAATCTTAAACTGCTTTTCTGACAATGGAATAGATTCAGAAAATTGGAGATACTGCCCTCCACCATTCAAAATCGACCCTTTAAGAAGTAGAGAGATGTGGCTTCAATTTCTGTTGAGACTGCTTGGTGTTTTCCACTCATGGGGCAAGTGCTTCAACCTTCAGGCTATTGTAAAAAAGGGAAGATAGAATGCCACAGCAGCTGTAGTTTGCAAAGGATGTTTTTGCCACTAATATATTTACTGGATCATTAAGTCCCTTACATGTGCATTAGACACTGGCTATGACTACCCTGTGAAAGATGCAGCAGGGTGAACGCTTTGATTCTGGAGCTCAGCCAGGTATGAGAATGCCACTTTGCTGCTCAACACTGGAAGACAGAGACAGTTTTGGGAGTAAAGTTGATTTCAGGACTAGTGCGTGGCTGAATTTTGTAGCTCTGCAATTTGGGATGCAACACCTAACTCATAATTCTTTGATAGCTTCCTTTTTATCTTGCCCTAAAGGCCTCAGACTTATTCAGGAAAGCTGTGCCAGCAAAGTATACTCAATAGCCTGCATTAGACTAGTGCCAAAATTATTGGCTTATGCTTCCTCTCTTGTTAAAGACAACTGAAATTTTCAAGTTAACTAATTTCCAAAGGCTGGGAATTCACATTTTAAGCCAATATCCAAGTGAAGTTAGTTATTTTTAATTAGTCAAAATACCAAGAATCTACCAATTCCTTGATATCCAAGATTAATAATTATTTCAATGTCATATGTGGTAACAGAAATTTGATCATAGACACCTGTTCAGAAGATGTTATTCTAGATTTTAAAGGCTATGGTTTTTAGTATTACTCTTCTTTCAAAGGCTCAGTTTTCTGGCTTAATAAAACTCCCATTGATAGCTGTGTGACTGAGACTGGAACACTGGAAGTATAGTCCTGTTCACAGATACAAGAGAGATCATTTTGTATTGTTTTTGTTGTGTGCAAATATTCTGAAGTTCTGGCACTTAAATCATGTGAGGTAAAAATTAATACATTCTTGAAATATCACTTAATGGCGAATTTTGAAACCAAATCCACATAAAGGTTTCATTAGTTGTCAACTAGTTCTTTTCTATGTACACATTAAAAGCAAAGAGTAAGCATTATTCATATGGAGTTATGAATCAGTGAGAGCTCATTACTCTGTCTCAATATAAAGTCCCAGGTTTTAATTATCCCTATTTCCCTTATAGGTTATATAAGAAATAAAAAGCTTCTTATCATTTGCATTCAGAAAGTGCATGATGAAGTTGCATTTCAAAACACAGCAAAGCCAGTTGAATACTTAATTTGTTTCTTCCCTATTATTAAAGCATGAAAAAGCAAAAGAAGAGAACAACTATAAAACATATTGGATGTGACAGATATGAGATTAATGTCTGATCATGTACAACATACAAATGAATAAGAAGATCCATCAGTATGCAACACTGGCTATGATTTTTTTCAGTCCTCTGTAAATATTTTTTTTACTAAGGTCTTTATAAAAGTAAAAAATACCATCCTTTTGTAAGATCTGTTTATCAGATACTGGACAAATAATGGCTTGTATTACACTGTCTGTGTGTTTGAAGTTTGTAAAGGGGTTACAGGAGAAGGAAGAAAATTTTCCAGGTGAAGAAAGTGCTTATCGCCAGTATAGATGGCTTTCACTGTGTTGCCATCCCTGTGTGGGCTCCCACAACAAAAACAGGACTGGGGATTAAAGAGAGTATAGGACCTCTTTCAATTTGCTTTAATTAAGGTTGGAACGTTCTGCAGAAGGCAACAACAGACATACTCTGTGGGGCCTCTCTAGTGATGTAAAGCTAGGAGTAAACCAAAAATTGCTCTCTGCTTTTTCTGTAGCTTCTGGGTTTTTTTGTTTTAATCTCAGAAATTTATGTCCAGTCTTCTCCATTGTGTGCTTCTGAAATGATAAATAAGACCAAAACTTTGCCTGCTTGTTTTGACTGATTGTAGGATTCCCTTACAATCTTTTCCAGCATCAAAAAATTAATGTCTACACTTGTCAGTCTGTCTGTCATTTGCTTATGTTCTTCCAGATCTCCATAAAATCTGCATGTTTCCTGACCCTGTTTAGTTTTTAACTGCACTAACAGTATTGCTGATATCAGCAGGGGCATGCACAGCTCAATCAAGGTTATATTACAGACAAATCATTCTCTTCTACGGGAAAAGCACTGAGAAAGATCAATATTAAACCTTGATTTGTGGAAAACCCAGAGCATTATCTACTGTTTCAGGAGGGATAAATGACAGAACGGAAGGCCTAAAGAATATAATCTTCCCTGTAATTGCATCAAGTGTGAGGATCTGAAGGGAATCTTGGTTCCTAGCACAAAGATACAGATGCCTAGCCTCTGTAGCACTCCTTTGAGACATCTCTCCCCTTAGCCATGTCGAAGGCTTAGTGGATGCTCTGCTGCTGTCTTCCTGGTTGCATATTAGTCCTTGTTTCAAAGAACACCAATGTTTGGACTCAGAAGTTAATGCTGCTTTAAGCAAACTGCAGTGGCAGCATAGCATGAGCTATTTGTATATAAAGACAAGTATTTCCTTCAGGATGGGGAGAAAGATGAGCATGCAGAGGCGAAGTATTGAGCACTAGAGCAAACAAGGCAATACTACGTGATACAGTGTATTAAACCAACTGGTTACCGCCTTTTTTGTTGTTTTGCTAATCTTGTGGTAGAAGTCTTGCTGGCAGTAAGTGGGAAAAGGATAGAATAATAGCTGAGAAAAGCTGCTAGGCACCTCTGATTCATTAGCATCTTGTTTGTCATCCCAGGACTTTGAGATGCTATGGCTCATGAGGTTTCCCTAGAGATCAAACATAGAAATACATGATTCCCATGGATCTCTCATTCTCAGACAAGAGCTGGTCTGGGTTCTTGATGCAGGATTCAGCAAAAAGGGCAGCCTAAATAAGTGAGTGAATTTGTCCAGTCATGTCTGTAATAATGAAAAACCACAAGAAGAATTTATTCTTTTTGGTTTTCTATAAAAGAGAATCATGCAGGACAATTGCTCATTTTACATTCAGAATGAAACAGCCTTTGCAAGAGCTTGATTGTTTCCTGATACGGATGGGGAGAAGTACTCATGTGGTTGCTAATCTTTCTGTCACTGCTTGTATCCCAAATGTCTCTCCCTCTCAGTGTCCCTGTTTCACAATGAAATAAAGGCAGACTACCTACCTGCAACACACCTACAAAGAAATTCTACTCCTTGAAGAGATCATGATCATATTTACTAGCTAGCCACTGGTATATTAAGAGTTGCTCATAGAATCATGTGATGTTTATACTACTAAACCATATATAAGCAAATCTACACATTCAGGCTGGATACTTTGCATATAATCTCCATAGGGATATAACAAAGGAAAGAGGCAACTAAGAACAAAAAGAGTAAAGTGATTTTCCCTTTTCTGATGCCTGCAAAATAATACCTAAAGGAAAAAAAAAAAACAGAACAAAATAATTTCCCTTTAGAGAATTGTGTCCGTGTCTTAATGCATTGAACAACGTCAGCAACAGTTAACCTACAGTATGTAGAGTTTGACCCTGGTCTGTAAAACGTAGTCTAGATCAATGAAACATTGGTTATTTGCAGCTTACTCTAAGTGCTGACAATGCAGGTGAGACCTGCCCATTCGGTTTAGAGATATTCATATTTTGAAAAAGCTGAGTCCCATATTTTTGACCTTGTTCAACTTGCACAAGTCTGTTTACCGCTTTTCTTCTTTCGTATTATCTCTCTGTTACACATTGCTTCAACAAAGCACCAGATTTGTATCCTAATGCAGTCACAAATTCTGTTGGCAAATGAACAATTTCACACAAATTAAGATAGAGAAGCCATACTACATGGCTTTTTCTTCTAACATTGAGGAAATCGGGCTTCTGTAAATTACATCTTCTGTTGTACAGCAACTGAACCCTTGTTTTCTTATCACTGAATTGACAGATTTTGGACGTGAAACAATTACATCTAACTAAAGTCTAACAGTTCTGCAGTTTTTTCATATGGTCTAAAGAAATTTTACATGAACAACTTATTCATGTTTACCTTCCTAATATTTCTACTTCAAGGAGGGTTGCCTTTTGCATAGAGGAATAAAACGCAGGCTCATTATGGAATCATAGCTTTGTGACTCTGCTTTCTTGGCAATGAAATCTAGGCTTGATATACAAAGAAAACCAGGCAGTATCTTAAACAGGTACGGATAGACCTGAGCTACTTTTCTCATACACTGAGTAGACAGACACAAGATAGCTCCAGGCTGGATGCTTTGTAGTCTTATTTGCATGAGTCTGTGTAGCCGTATCCTTGGGCATGATGAGAGCAAACAGCTCCACATCTGACTTTCAGGTGCCTGAAATCTCCACATTTCAGCCAGGCAGCTAAGCTCCTTATCTGATAACTAGAGAAAGCTAGTTGTGAATGATAATTGCACCAACCTGAACATAGTGGGTGATGATGTAAATTAGTCTGTGTGGAGCACTAAAGCAAGGGAATAATCTTAATATACTATTCCTATTGAAGCCTTCACAGATTGATTCTGGGCCAGATGGCCATACCTATATCAAACAGGAGTCACAGCCCAGAGCCTTCTCCAAGATTTAATTGTCTTCTTTGGAAAAAGGAGCTGGAGTTATTACATTATTTGAAAAGTTTTCCAGAACATCTGGTGTTTGGAGTCGCAATCCAGGGCATGGATCTTGCGTTCTCGGCTTTTACCACCCCTGAAGATTTTCAAATCCACGTTTCTAAACCCTTGCACAACAGTACAAGAACAGGGAGAGGGATTCTCTGGATCCTTTATTCATTTCCTGTCAGGCGCTTTGGCTTTCACTCCATACCCAGCTCAGAAACCTTCCTTCCTACTGTAATATACTACTATACTGCATTCCCACTACAGATCCCTCCCTGGTGCATGTTACAATTGGTCTCTTTTTTTGTGGCTCAATCACACTAGAAGCTTATATTCAGCTCACTGATTCAGCTAGGACCTCTCTATTGTCATGTGCCTCCAACTAAAGAACTGACTTACAGCTGATGTCATCGTTATCACCCTTAGGTAATGCACATTCTGCATATTTTACTATTGCATATCGTTTAACTTTTATTCTTCAGGAAGGTCATCCTGTGCTTGTGTATGATACTGTAGGCCTTTCCTACATTGACTATATTTTCCTACGCGTCTCCCAAACCACCAGCCCCACAAGCCTGTTCCTTCTATTTGCACTGTAGCCATAAGTGAATATATTAAACAAGGCTTATACTTTAATGGTACCTTGATACCTTTTTGCCCCTTCCATTACCATCTTTCCCTCTTATTCATTGCACATACTTTTTGCTATGCTCCATCTTTTTTACATTATCAAAGAGACACCATAACTATATTATAGTCGTATGCATTCTGTGACAAGAATCTATATTTCTTTCCTTTAGGCAGGAATCAGATATCAAAGACAGCTATCAACTTAGTGTACTATGATCTGCCTTTGATAAATCCATGTTATATTTTATAACTTCACTGTCCCCTTTCAATGTCCATGTCTTTAATTATTCTGTCCTTCAAGACACGCTCCATTTAGGAGCAAAGCCACCGAAGTAGCTTAGTATCAAGTCCTGCAAGACTGTTTTCATGTTTCTTTTTATTATCCCCCCATTTCTTTTATTTCTACACATTACTTTTTATGTTATCCTTTTACAAATTACCCCCTTCACATGTGAGACTTGTTAAAAATGTTTATTAAAAGATGCATAAATTCATTCTCCAGTGCCCTGTATTGAAACTGTGACTTCCTGTGTTGGGAGCCATGATACACAGAGTGTTTACTGTGGAAGGAATAAAACACTTGACTGTGAAATAAGAAGATTCACAGTGGCTGAAAGGAAGTATTTTCACAAAACGTTAAAAAAGATACCTCCAGGATTTTCACTGCATCCTTTCAGGTGAGAAATCTGAATGATCAGACAGCAGCAGCAGATAAACTGTGCAGCCACACATCTTGTTCCATCCTTCAAACCCACATTTACAACAGTGTTAAGGGAGTGAATTCTTCTCCTGCAGGTGCATGGAGCCATGCCTGCTCTGTTCTGGGTTCTGTGTCTCACCTGAGAAAGAAATAGGTTTTAAATCCCTAATGAAGTCATATTTAGCTGCAATAATTTGTAAAATATGCCTTACACAGATAGCTTTTTTTTTTTCTTTTTAACAAATACAGCCTGAATGGAAACGCGCAGCTTTGCAGTCAGAAGACAAACTGTACTATCCTGCCCCTACTGGAAAAAAAATAATGTTAAGACTACTAGTTATGCTGCTTTTATTTCTGACAAGCATTTTTTGCTCTATGCTCTCCCTATTATAGAGATCTATGATTAAAAAAAATAGGCATAGTAGTATTAGATGGATATAAATTTTATTTTGTCTTACAAATGGCTGAAAAATATTCCAAATCTCATTATTAGTGTACCCGGCATAATGTGGCTCTGTTCATTTATTTTTGGTTTATATTTGTCTTTGTGCATTTCTGCTCTCTGCAGTCTCTGCAGACAATTACAGCAGTGGTTTTCTGCAGGGTTGCTAATAGTGTTGGGAAGCAGATTTTACATGATCTTGAAAGAGTTCAGTTTGCATTAAAAAGATACATTCTCCAGCTGCATTATATGACTACATGCTGTAAAGAAAAACCTGTAATACCAATAAAACTGCAGCAGGTGGCACTAGAAGGAGGGTTAACCAGGGCCATGAGGCAGATGAGGGGATCAAAAACAAAAGTAAATGGGATAACAAGAACAGAAAGGTTTAAAATTTGTATCTCTTTCTATCTAGTCTCCTGAAATAAGGATAAAGTGGCACAGCTATTTGGATATAGAAAATGTTGGCTTTATGGAGCTGGATTAGTGAAAGGTGAGATGCAGAAGGTAATAAGTGAATAGCTAATTTCCAGTTTGGTTGATGGTTTCTGAGGACTTCATGGGGAATGAGGAATTTACTGGGGAGGATTAAAGCAAGTATTTAAGAGCCAGCCAGTATGGATGCTATTGACTTTGCTTACTTTTATTCTTGTGCTTTGCAAGCAAATATTCATTTATTACATTTGTTGTCATTAAATAATGTGTAGTGAATAACTATGATACACTGAAAATGAAAATAATTGTTCTCTTGTAAAGTTGACTTTCTGCCAGAGGCAGATGAAAGCACATTCCCTGGCCTATAGCTTATAACTGTCCCATGTCTTTACCATCTTTTTAAATTGTTTTACAATGAATAAGCAGATCGCAGTAGTACCAGGAGTATGGTCAGCATGAATTTTAAAGTGCTTCCTCTTTATAGACAAAAAGTCACAGTCAGAATAATTTTAAAGAGGAATTATCTTTCTATTAGTTTGAGTCTGCTCAGAAAAACGACTTCATTACAAAGTCTTTCATTTGTAAATGAAGGCTGGCAATACCCAAATCAAATGATTCAAGTTTTGCACAACCAAATTTTGCAGATGTTTCAACTGTGAGGATGAATCTATAACAAGACATAGTCGCTCTTCTGGGGAACTTGCAGTCTTTCTAAATAATACATATATGCAGATCCACTGGGAAAGATCCTCTATCAAATCAAATGGACAAAATGTTACATCTCAAAGAGAAATAAAATGAATAAGATTTTTGGCATGCAGGGGAAATTTCAAAACCAAGATATGAGAAAGAAGACAAAACACTGAAAGAATGAGGGAAATAAAAGAACACAATAGGAAAAGAGGCTTGTAAAAATGCTATGCAGCCAAACAGGAAAGGGAAAGACTTATCCCAGTTCCACAAAAAGGAACTCAGAAGTCAATGATAAACCTGGACATTGTATGGAGRAGAAATGGGAAATGAGATGCTGGAATAGAGTGATAAGATTATGTGAGCAGAAATATTTCATGGATGCAGGAGGAAGATACGTTATGATGCAAAAGCAGAGAGGAGGTTGCAATATTCTGGGTGAGTCAAGCTATGCTATTTTATGCACTTTCTAGATACCATAAATTCATCCCTGGATAAAGAAGATGATTATCTTGACATTCCAGATACATACTGTTGTAAAGACTTCTGTAATTCTGTCTGTCCACACGCAAACATACGTACATATTTCAGCATATTATTTCGTTACAAGAATAAGACTGGCTTTTCCATAATTATAAAAGTACATTATATCCATCTGTATATTTACTTGTAATTCAGCCAAAAAAAAAAAAAAAAAAAAAAAAAATCCTATGACCTTTCTTTGTCAAATACTCCTTTTTGGTGACTGTAAGCTATTTTATAAGACAAATATTTACCCACAATGGCACTGGCCTTTTTACTGAACTTGCATTACATTACCAGAATAATAATTCTTCCTAATTCAAAGCCCTGGGGTTGTTAGAGCTAATCCTAAAGAACATCACTCCATAGAAAGTCCTTGCCAAGATTTTATGTGATACTTGTCCTATTTTTAAACATGAAATTTTGTCTAGCTGCGGAGTCCAGGACCATCTCGTGGGATATTCTTTAGAGATGGGATGCAGCACAAGGAACATTTTTATGCTCATATTAATTTAGTCGGAAGGTCAATATTAACTCAAGGAACTATATGACAAAGAAATCCAGCATATGGACAAGTTACTCTATAGTTGCACTAAAGTCTGGAAATAGAGTTTAGAATTTAAGGGAAGATTTATGAGAGCTAGAAGGCAGGTTATGATCCACATAATCTTTAATACAGTTCCTCCATGCCTTTTTCATGCAAATAGAAGTTGATATGGAGGAGAAGAAGACTGGATGTACAATACATTATTTTAACTTCCCCTGAATCTTTCTGCCTAGTGTGGTCATTTGGAAATAGCCTTTTTTAGTCTTAATCATGCTGATTTGCTATTTTAAAAAGAATGTAACCAAAGGCTGCATTAAGCACCTTTCAAAGTATTTTTTATTGTTTAACATTTTTATTTTTGATGTTTTGGCTGAGCCTTGAATATATTTTTGTAAAACCTAAATTAGTCTGACTGAGGTAGCATGAAACCAAAACACAGCTTGCTCTTCCTTCTCTAGTTGAATCAGAGCATCCTTCAAGGGCTGCGGAAGTTGATTTAAATAAGCAACTGATGTTCAGAAGCTTCTGGGGCTTAATTCACATTTCATCTCTGTGCCACAGTTGTTCCTGACACCAAACAGTTCTACATGGCAATTTGCATTAAATTCCACAGTCTCTGCAACATGCAAGAAGGAAACTCAGCAGTTTGCTGTCTAGTGTCTGACCCACAGACACCAGAATCCTTTTGCATTCAAAAACCTGTTGGTATATCTGAGCTCCTAAACAGTCTGCATGAAGTAGGAAGACAAAGCTTGGGCCACTGGGCTGAATTTGTAATTGCTAAGTCTGTTGTTTATGTATCTCAGAGTAACTAGGAATGTCCTTTTGTAGTGCATTGTCATAGTAATTTCTGCCAAAATATAAAGACAGTCAGTACAGTGGAAGCCCTCCAGAAGTAGCAGAGATGGAGACGCTGATGTGGTCCTTTAATTCAGCCTTTGCCCTCATTAACGTCAGGAGTTCGCTAATAAGCGGGTTATTCCTCATACTTGAGGACTGTAACTTTTCTATAGTTAACATACACAGCAATTTAGCCTGTTTTGCAAAAACAATTTTAGGATATAGTTTAAATATAATGACCTAAAATTCCTCTGAAGCTCTTTCCCAAATGAAGCTCTTTCCCAATGTAATGGAAGTACAAACATTAGGATGGTTTAAAGACAGCTTCCTCTTTGCAAAAGTATAGAAAGCAAAATGCGCTCTGTGTGGGTATTTGGGGGCTGAAGTTTTTTGGGAAAGCTTGGCACAATCATATGTTTATATTATAAGTGTTTACTCTTAGGAGTTGAGAATATAATTCTTTAATGTCAGTATTAATAGCAATAAACCCGACCAGGGACATTCATGGTGCATTTTTTTGAGGGGCAGCCGATCACTTGGTCCTACACTCACTTCATAAGTAAAGGTAGACTGCTCTTTTTACTTGTAAGCTTAGGTTCTTTACTACAGGCAAAATGTGTTCATTCAAAAATGCAGAACTTGTAATGCTTGTGCAGCTGAAAGTGTAAGAAAATTACCACGCTGAAAAAACGCGAAGAACGGAACGGCAGCATACACTGCTAATGCTCTCCCCTTCCCTCCAAAAAAAAAAAAAAAAAAAAAAAAAAAAAAAAAAAAAAGAAAAAGAGATAATGACAAAGAACTGGCCAGGGCTAGCACCCAGCAAGCGGCTGTGTCTCAGTGCTCATGTGCTGGCTGCTCGGTCTTATTGTCTGGCTTTCACCAGAGCCCCACATTTCCTATCTGTCACCACAAGGGGTGTCCAGGACGCGCTGCGAGCGTGAGGCTTCAGTCAGCGAGCGGTGCCGGGGCGTCTGGCAGTTTAGCCCTGACTGATTCTGTGAAATTGAAGGAGAGATTCTCGCTGCTGCTCTTCAGGGATTGCTGTTGTTAGGGGGAAAAGCAGATTTGGAGGTGTGTGTGTATGTGTGAGGAGATGTGGCGTGCATTTGACTGAGGTGTCTGGCCACAGGGAAGCACTGCGAGAAGAGGCAGAGAGAGGCAGTGAGAAGAAGACGCAGGAGCAGGACTGAAGTACAGAGCAGCTGTTTCCTAATACTCTGGTTCTTTCGGGTGCCTCAGTGAATGTTAACATGGATTCTGTCACAGAAATCTTCTTGAAGCTGCTGTTTCTCCTATCTGTTCATAACTGGCACACAGCAGTGGCAGGGAATAAATGTAAGTATTGCATATGATTTAAAACTTAATCCAGAGTGTTTTGAAAACTTCTGGGATATTTTGTTTGCATTTAGAATAAATATTATTTTTCAGACAAATGCTTACTGCTTTGAAATCATGACATCAAGTTGCTATGCTGAAAATGTTCTAAAATCCTTCTATAGATTTTTGTCATGAGTCTATGTACAGAATATTGTTTATAAAGCTTACAGCCTATGAGTGTCTGAAAGCAGCATTTTACTAAGGGATGCATGTTCAGCCCCATTTTCATTTTTGTTTTCTGTTTGTAAGTGCAGCATTTTCCAAGGAATTGTGTCGTACGTGGAAATTACTGGCAGATTTCTATTGTGTAATGTTTCAGCTTGGTTTTTAGCAATTTATAATTTTGAAGGCAGGTATCTGCATCTCCTGAATTAAGCTGGCACTCATATAACTCTAATGGACATTACTGTGCAGTACAAATATAACAAGGAAAAATGTGGATAGCAAGACTTTATGGTCTCTGCTTTGATTGCTTAGGGAGTATTGTTCATGCATGACTAAAGAAGAGAACGCTATCAGTTCCAGCAGAAAGTTTTTTAGAAAATGAGTAATTCATAGTTAACCAGTAGGGTGGTATTGCAAAATAAAAATAGTGATTACAGTTTTAAAGACAATCTGCCCTCTAGGAGGCAAATCCAATATATACCTGAAAAGCTCTGGTTTCAGTGTTGAATTAGATTAATTATCTTTAAATTAAAAAAAAAAAAAAGAAAAAACTTATCAACAAACTAATTTTCAGGGGTTTTATCATTCAGTAACAGTTCTGAGCTATTCTTGTTCCAATTGATTCAGCTTCAGCAAGCTGAAAGATTTCATTTTGCATACATGTGGTAGAACAGTAGCCTAAATGCCAGATGCTCATAACCTGAACTGAGCATATTTTCTCCCCTTCCTGTTAAGGCACTGGTTGTGCATCACAGGGATGGGGAGGGCAGGAGCAATGCCTCTATGGGAAGAAAGTGCATGCCAAATCAAGGAGGAATGTTCAGGAATAACCTTACAGCCCAGTGGCAGGGGACAGCTCCCTGGAAACATTTGAGCAGTGGCAGAGAAGTTTGAAGTGCTCTATGGGTCTATAGCCTAGGGTTTTGCATATGGATAGTTTGTAAACTAAACATGCTCCCATGAGCCAGACATTCACATTGCAGCACCAAAATGATCTTGTGCTGTCATTCAGTAATGATATCTCATTTGATACTCAAGTGCATAGTGTAGCCCTAAACATGAATACTAAGTTCCTCTTGTTATACACCCTGCTGCAATCCAGCCGCAGCTTTAATTCTCTTCATCATTCTGCATTGTACAGTTTATGAATACATCCATTTTCACAAGACCATGATAATTGAATTGCACATTAATAGCATTTGGCACTATACACAAAACTAAATCAGTTGCTTACAGGGAGGCATATTAAAGTCATTACAAAAAAGACTTGCATCACACAGCAAAGCAGTAAAGCACTAGAGGTCACTCTTACAATTTAGGAAGCAAGGTTTGAGGCAAAGGCTCAAGCTTCTTCCCAATACAGAATTATGAAGGATAAAACAAATCAGGTATGAAATACATTTACTACTGGCTTTCTCAAATACTTCTCAAAACCAAGCCAAACTCAATTACAGTATCAAATGAGTGACTTGAATGAACAGATTTTTCACGTATATGCTAGTATGTATAAATGTATTGTATTTTTATTTATGAATAAGTCCTAACTCCTATGTCAAAACACTCATCTGAACTGAAAAAGTAAGAACTCTCCCCATGCTATAGGCAAGGAAACTGATTGTGGAAGAGTAAATGAAATTATTTAAATTAAGAAGGAGTGAGTGCTAACATGTGAAGAGAACTTGGCCAATTTAATGCATATTATTCCTTTCCAATATCTAATCTGGAAAAAAAAAAAAAATCCCTTTATATATATATTATTTTGGAAGTGAACATTTCTGTGGGAGAGTTAGTTTGTTTTAAAAGTGATGGTTTCCATCTCAAGTACCAAGGTATGAATTTGGTGAGTGTGTTAGGTTTCATAAAATGACCTCAGGAGAAAAGGTTTTTCATAATTACTGATTACAGCAGATACAGGCAGCAGCCATCATCTACTCACTTGAACTTACTTTACTCCTTTCTTCTTGAGAAGTTGATCAGGAATTGAAATCCTTTTCAGTAGGTGGTTCTACTATTGGCATTAATGTATTGAAATACGTTTACAAAACCAGGTAAAGTTCAGTTTTCTTGCATGAATTTTGATGGCTAGATTGTCCAGTAGGCTGCCAATCATCAAAGAAAATAGGATTTTTCTTTTTTTAATTCTTCCTCTAAATTAATCTATTTTTCTTCTTTTAATTTTATGGTTTGTTCTTTAATATCAGATCCTGAATACCTAAGTTTTGCTTTGTCCTTCTTCAGACCAGCTGCCATTAAGAAAAGACCAAAGAAAAGACCTTTACACTTCACCTTGAAGTGTCAATGCTAATGTTCCTAAGTCAAAATTTCTTTGTATAAAGAAAATTTCTTGGATCAAAAATTGATGTGTTCAGAATTATTTCTATCTTAAAGGAATCACAGTATTCTTCTTTTGAGTAAAATGATTTTGAAGTTCTTAGGTTATCTGAAGGTAACAGACCCTATCATCTAGAATATGAAAGTTTATTTCTGGGGGTTTATTTTGGGTTTGTTTTTGTTGTTTTTTTGTTTTTGTTTTTGTGTTTGTTTTTTTTTTTTTTTTTTTTNTTTTTTTTTTTTTTTTTTTCCCCCTGAAAAATAACACTGACACTTCCAGCCAAGAGAGGTAATAATTGCTGCTGGAAACTCATATCTTCTAAAAGGTCTGTAGTAGTCTGCTTCATGTTTTCCTATGCTTTCTTCCTCCCAAAGAACTGTACTTCCAAAGCATTTGAAAGAAGTTTGAAGTGCACAGCCCTGAGTAAGTAACTGTATAAGGTCAAGTGTGAGTTTTAAATGAAGGATTAAAGCAAGTACTCCTGTAAGTTTTTTTCACTGGAGCTAGGAAACAGCTGTAAATCAGCAAGTTACTAAATCAGCCCTGGGGAACTTGCCAGAAATTGGTACTCTAATAGGTGCAGTACTTTTTTTTTTGAAACTCTCTAAAACTGAAGTGTTGCACAAAACATAATTAAACCCTCTACACACATCAATTCAACTGTGACTAAAAATTATTAAGGTTAATTTTGATGGTAAATGGAAATAAAGAGAACAAATTAGGGACTTTCCATGTAAATTCTCACCTCTTTGTACCTACTTCTCTTTGTTAAAACTCTCCAGTTTTACAGAAGCTTTTATCAATTCAGGTTTTCATATTTGTACTGCAATGATCATAATTTGTATAAATGCAGAAGTTTTTATTATTATTATTACTGTTGTTATTGTTTTTAAACATCAGGGATTTCTTGCTAATGCTACAATAGAAGACCTACTCTAAAGCTGACAGAAAATGACTGTTAATGATGCTGAAGTTTTCAAATAGGGGACTGAGTGATCACATACCTTAATTATATTATCAGATGCAAGTCATGGTACAAGTAATATCCCCAGGGAAGAGATTACTTGCTACAAGAAAAATATTATATCTTCATTTAGAAAATAATTTCATTCTGATGTTAATCATCAGTACCAAACAGTTCCGTAGACTATGTTACAACTTTATGAAATCACATTAAAAATATACTAAAATGCTGTTTATCACAAAAAATTTAAGTTAAAATGTGATTCTTTTACCATTAGTTTGTGGTTGATGTGAACTGTGGGGGAGGAGAAAGTAGAAACTTCCTTAATTTTCTTTTAGCCTCATTATTATTTATCTTCTATTTATTATTATCTATCTCTGCTCTTTGACAGCAATGGAGACCCCATCAGAGATCAGGTCATCTCTGGGCAATTATTTACATGACTAAAACATTACAGGCATCTCTAGTATATTTTGCATGTTTTTAGTACAGTAACATCAAAAGCTTGTATCAACATCAAATCTAAACCAATACCAATGGAAAGATCTGTTAAAATTTATTTCAGACTTTCAAGGTTCAGAATTCACAGAAAGGCCTTGGGTTGACTACACTGAGTGTAATCAACAATTTGCATCCCATTGCTCTAGGCTTTCAAATTCCCATGAACATATTTGTCCCTGAGCTCAGTCAGCAGGATGGATGGAGCAAATTTGGTCATGATTGATGGATAGTGACAGACAAGTAATGACATTCTCAAAGTGGGATGGAATCAGCCGTAAAAAGAAAATGCAGTAGGTTATATGTAAAGTATGTTGTGAGTGCTAGTGACAACATTTGCATTATGTGTTAGGGTCTACTGTGTTTTAGTTAAGTACCAGGCAGGAGTTCCAGAGTAATCACTAACTTCTTCACATCTTGATAATTCTGCAGTCATGGCCATTTGGCTTTCTTGTATAGTAAGTAGCTGTAAGCGTACATCTATGTTCATCCACAAGAAAGACAACCTTTAACTAAGGTGTTGTATCCAATTACCTATATCTTAGAAAATCATGTACACTTCTATCAGTGTATATGAGGTACAATGCTCAAGATTAGTATTTTTTCCGAATGCTTCTATGCTGCAGTAGAAAACAACAAATAGTTTGTCGTATATTAATATATCTCATATGATATATTTGCCAGTATTCTTCCCACTGCTTCATCTTCTGTAAGAGCTTCAACAGTCACAATTTCATAGCTTCTAACAAGTATAGATGGGAAAAAATAGGTCAAATGTCTCCCCCATCCCTTCTCACCCCTGAGAGAGGGAGTCTCCAGGGGTGCTCCCTGCTGCCTCCCCAATCCAAACAAGCAAATTAAAGAACACTTGAATGCTCGAGAAGCATTACATCTTTCAAATATTTATTTTCTTTTTCCCAAAAATTACCCTGTGCTTTGGTGCTACTTGCAAGTTTGAGAGTTTAGTGTGCAGTATCGCACAGGATTAGAGCTCTGTTTTGAGGGAAAGTTAGAACTGCTTCTCAGTACTTTTATATGTTTATTCCTTGTTAGTTGCTCTCATCTAACAAGGTGATAATAGAGGTGGGGGCAGTGAAATCCATCACTAATTCAAAGGGCTCTCCTTCCTAGAACACACCAGGCTATTTGTTAAGAATGATAAAGAAATACCAAATTCTAAAATTAGTCATGTCTGTCGGTGACTCCAGAAGTACACGGTAACTTTATTTAAGAGGTTTCTGAAGTAAAAAGTTAAAATTTGCTCTTCCCTCTCAGTTTTCAGTTGTTCTATGAAGAGGGAAGGAAAACCAAACCAATAGTGATAACATTGATTTTACAAGTTTCTGTGCAATTACTTGGTTTTTTGCACTGTTAAATATGATTAAGGTTAAATGTTTTGGTAGATTGATCTGGTAGTTCTTGAATATAAAATACTTTTTGTAACTTACAACTTGTAACTTTGGCAGTTAGGGCCTCTGGATGACTTCTAGATTAAAATTGAAAGAGAGATATGTGTGTCTCAGTATGCTAGCATGTGTTACATAAATGTCATTATGACAAAAGCTGTCTCTCTAAACTTGAAAATAACATAAAATGTATAGGAGATACAGTATGTTGTCACGATGAAAATGGTTTTGCTTTATTTGTTTGTAAAAAAATGATAACAGCTTTAACACTAGGGTTTAACCAATTGCAGTTAACTGAAATTTCAACTCTGCAGTGTTTTATACTTATGTATTTAATCATGCTTACTTATCTGTTGTGTGTTTGTGTTTTATATAAGTGCAAGTATAGCATTACAGACTAATGTTTGTCCAAGGAATACTCTGCAGGTCTGCTTCCCTCAGTTGAAACCTATGCCAGTAACCTTGAGTTAAATCTGTGAAATGCAGAGGAGGGTTGTTGTCCAATTATTTTGCTTTTCAGAAGACAGTTTTCAGTGTTTATTACAAACTGCTATGCTATTTTTCAGTAAGCAAAATGCAGTGTAGACTGGGAGGTAAAAATGATACTGTTTGTATTCTACTTAATGAGTATTTTCAGTGCAATAATTTGAAAAGTGATTGAAATCCTGGAAACTTCTGACATTTTAAATAGATTAAAATTAGTCACTACAGAATTATTATTTAAATATCATAGTCACTTAATAGACTAGTGAAGAAAACTACCTCTAGACTTATAAATCTCAAAGGGTAGAGGAAAATATACGGTTAGGAAATCTATCCAGCTGGGTAGCGGGTCTAATTACTTTTTTATTAAGTAGATCTCGTTATTTGGCTGTGCTCAAGAATAAGCTATTGCTTGTTCTTTGCTGTTAGGGTGCCTGTTTGTTTCTATAACAATCTTTTAGCAATTAACATATTTGCGTATGGGATCTTGAGGGAAAAACAGATTAGAAACAACATGTTGGAATATTTAAATTTATTCTTATTACTTAATATCATTCTTTATTCAGCTGATAGCTGAAAAAGATCTTCCTCTTTTTCAGGTGTTTATCTGTCCACTTTTAAATGTAAATAAAAAGTGTCTTTCAAAGTCTAAGTTGTGCCTAAAAATATGATTTTATAAAGATTTTATCCCAATTACGTTTAAAATTTGCCGCCAAAAATCCCCAGCTGTATCTGGTTGACCTCTTCAGAGTTATTGTGAAAATATACCTTTAAAGAAAATTCTAAACAACAAAAAAAATGAAGTCTTACAAAATATGTGGTTAAACAGGGTACAAAAAATATTATCACTCAGATGCCATATAATCTAATAAACAATCTCACTAGGAGAGCAAACAGAATAAGTTATTATTAGAGAAGGTCTAGAGCAGACGTTTTGAACAAGACAGCAAGAGTAAGACCTTCAGAGGGTAACACGCGCTATAAAAGTGATGCTGTAGACAGGCTGAGTTGCATACGGGGAGCCTGAATCACTTTGGTTAATTCACCTACAGCATTGTGCTGTATCATCTGTTACATTAGACTGCATATGATCAACATGGATATTCTGTAATTATCTGATAGTTTTGAGAAGAGGAGAGGAGAAAGTTTTTTTCTTCAGGATTACGAATTATGGTAGAGGTCATATGATGTTTACTGCTATGCAGTATTAATAAGAAAATACTAATTTGAAGCTGGAAGATATTTTGAATTAGAAATAACTATCTAGGAGCTGCAGAAGGGAGACTTTTCCTGGATTTTCACTGCTTCATTTATTAGCAAATACGCCTTACTTTTGAGATATATGATGAACTCTGATGGCTTCTGCAGAGACAGGAAAATTGGGATTTACCTGTCTAAAATTAAAAATCTGAAAGGTGGATGTTTGCTTCTGAGCTAGCTAAGTCCCTTTTTAGTCATATGAGAGAAAAAATAGTTCTTATAGGAAGAAGTCATGCAGAAGATTGAAGGAAGAAATAGCATGCAAAGTTAGTTATCTAGTATAAGGCCGTTTGCAGTGTAGAAGTGCCATTTGTCTCATCACTGATTATGACTCTAAGTCAGGATAACTAGGCCAGCTGTAGGCTTTGTAGACATCCAAACTTACATAAGATGGGTTCCAGTTCCATCAAAATATCCTACTCTAAATGCATGTTAGAAAAATATATAGCAAGCAGTACTGACTGCCTTGTACAGTCATCACCGGCTATACCCAATGCATTCATGTTTGGTGTTGAAGCTCCCAGACTCTCCCTTGTCTGTGTTTGGGTAAGTGGGTTCTCCTTGATTTCCCAAGGGTTAAGGCTGCTGCTATTTATAGTCCTAGACAAAATATAGGGACTAAGTGAGGAGCTGGAAATGTCCTACTAGTGAGAGCATCTTTCACTCCTGAAAGGATGAAATATACAGGTATTTTGACCATACGCAGTGTTCTGGTAAAGTGATAATTTCATTAACTTAAATAAGCTGGAATTGCTGATTTTACCGACCTGAGACAGTCTGATCTTTCTGCCGCTTCGACAAACCATGATTAAAGCTCCATTTTAACCCCAGTCTTGTCAAAACATGTGTCTTTTTTGCTTCTAAAGAAAGCATAGAGTGAAAAGAAACTGTATTATGAACAAAATCAGCAGAATACTACAGCATTTGTTTTCACAAAACAGTAATAAACCAGATAAAAGTTTCCTGGTACTTTTTTGGTTACTTTAAAGCCTTTTTACTATCCAGCATCTGATGATGGTTATAGATGGACTGTTATACAGGATAGGAAGCCCCTTCATGCTCCAAGCCAGCAAACTGTGGCTCTCACTGTAATTTCTTTTCCTGATCAGTGACAGGATGCCTATCTACTATGCAGCAGTCTAGTTTGCAATAGTTTTGTAATCATGGTGAGACTTACTTGTCATTCTTTTTTTAGAAAAAAATGCAATCTTTAGTAACTAAGATTATTTTTTTAAATCAACGGAAAACAACACTGCTTCTCAATGTCCTTACTCAACTAAAGCTCCTAGGGAAATCAATGGGAGCTTTGCCTAAATAAATATTGAATAAAAGCTTTAGAAACAATGAGCTGAATATTCATTCAAGAGTGATATGTTGCATAGTTTGAATATAACTGGTCTCTTTATTTCCTTTCTATGTACCAGTCTTTTCATTTTGCCTTGTTTGGAGGACTCAGATACAGAACTGTGTAACAAACAAGAATCACTCATTTGTCCCACTTGACAAAAAATAAATATGAGGAGAAAAAGACATTTAGAATTTTAGCTAGTTCCTGTGGTTAGGGAATTTATATGCCTGCAGTGAAAAACTACTGCTCTGTTTTCCTGAGCCAATGGTAACATTTTTTTTTAAAACCATCAAGATGATTGATTTTAATTTTCAAGGGTGAAATAGCCCCTCAAAACTTGGTACTTTCAGGAGTATCTAAATGCGGTGGAGCACATTGGAGGTTGCTGAGCTCTGCCCTCCAATTGACAAGGTGTGTTGCAGTAACTTAGTTTTATCAGCCTGAATGTGGAATTTGTAGGGCTGTTTTTCAGTTGCACCATGCCAGTGTGCTCTGGAGCTTTACTGTAGCCTGCAGTGATTACATGTCTGTCCCCAAGCAAAGTCTGCCTCAGAGTCTGCTTTTCCACAGAGTAGACATGTCCTCCAGTAATTAAGACTGAGAACAGATCTCTTGGAGAAAGGAGGGATCATCATAAAACTTGTTTGCAAATACTAACCCATGATTTTAGCTTGTTTACCCTTACATAAAACATATCTATAAACATAAATGTGTGTCACTGAATATGTTTCTTTGCCTGTGCAATAGGAGAAACAGAACCACCGTGGTTTGTGGTCTCATTTCCTAATGTACTTTTGGAAGTTCTGGATGACAGTGATGAGCCTGGCACAAGAAGAGGACTATGACAGGGTTTTGCTCATGGCACAGTGCTGTAAAAATGTTATTCTGACTTCAGTAAGTAATTAAGTAAAACAAAATACAGAAGAAATTAAATGATAGATGAATCAGCTACCAAACCTTTGTTTGGATTTGATAGCCCCACCGTTACTGTAAGAGACTATTGATGTACTTTTTTTGGTTGGATGAAACTTATAGTGCATATAGCAGTAAATAAGTGTAACTCTCAGATGTCCTAGGCACAGGTGACAGGTTAAAGGTAACTATAGCACTCTCCTGAAGAAGCCTTTAAGATATGTTAGGAAATGTATAAATTTCTTTTACAGATCACTTTTTATCATCTACTCCTACTGTTAATGTGCTTTGGGGCATGATGACTTCCTCTTTTTTCTCTTTTCTTCCCGAGGGCTCAAAAAAACTCATCTGTACTGAACTGTAAACTTGTTTTGACTTCTGTGAACTGTGATTGTCTCATAGATCATTCTTATGCTGTATAGCTGTGCTTTACTGTGTCCTGATTCATTCTTCTTGGACAGGAAAACAAAGAATTTAAAAGATAGAGACTGGGGAAAAAGATGATTGATGTGCAAGTACCAATATGCACATTTTTGTGCCATCTGCAATGAAGGGTTGTTATTTTTGAACCCTTTGCAAAATGTCTACATCTATTTGCTAGCTTGCTGTAGCCCAGAAGTGCTAGATATCCAGTCAGACTGCCCCAAATTTTGAGCAATGGGTAAGGGATGGATTCACAGTTATGCTGAACTTGATCTCTGTTACCCTTAGGATAATGCGGTAGAAAGTAAGCTTTCTTCCACCACCTTGTGTCATGTTTTTTTTTTTTGGGGGGGGGGGGGGCAGGAAATCCACTGTGGCAAAGATTGCTTTCCTTCTTCTTCTATCTTTGCAGCGACTACTTAGAAATTTGACAACATTTTGTTTCTTGGGAAGGATGGTAATTTATTCTCTGTAGATATTCTAGGTAAGGACAGATTGAGAAATTCTAACAGAGAATTCTCTGATCTAACTCTCACCTCTAGTAAAGTGTGCATGTGTGATGGAGGTACTGAAGGCGGTAGTTTCTGTTTTGACATTTCTAATATATTTTTGTAATGTCTCAGTGGATGTGTTTCTAAGATACTGCTGCAGGTGCTGAAAATATATGTTGAGTGGAATTAAATTATGTCAAGTTTCAGCGTGTGGTTGTGCATACTTGAACATTATAGATTGAAAGGCATGATTCAAAAATCTACCAGTGAACTAGTATTGGTAAACTGATAGTATGATGGATCACAATGGTTTACTTAGGAAATGCTGAATATGACGTTCATATTTACATGTTTGCTTCTACAGTTATTTATAGTTATTTGTATCCATATCTTGTTGAATGCTTTAGCCGCTTATCAGCAAATATTTTTTTAATGAGAGATTCATCTTTCACACCTGTATTGTTGTTTGATAGTAGCAGAGGTGTTATGATTTACTGATTCCATATATATTTAATTATTTATATTATTTTTGTGGCTTTAATTAATGTAGAAGTACATTTGGAAAACAACATTTCAAGTTGGATATGTCTCCTTTTCTCAATCATTCAAGTTGGATAAACATAACACAAAATAATCTTAAACCTGGAAGACCCAGACTCATGAGGATTTTGAAATGTTCCTGTGATCTTTATCTTCGTACCCTGCCACTTGCCAGTAGAGGGTATGTGTAGGAGGAAGCGGTGGTGAAGAAGGAGTTCCTCTGACTTTGGAACCCCACTGCTAAAACCATGCTAAAACCATACTTGCAGTAATGGACAGTTTCAGTTAGAAAATCAGGTACTATTTAGTGCAAAATCCTTTTTCAGAATAGAACACTGTAAAATACTGAATGTTTCTTAAACTGTAATCTCTCATAAAACATGACCAGGTAAATGGATGGTAAATGGCAGTGGGTGGTAAACACTCAGTGTGTTACCTGCTTGGAATATAAATAGTGGTCTATTTTATAGCATCCTTTAATGTCTGCCTAAAAGTATTTGAAAGACAGTATCATGATCCACTTAAATTTCTTCTAATCAAATAATTGACTGGCATTTTTCCTGCAATTAATCTTTGTCATGACTGAGAGAAGTAATGATATGCCAGATCATAATGTACTATCTGTATTAGAACATGGACTTTGTAATGAAGGAGGAATTGTGTTATTCCTTCAGACTGAACAGAGATTTTATTTTCAAAGCCTAACTGCAAGACTCAGAAGAAAATCAAACATTCGTTAAAATAGTAAGTGATGTTCTACTGGTTAAACTACTGTTGGGGAATTTTTATTGTACCCCTCAGGGGGAATGAAACACATGTTTGTGCTTAAATATAAAAAAAAAAAAAAAAATCAATGAACAATGCATTGAGCAGAATCCTACTGCAATAAGTGGTTCTAAAAGGAGTCTGCAAAGATGCCTCATGAGCAGATGGCTTATATACACTTCCGCAGCACCAGTCCTGTGAGTGGTTGCATAGGGCACCTCAGCCTGCCCTTGGGTTCATCCCTGGGTCCAGCTCTGCTGCCCAAAGGTGGCCCCTGGGGGCTTGCTGGTATACCAGGATGGCTACAAGACAACTGGGAGTCATTCTGTCTCTGGCATTCTTGCTCCCAGCCTGTTTAACCCCTTCTGCAGTTGGGCCTTCTTGCCCTTCATGCCAGATCGTTTCTTGGTCACAAATTTACCACTGCTGAGCAGTTACAATTTGAATTTCCCCTACACTACTTTTGTACTTGTATAGCTTTTGAGATTTTTTTTTTTTTTAAATTATACTTGAGAAGTCTGATTTTGTGGCTCATATGTTAAAATAGAATTTCCAGCAGACTGACATATAATACTGCTGTTGAAGGTCCAGAATGTGGGCATGGGCAAAACACAGATGTCCATGGCTTAATCTACTATGTTTTCTAAAGAAAAATTGAAGTAAAGAATGATGCCTGGCCCAAATTTTTGAAGGACTTGAAAATTCATTCATTTACTTAGAAATATTTACGCTTTCTTAATGTGCAGAAAATGATCATAGAAACAACATTTTCAGCATTGTTTTTGTTTTTGTTTTGGGGTTTTTTTTGTTGGTTTGGTTTGTTTTTTAATTGATTCAGTTTTAGTTTTTTTCAAGGGTGAAGTTTCTTGTAGTATGAAATAATGTTACATGATTAATCAAAACAAAGGTTTGCAGACCCAGTGCTCTGCCAGTGACACAGTATTTTGTAAACTCCCTCCATTCCCTTTTGCAGGCATCAGAAATTCAGATGTCAGATTGTTTCTTTTTACCATGGCCTCATTTTTTTTCCTGGCAAATTCCCCAAGACTTGGAATTATCTCTATTTCTGGCATGTGGTTTGGCTGCCAAGACCAGACTTGGCTACTGTGCTCTTTACTGCTTCTTACCGTTACTGAGAAATGTGGAGTTTTCATAGTGATATGAGTAGATGGAGATAGATCCTTCCAGCTTGGAAGTCTTGCATGTACTTGAATATTTGAAGCAACAACTCATAAAAAAAATGAAGAGCCTAATAGTCACTTAAAATGTGTACTGCTGATAGCCCATCTGTAACACATCATCTTCTGTGCTAGCAAATGGGTTTACTCACAAACGTTTGTGCATGTCAACACTCTTTGCACGTACAGTGTTGCTAGCTCGTATAGTTTTTATGCTGTCTTTTGGTATCGTACAACTGTGAAACTCCAGTATTCAAACAATTACACGAAATAAAAGCTTTCCAAGGATTTTTTTAAGATCTAATCTTTGTAATTATGGAACAGAGAATAAAAACATTTAATGAGTTATCTTAGTGAAGGCATGAACAATCTGCATGCAGTTCCCAAGGATTTTAAGTGTGGGTCCTGTTCTGGGCTTCCAGTCGTAGCTGTCAAAGGAAGGACTTCAGCAGGGACCTAGCTGAAATCAGCACCTGTAAAACAAAAAGACCTTTTAAATATATTGCCTGATTCTTCCCTTGTTTTGAGTCTCAGAGTGCTTGTGCATCTTAGTTATTTTTGATTTTTGATTTGAGAATTGATTGTAGTGTCAGGTATCTTCTGTCCTTATTGCTCAAAATCTGGAAAAAAAACCCCAAAAAACCCAAAGAAGAAAGAACTCTTTATCATTAATTCTCACGAGTTAAACTTCATGATATTTTAATGCATAATATCAATGAATTCTTTAGGCTGGCAATATTGCACTTGTAACTGTGTACTTGCAAATCTAGATGTAGACTTTGCATGCAGGTGGGGGGGTTGTGATTTTTTTATAATAAATCATGATTTTAGAATTTATTTGAATGAAAATGTTTGACATATGTTTGTGTTTTTTCAGTGTGCTTCACACTGCAGCACTCTCTTTGACCTCTATTTCGTGCTCAGTTTTTACATGGTTTTCCTGTTGATGTTCATGGGTAATTACATACATGAATTTAACACAGGACATAAGTAGTTTAATTGCAGATATCAATGCAGAACCTGCCTAAGGATGATAAGGAAAAGATCTATTGTTGCTCTTTTGAGTAAGTTTCAGGATTAATTTTGATACACATTCAGAGAAAAAATACAAATGCAGAACATCCTGCACAAACATTTTCTAGGGGTTTTTTGGATGCCTCATTCACAGCTACTGTGCGTTGAGATCATATCCGTAAGAAGTGATGCAGTTCCAAATGATAGAAACCTTCTTTTTAATGCCTCTTTTTCTCTCACTGGTAGCAGTTGCAACCATTTTTTGGTTCTTTTATGTCACACCATTGAACAGAGCCTTTTTTTTTTTTTTAGTGAAAACACTGGTTTGTGTCAAAAGAGGAGATAAACATGACAGTTAGGAAAGAGCTGATTTTTATTAAGACTTCTAGTGGCAATAGGTGTTCTCCTTATTAGATTGATGGATTCCATTTACAGGGTCCAGCAGGAGTCCAGATGGAGAGTGTTCCTGATTGGTCTCTGTGGGATTTTATGAGCAAGGCAGGTTATAGAGTATGCTGCCACTGCATGCCTTCTGTAGGTGGCAATCTGTAGAAGCTAGCAAAGCTGTGCCAACAGCCAAATGTTGAAGTTTTTTTATGTGTATTGGTGGGTATGTGCTTCACAACACATATAATGTTTCTGCTTTTATGAATAATATCAACATTCTGTCTATTCCTTCTGGTTTGATTATATTTTGGCATAATTACAACAGAAACAGATACCATAGAGTAATGTACTTTGGACTGTGTCTTGTCTTAAAGTTTTTCACATTGACTATGAGCTCTCAAAAAAACATGGTAACTCTTTTTTATAGATCTCGTCTCAGGTCTGCCTTTATGTTTTAGAGAAACTGGTTGGACATTCCTGATTATGCAAGTGCATGTGGTACATGTAGCATAACTGGTTGCCTTCCTCTGTCTATTTACAATGTCTTTGCCTCAGCAGAGAGTTTCTTGTGAAGTTGGGTTATGTAAATTACAGTTCTGCTGTATGTACCACAACAGCAAGTAAAACTGTACAATTGTTTTTTGACCATGTGGTACAACTTCAAGAGTCCATTGATTTCAAAACCTCATCTTGATATTTATGTCTTCGATAGTGCTGTATTCAGTCAAAACCCCCAAAACATAGCTGTTTCCCTCACCACCCCACCTGCCCCCTGCCATCAGTTTAAGTTATTGATCTAATAGCAAAAAATACATGGTCTGATATTAAAGTTAGGCACTGTCTTGAACAGAAAATTGATAGATAATACATTACTAATTAGGGCAGGAGCATTCATTGGAATGACAAGATGAGCTTTATTTTAATACTGGATTAATTCATTAAGCAATAATGAAATACAATATTTTTCTAGGGACGATGCTATGTTAGGAGATCATTCCATTTGTTTTCTTTAAAGGTGAATCACATTTCTTTAAGCAGGCCAACAAGATAAGGAATATAGAAAAGCACAAACCTTTTGCCTTTGCAGTGGTATATACAACTATGTATGGAAATGTGAGGATGCTCTGCTAAATAGAAGTGTCCAGCAAGGGATTTCCTCTCCATCAGCATGCAAAGACTTCTCTCACTGAAAAGGATGAAGAAAGACTTGAGAAGCTAGGGCCAAGAGAAAAATCAATGAATTCTGTCAGACAATGCAGACTTTTCAGAAAAAGGAGCCCATACTTGTGCTATCTACTGTACCTTTGAGGTTTCAGTGTTTGCCAAGAGATTATGATTTTATCATCTTCAGCCTAAAACGATCATTTTCTTTATAGTTTGAGTAAACAAAACAGTAGAAGCTCATACAAATTTTTCATTCGTCTAAAAAATTGACATACTGATAAGAGGTGTGATAATTTAGCTACCAAAGTCAGAGCTTTGTGGATTGGTCTCATAACTATGAAGGCAAATTTCTCTCAAACTCCAATCATTTTTACTGAAAAAAGAGTTATTGGACTGCAAGATTTATTCTGCAAGTAAATTGAAAATTAAATTGTGCCTCAAAGGCCTTATTAATTCTTTTAAAACAATTTAAAAACATGGTATTTATCAAGATTCTTTTGGAATATTACTTTTATACAGTATTTCAGCTTTATTACAACACGAGGCGAGTGTAATAAAGACATTATTCGTTTCTTATTTTTCTGTCTCTTTTTGATAGATTTCATAATAATTTTGCAATATTGTACTCCAGAAATAAGTGGAAAGGGAGGATCCTTGTGCATTACCTGTGTTTTTCATTGTTTCAGATAGGCAGCCTGCTTAGCTTTATTTATGTTATACTCACATAAATATGACAGTGTTAATCTAAATAAAGCAGGAACTCTTCAGGCTGATTATCTATATGTCCATCCAACCTCCCTCAATGGACTGCAATTATAGTACACTTGCAAAATTTAAATAACCATTAGGTGTAAGCTGTTGATTTTCATTAAAAGATCAATTTTTAAAATTCTAGATTTTCTGTTTTATATGGTGAGGCTTGACTTCATCAGTGTATTTTATTGCTTTGTAGTGTGTTTTTAGTTCAAAAGAATTCTGTCATTCTTCTGAGAACAAGCAATCAGTAATGCTGAATTTTGTTTTCTATCCCACTACTTTATTCTTCCTTGTGAATGCATAATGTAAAATGTGAAAATGACCCCTGAAAAGGGAACTTTTTCCTTTCTATAAGTCTCCTAATCCAGAGTGTACAAATTCATGATTTATTTTCTGCTCTTTCTTTCTTGTCTGTCCAAATGATTGAGGGTTGTGGATGAGATGTTACCCACTACCACTGGCCTACAGTAAATTGTTTATATCCATATCTTTGAGGCTAGGGCATGGATTTGTAATGCTTCATGTTGAGACAGCAACTGAATGTGATAAATTTTAAGCATCCACTTGCTTTTTCACAGTTGTTCATACTAGTAGGTAATTTTATGTCATCTTATGACTGACTAATACACTTCAGTCATGTCTATCTAATGAGCTTCTGACTTGAGCTGAAATTCTTGTTATTTGCTGTCAAGTACATGACCTTGTACTTTCTGGTGCCAGATTTCATTCTATTTCTGTTATTCTGTCATCATCTAGTTCTTTCTTATGATATGTTGGTTCTGCTCTGTATTGATGACACCTCCTAATTTTACAGGGAGATGAATTCATAAACACATCTCTATTTTCTGTTTCATGGTCTTAATGAAATTAAGGAGTGCCTTGATTCCCAGACTGTTAATTGCCATGAGATTTGATTCTCCCCTTCTCAGTATCTTCCATTATCATCTTCCTGTCCTTATGCAGTATGTAACTTCTTTTCTCATCTACTCATGAACGACTAGCAATTTCCTATGCAACAATAGATAAAATCAGCCACTGCTTTTCAATCTAAAAATTGCCTATCATAGAAAACCATAGATTACTTTGACATGATCTGCATTAGATAACCTTTGTTCCATTTGATCTAGTTTTCCATTTACCTCCATTTCCTTAAGTATTCTTTCCTTTCAAAATTATTCTAAAGTCTCACATATTATTGAAGTCAGACTTACAGATTTTTACTGCCTGCTTTGCACCCCTTCTATCTTCCTCACCTCCTCCTTTCTGTATTTATCCTACACAGGGTATTGTCCAGTTATTCACTACCAATTCTCCCTGATAGATTAGTTTATGGTGCTTGTTTCTGGATCTGTGGTGTCTTGTATCAGGTTTTCAGAATTCAGGGATACAGACTTTATTCTGAACAGAACTGGGGTGTTATAATCCACTGCTGTTATTTTTTTTTTTCATTTGTTCACATTATCCATCCTGCCTCTGTCCCTTTGGTCATCAATCACATTTCTAAAATATTTTGAGAGAAATTGTTATATAACTTAGTAGCTAACATCGTATTTGAAGAGGAGCAAAGAAATTTCACATTTAATATTAAATGTTTTCACACTTCAAGAAGAAATGAGATGTGTGTTACAGAAAGTAGAATGTCTCATCAATAAACATAGGCACATTGTACTTGTTAAACATACCGATTTACAGAAGCATGGATATTAAAAGATAAATATACTCAGAATTAATTCTTAAATTACATTATAATATATGAGTGGTAACGGCTGATAAATGTTTAAGTAATATGAACTTTGGAAACGTTTCTGGGATTATTGCTTCTAAAAATACTTTACATATACTTAATTTTATATTTGCTTTTTATTATATTATGAGGGAACAATTCAATTTAATTTTGTACTATTGTTTTTTCTTTTACCTGTTTTCTTAAGCTGGTTAAATCAAGTAATGTACCTGAGCTGCTGCAAGTCAATAAATGGTTTGAATTTAATAAAAATAACTAGTAAAAATGAAGACCCTCACCACACAAAACCAAATGTAACACAGCAGTGAGTTCTGTCTAATCTCCCAAATGTGTTGAGCCCAATAGAAATGTTTTAGTTGTGTGTATATTGTTTAAACATCTTTTTTTTTTTTTTTTAATAATTAAAAATATCTCTCCCTTCCAAGTTCCTGAGTGGAAGTTTTTTGGAATATTCTTGATTTAGTTGTAAAAGTTACTGATCTATGCCACTCAGCCAATAAAGTCTTTTAGAAATGTTACATGGAATCTCACCAAGTGTAAAATTTGATTGTCTGTAAGAATCTGTGTTTGCATATCTCGACATAACACATACATTAATAACTGTAAATAATTACAGTAGAAGTATATAGACATTTCTCTATATGAAACAGGGGAAAATACTATGTTTGTCTGGAGTGATCCAGTTTTGAACCTCTCTCGATATGTATAAACTTAAAAGAAAATGATTAAATTGTGCTGCATTATAACAGTAATGGCCCATCATTTTGAATAAATACAGGCAGTTAAATGTAATGATTGTTTTATGGAAATTACTTTGGCTCATTCCCAATTTTTAGGGTACTTTTATTATGTAAATTTAAATAACTTTTAGCTAACAATTACATTAAACAACAATATGAGTAGTATAATAGCACCTCATTGAATTAAACTAAAAAAGAATTGCCAGTGGATTATATTAAAATGCGTGTTTTATAGGATAGGATAGTATAGTCCCATAAGGTAACTAGCCTGAGATACAGTTTCTTTGCTATTTATCTTATATTCCTTTGATAATATAGGCAGAGTGGCTGTTTCTCTACTTGACTTAGGGTTTTGTTTGTTTGGTTGTTCATTTATATAAAGGAAAAGATTAATATTCCATAGTAACCCAGTGCCTTCTCAACCCTGAAAAAAAATAAAGGAAGAAAGAAACTTAATGATATTATGTAATTGACTTGGGCTTTTTTCTTGGGCTTACAACTTTCAGACTGTAAATTTTTGAGACTTCTGTGAAGAGAAAACATAGCATTTTTACTTCTACCTTAAAATGCTAAAACTTCTAAAAATAAATTTGACCTGCTGTAGATTGAGTTTCAGCAGTGTGCACTAAGTATTGACTATTATTAAAAAATAATGGGAAATAAAGGTTTAGTTATCCACCTCCCATATGTATCTCTACTTTTCATGTTTTGTTTTTTGGGGGTTGTTTTTGTTTCTTGTTTTATTTCCTGGCAGTCTCACCATGAACTCTCCTGCTAAAGGCCAAGGTTCTTAGGACTCTGTGAAATGAAGAGTATAAAACTTATTTATAGGCAGTCCAAACTTGAACTTCTTTGAAAGCTCTCAATCTTGATATAGCCTTCTCCAACCTTGGTTTTTCCCATTAATATTTAAGGCACCAGCAGTACATTCCTTCAGTCGCCACACACACTGATTTTATGTGTGTATGTGTGTGTGCGTGTGCGTTCGCATATGCTATCCTCTACTACAGTGAACAAAAATTCTATTTTCTTTCTACTCTTTTAAACTTTATTTCTCTCTCACATTAAAAAACAAAACTGATGAGGAGAATGAATAACAAAAGGAAAAACTGATAGTAAGATCTGACACGATCATAATAAAATGATTACAGTCCTATGAATAAGGTTTTCTGTAAAAGGAAGAAAGAGCTTGGGAGCAGCTCACTGAATTGTTTAACCCTTCAAAGACTGAGAATGTGTCCATGCAGATATAAGTCATACTGGAGTTTGGTCCTGCCTGTAAATAACTATGTGTCTGAGACTAATGAATGGAGCTGGAAAAAGAAACGGTGGAACTGAACTTCCAGTTCACTGCATGTGAAATATGCTGTGTGAATGAATTCATTTTGTTTCTGTCGGAGGAGGAAAAAGAAATAGAAAGTGGCACTAAAGAAGCCACCTTTCTATGGATTTACATCTTACAGTGTAAGATTGAATATATATAGACTGATACAAGATGTTTTGAGCTACATTGTAAACATTTAAACAAATAATCACAAAGGGTTTGTGATTATTTGTAGTTGATTGTGTAGATTCTCCGGTGTCTTACAAGATGAAAGTCCATCTGGCAGCCTTGCCTGCAGGCAGGACATTAATAAAATCCCTTTCCCTTATCATCACAAAGTTTTTAGGAACTTTGTTATCTTTAGAACCTCTCCTGTTCTTGAAATTTGGTTGAAATTAGAAAACAGAATGAAAAGTTGGACAACAGAATGAAGGGGAGACAAAAATAGTCATATACACTGTATGTATATAATTACATAATTGTTATACTTTATTTCTTTATAGAACAATGTCAAACTATTTTTCTTTCTTCATGGACATCTTTTAAGTTCTTGGATGAACTGAGAGAAAATACTTGTCCAGTTGCATAATGCTTGGGAGACAGCCACTAAGCCTTTTCTTTGCTTCATTTACACCATCTGGTATGTCTCAGAATTTTTCTGAAGGTAAATATCTTGAAGATTTGACACACTCAGATGGCATAGTAAAGGGTATTGTGAACTAAGTAGGATAGATATAAATTCCTTTCAGTTTTGGTATATGTGTTGCACCGGAATCAACATGGAAAGGATAAGCTTCTGGTGCAAGTCTAAGTGCAGAAAAGAAGCTTCCTGCCTCTGGCATTTTGAAATACATCTATCTGGAGCAAATGTCATGAAAAGTGAACTGAACAAGAAGATGGGCAGAAATCTTGCTGGCTAGTTCTGCTTCAAAGTAGGTAAAAAAATATAAGTCTGCGATTTTTCTCTTATTTGCTGTTACTTGTTTTTCCTGTAAACATTATGGGATTGCTCTGAAGAAGAATCTTACAAATATTGTAAAATGAGCACAGGCAGTTTCTAGTTTCTTGAATGCAGTCATGCACCATCTCCATCTGAGAGCATCAGATTTAATACTGAAACAGTATTAAGCACCAGGCTTTTTTCCTTTTTTTTTTTTTTTTTTCCCTTCTCTCCAGCAGGTATTACTTTTCCCCCCTGCCTTTTTTTTCCCCCTCTGAAGACAACAGGGCAAACATGTTCTCACCGATATATTTAATTTTAATTGAGATGAATAGAAGGTTGCAGTCACCTAATTGAAATCACCATGAAAAAGAACAGATTTTAGCTGTCTGACTTCAGAGGCTGATGGGTTGGTATTGAAAAACAGTCCTCCCAGCCCAGATGACAGGTACGGATGAAATTTACAGTTGTCTTAACAACTCAGATGGAGTTTGCAAGCTCTGCTTCAATTCCATTTCCCATGAAAATAGATGCTGAATCTGACCCCTCCCCCCCCCAAAAAAAAAAAAAAAAAAATTTAGAATGATCACCTGAAATAAATTACAAATATAATGCAGGCTGCCATGCCAGTTCAGGTAGTTTCCTTCAATCTAATATATTTACTTCATAGACAGAGAAGCCAATCAGTCTTTCTTCAGGGATCAAATTTTTAAACTGATTTATAGGGTTGTTTTTTTCTTCTTTTTCTTCCTCAATTCTTTTCTTCAGTCATGGCATTTTATTTATAATCTTTAAGGATAAAACAATGACAGTAAGCAAAATACAACTTCTCTTTAGATATAACATTCTTGGATCTGATTAGAAATTCTATTTTTTTACCTTTCTAAAACTTGAATTTTATTTCATTGAAAAAATCCATTGGTATCGTTTAAATTACATATTAGGTTTATATCAATTCAACTTGAATCAAATTCGTATTTACTGCTGGACAGAAATATTTTAGTCACATGTCTTAAAGATAATTTTTATCATTCTAAGATGTTGTAATGTCTCTTGGTGCTCTTAGCTACGTTAGAGCCTTGATTTTTGGCTAAAGTGTATATCCAGTAATGCACCATATTTTTCATTCTAACTGAGCATCACAGAAAAGTAGTCTAATAAGAAAATCTGACTGAGAAAAAAATGTGGATATGTAAACTACTGCTCCCAGAAGATTTTTTTTTATTTTGAACTGACTAGAAATTAAATATTCTAGAGTCTTGTTTCACAAAGACTGGGAATTATGGATCTTTTCATTTCATATATACCTTTCACCCACAGTCAGGGTGAAAAAAGGCCAATTGTCCAGAGAGAGAAATATTCACATTTCTTTCTTCATTCATTTTGTTTTCTAATAAATCCTTCCTGACATGTGTAGAACAATACAGTTCAGTCAAACAGGATTTGGATGAATACTTGTCACACAAGAATTACCAGATATTATGATCATGTTCTGCCATTTTCATTTAATACAATATTTATTAAACGTCACATAAAATACTAACCTGCCAGGCAGATTAAGTTACTTCCATTGAAAATATTTTTTCCTGAGAATCTCAATTGCTTTATGGAAACATGATTTTTTAATTTTTTTTTAATATATATTAATATTAAATTTTTTTGCTTTCTGTAATGATTTTGCATATGAATGCAATAACTACTTGTACAACCACCTTTTTTCCAAGGTACTCTAATTCCCTAGATTTGTAGTTATTCCTGCATTAAGTAGATGGGGCCTGGAGTCACGTGCAGGAGACAGAGTTCATATGTACCTTATCTCCACATTTCCATGAAATTTTTTGCAGTCAGCTGGTTTATTGACAAAGTAGTTAAGAAATATGAGTTAAATAAATATATATATATTTGAAATCTATAAAATTATTTAAAATGTGTAATTGATAAATATGTATATATTTACACAAAATTTCTGGATTTCATGTATATTAAACAAATAAGTACAAAACAAGTATGATGTCAAGTAGATCTTCTACTCCTGAAGATAACTTTCCAAAAATCAGAAATATGAGGATTCTAACCTGACAAAGGACAGAATTATGAAGTAACATAGAAATATTTGTGCTAACTATATGTGAGCTAATTGGAGCTCAAGAAGAAGTCCAGATACTAGAACTAAAAATAACATGCTATGGCTATACTTATGTGCCAACTGGGGAGTGTTTCAGCAGTGGAACTTGATTATCTGCATTGTTACAAATTGTCAGGATGGTCATAAGCAAGTTTTTGGTCCCTTCGTCCTCCACCAGTCATTCTCAGGTACACTACATGAGGTAGCACGTGTCAGAAATTTCGCTATGGTCACACTGTTTGGGTTGCTGGCAGAGTTTAGCAATATGAATAGAAGACTTGTTAATGAATGGCCTCTGCACCGAGCATATCACAGACACATTTCATTTTTATTATTGTAAATCCAGCATTTGTAAACTGTTCTTCCTTCCATTTTATAGTGCAAACCATTCCTTCATAAGGTGCTCATCTGGACTTCTGGAGTATCATTTCTCTGAAGGCAAACTGTGTCCAAAACAGAATGCTTCCAAGAATACTATGAATTTTAGGAGTGGCAGTATGGCATGATTTGACTTCAAGTCGAATTTTCAAGTAAAAAGAAAACAACCCAAAACTTCTGTAAGTTTTTTCCTCAGAGTTCTTTAACAGAACAATCCTACATAAGTTCCTTAGGAAAAGGAAGAACAATTTTATGCTCCATTCACTTCCTAAATGCTGAGACCCTGTCATGCTTTACAAAGACAAAACTAGATTTACCAAGAAAAAATAGAAATGATAAATGAATGATAAACTACTATTTTTAGTCTTTACAAAACTAGAAATAGTTGATGGTATTATTGCCTTTGTGAATACTTGCTAACTTATCACAAACTCCTGTAAAGTATGTTTATAGCAGCTCTTATTTCCAAATCGAACTTTAAATGGCCTTTCGTAGAATTAAACACTTGAAAAGCATCTCATAATATCAGTTAAAAACAAATCTCTGGTGAATAACTGATGCCATTAAATTGTGTATGGTTGAATAAAGTAATCTTTCAGTAAATCTTAGGGGAAAATTAGTAATAATAAAAATTAAATTTTTAACAATGAATTGCTTCCTATTTATGAAGTTTACAAATCCTATTTAATTATAATACAAATTAGAATTGTTTTCTATGAAAAAAATAAATAGGCTTTTTAATTATATCCCCAACTGAATACAAACACATTTTGCTTCCAAAAGCAACTTCAATATTTGGCTGTTATCTTCTATTGATTTAATATATTCAAAGTTACAATCCATGGAATCAAGAGTAGATTTAACCTGTGCATAGCTAAAGGAAGATAAAACATAATGTAAATTATAAAGACTATTTAAACCTTTCTGATGCTTTTGGATCAATGTCTGTGACAATACTAACGTTCTAGAGGAAAATATGGCTTAAATAATCAAAGTTTTTTTTCCTTCTTTTCAGTGCTGGACGACGGTTTGGAATTTCCACTGTCATTCATGCATCTTGTGGTAGATTTTATCATTTATGATCTGGTAGCTTACCAGTTGTTCTGAAAACTCCTTCTCAGTGCATTTGCTTGCATGAAGAGGCTTGTAGGCTTGTAGGGTCCTGTTTGTGAGAGTGGAAAACTTGGATATTCTCTTTCATTTACCCCTCCCCTTTGAAATAAAGGGAAAAGAGGGAAACTTAGGGTGTAACCTTTGTCTGATGCCAGTATACTCCGACTTTTTTTCTGCCTTGTCTCAGCCTGGTATAGAAATAAAATTACTTTCAGATATTCTGAGCTACACACAGTTTTTCTAGAATTAAGGAAAATCTATGGGCGGTCACACTCATCTGAAACAAACAAAAATTTGATTCCCATGTTGAATACATATACAGAAATCATACATCCTGGATTTACTGTAAAATAGAAGTAATTACAAAGAATAAAAATGAACTCTGTCTCTTTCCAGACAGTCATTCTTCCAGGTTAGTACACAGATTAAAACTAAAGAAAACATTTTAAAGTGACATCTTAATTTGCATGTTGTTGAAAAACAAGAGGTATGAGTAAAGGACTGAGGCAGGGACTGAGAGGGAGATAACCCAGTGAACAGATTTTTCAGCATCAGTTAACTGTATTCTTTGCATTTCCTGAAAACACCAGGGTGGTGACAGATGACTACTTTGATGACAGGTACTACTTTATTTGACAAGAACATACTCTTCTTGGATTTCCCCACCATCTACTGGACTTAATTTTTACCTTGTGACTTCACCCACATTTTAATGCAAAAAGAGATCTGAAATGAAGGTTTTGCTACATGCTGTATTAACAGATATTTTTTTGCTGGCATTAATTATAAAATTATCTCTTTTCCAGAGTACATTACTGTGGATCTAATTAACTGATATGTGAAATAATTTCTTTCAGTTCATTTAAAAAATGATAAAAGTTTGTTTTAATTTTCTTCTCACTAGTGCCGCCCATAGATTTTTTCTGTTTTTCAGTAAATTTTGTTATTTATTCTTATGGTAGTGCTTCAGCTTTGGGTAGTTTCACGTGAAGATTTATAATCGCTCTTTATTCAAATGTTTGATATTTTAGAGTCTATGCAACCTCTTAGAACTGCCAGGACCTTATTTTCTTTTGAAATGCAACTTTTTTTCCATACTAAGAAAATAAAAAGAGGCCTCAAATCTATATTAAAGTGTAATGCAACATAGGAAGTTTAGATAAGATAAGCCATGTGCCAGCATCACATTTGTTTTGTGTCTGAAAACTGTGAAATTCCTCAAAATCAAGAGTGGTTTTCTTCCCTTTGAGTAACCATAGAAGATGTTTGTAATAAAAGAATTTACATTTTGAACTTTCTTTGAAGGTAAAATTATTTGCATAGAAATATTTAAAAAAAAAAACAAAACCCTAAGAATTTTCAGAAGTTGTTAAACCAAAATCAATAGCTAGAAGTGAAAATGTGTTTTGTAACTAGCTGAATATCTCCATTATCATTTGGCTTTCTATCAGATATTTTATATACTTAATACAGGACTACTTGTACCTACTTACCCTGTGGTAAAATGCATCATGTATGAATCATAAGTAACTGTGGCATGTCCCACATTTACTTAAACATACTAAGATGAACCAAGCTTACTATTCAGCTAAGAAACAGCTATAATTGTTTAGAGAAATAATGTTGTGTCCTTCAGAAGGATTTTATCAGCACATATTATGTTTTGATATTTAAATGAAAGTGTTCATATGTTTTGGAATTACTGTATTGATCACACAGTTGGTTTTGAAGTGTAATCTTAAGGAAGGAAAATTACTAACCAATCAACAAAGTTAATCTTCCCCCATATAGTTGTACTTAATGTATCCAAAATCCTTTAGTCTTGTATGTTAATGTAATTACCTGTGAATGTTTTGAGCACTACAAGACCTCACCTTAATTTTCTGAAATGAAAAAAATTTTCTAGTGCTTTATTTTAGTTGTGATGTTGAGTGTTTTTTAAAAACAAAACAAAATTAAATATATTAATGTTGGAAATAAACTAGCAGTACATTAAGTGACTGCAGGACCTTTCGTATGGAAAATACATTCAGAGATATGGCTGCAGAAGGCTAAGTAATGATTGAAACAAAGATCTTCATAACAGAAGTCAATGCAGTCATAATGACTTTTATTTTTTTCTCCTGCTTATCATCTCTACTGAGGAAAAACAGGAAACACTGTAATGCTTTAGACCAGATAACTGCTCTTGCTTTCATAATTTAAAGCAGTCAGGAAGCTGGTGATTTGATGACCTGAAGATTCATCCTGCTTAGGGGGATCTGCATGACTTTGAGCTGTTATACAGGGTCCTAAATCATGTCAGTTCCAGCCTTGCATTCCTGGTATGAATGTTAAAGGGAAGCCAATGTGATTTTTGACAGCAAAAGTATTTGCAGGCACAGTAAAATAACAAAAATTAGCAATGCTATTGTATTATTCCTCTTACCTTTAATCAACGTGGATGTAACTATGTAACTTTACTACCAGAGACGGCTGTTTCTGGTTATCTTATTGTTGTAACAAGATTGGGTGAGAATTAACTTAGTTGAAAATTATAGGTTCCAGGGAATATATATCTGCCAATGCCATATTGTGTCCAAGAAAAAGCAGTAAATAACATACTTACAGAAAATTAGTGGCTGAGATGTAGCTTTTCAGTTTAAGTTAGGTAAAATCCTCAGAATATGACCACATAGAATTTTACTGGTTTCATTTCAATTTTCCTAAATTTAGTGGTGACTAGACTGACCTGGAATAGCATGATGCCACTGTGCTTCTTAGGCTACAGTTTGAATGCAGTGCCAGGCACACAGGCAGCTTCCACTGAACTTGTGCAAATAAAATGGAAGTCCTTATTGTAAGGCAATTCTTACCCAAATCACTGTTGAAGTCATAATGCAAAGACACCACAAGCTAAAATAGGCTTGGTACACTATTTTTCTTCCCTGTGTGGCATTGTGTGGCTTCTATTTGAATTTGAACGATAAAGCTTTATTACAGTCAGAATCCTGTGCTCATCCCTTCCTGAGACAAAGAATTTTGGTGTCTAGGGTACGTTTTCTTCATATTATGTTAAAAAAGGATGAATGAAATGTTTTCAAAACAAAATCCTGAAATCTAATTCTATTCAACATGACATCTCTGTGCCATCCATTCACTACGTAACTTAATAATGTAGTTAAAAAAAAGAAAAAAAAAACACCATGTTTTGTGCATTATAGATTGGTTCTTTCAAAGAAAACATTCCATCAGTAGAAATGCTTTAAGTCACTTTAATAAGGTTGGTTGGGAATAAGCTTTCAAAAAAATCTCTGAAAGGTTTGCTTTATTATTTAATATTAAAAGTGGTTATTGGGAAATAAAAGAAAAGAAAAGGAAGACGAAACTTTTTCCCGGCTTTCTACATGTAACTTACTTAGAAAAATGTAAAATTCACAGTGTATAACACTGATCTTACTCTTTTTTCCTTTCACTCTGCGTCCTATTATACATTATCCTCATAAATTACTAAATTCTATGTCTGCTTACACACCATGGAACAAATTCATAGAATGTTATTTTGAGATGCTTTACTATTTAAATCCATGTGCACTGGTGCGAAGAGTAATTCAGTGTTTTGGACATATATTGGGGACTTTTATATTATTCAATGCCACTTACTGTTTTAGAGCAACGGAAAGATAGATTTAACGTAAGCAGTGGTTGAAGTCCTTTGTCTGGGCTAGACTGACTTGGCAAAGCATGGTGCCACTGTTCCTCTTAGGCTACAGTTTGAATGTGGTGTCAGACACACAGGCAGCTTCAGCTGAACTTGTGCAAAAAAAGGAAGTCCTTATTGTAAGGAAATTATTATCCAAATCACTGTTGAAGTCATAATGCTAAGATATCATAACTTAAAATGGGCTATGGTCCCCTGTTTTACTTCCCTGTGTGGCACAGTTCCCTCTGCTGTGTTTTATTCTGTAAAATAATGCCACCAGTTTCGTAAGAGATTTTGGAGTTATGATTGCTATATGAAGATTTATCTAAATGTCTTACAAATAGTTTTGTCTCCATGTTTCATTCAGATTATTATTATTATTAATTATTATTATTATCAGTAGTAGTAGTAGTATCTGGTTATTCAGTTAGAGCTGTGCCGAATTTCAGTTTAACAGAGAAAATTATTTGTGGGGATTTTCAGAGAAACATCCCAAAGAAATACAGCATGCAGTGAAACTTTCACTGCTTAGCACTGAGCTGGTTTGAGTGAATTTATAAACCTAGTGGGTTATGGAAAGGAACATACCTTGCTTTCACCTTCTTCCTGGGACACAGTTGTGCTCTTAATCAGGAGTGGGAATTTGCCAGTGCGTAATTTTCCTATGCCTTCTACTCTTTACTGTTCTTGGATTTTATCAATGCCTATTGGGCTTCACACCAAATATTGATTTATTTTATTTTAGGGAGTAACTAATTGTYGAGGTATGTATGAAAAATGTATTTTAATTTAAGAGAAACTTCTCCTGAATAACTCCTAGAGAAATTAGTTCCTGTGTAGAGTGCTATACAGCACTTAAGCTATTTATAGGGAATTAAATGATACATGGATAAACCCATGTATAAAAGCAGATTTATCCATGCTGGATCTCCGTGCACAGCTGAAATTGCTAGGTTTTGTCCCTGTGAAGCCTGCATTGTGAGGCTTTTTATTTGTGGAATCCACCATGGCATTTTATAATCAGTCATATTGTTGTAGAATATTTTCTCTTGGAAAACATGGAAAAGACATCACTGACTCAAATGGGGTGCACATATTTGAACTCATCAGAGAACACTCAATCATCTGTATTTGCTGGATAACCAAAACCTGCAGTGTGATTTTTTACAGTGTGCTCTGGATGTAGCATAGTGTAGGTCACCTCAAATTCACTCATACCCCAAACAGATTAAATAGATAATCACAGTTAGGTGTTTTTATGTTCCTTAGTGAACTGATAAACACTAAATAACCCATCCAGTGCAAAAGACATTTGTGCTAGCACACTCCAGTGTGTTACTAAGAGATTGGAGGGGGTTTTATCTCTTTGGAGCAAGGAGCTGTTTACTAGCTAGTAGAGTAGAGATGGCAGCCAGCCTAGCAAAGAGACATCTGGATATTCAAGGAAGCAGAACAAGGATTATTTTAGTTATGAAGAGTGGTCAGCTCAAGGAGGGAATAGAAGGCAACGTGGGAGGAAAAATTCTTTCTGGATCCCTATGAAACTTAGAAGATGAATTTGCGTGTAAGAGCTAATGAAACACTCAAAGAGGGGCACCACAGCCCATTCATTGACAGAGGAGCTCTCTCCAGCTGGTGGTTTCTGTGACAAACAGTCCCAAACAGGCAAGCCTTGAAATTATGTACAAAGTCTGAAATAGTAACTATGCTTTATAAGGATTGAACAACAAGGTAGCTGAGTAAAAAAGTGAGAGACAAAGAGAAATCTTTCTGATTAGTGTTCGTTGTCTGACTGTGTGGGCTCTCACTTTTTCATAGAAAGAAATTTTACAACCTTTTTTTTTTCCCTTCTGCCTTAATTAAAAGTGAATGTAATGTGATTTAAAGTACCTGGATAAGAACAAGACATTTTTTGTCTATGTGTGTAGTTTGGAACGCTCTAACAGGTATGTTACTTCCAAAATACTTCTTCCAAAACATGCAAAAAAAAGGTAATAGTGTATGACTCCACTCCAGCTGAAGGGGCAGGTGGAAAAATAGCACAAAAAAGGAAAGAGAAGTATGTTCCAGCAAAACTTAATAATTGAGATGGCACTGTAGCATGCAGTGACATGCAATGAGGTATGGAAGCCTAAGCTTCAAGATTTGTAAGCAGCGTGTAACATTTCTGCTGTAAGTACTTGTACATAAATAATTTTTTAAAAATTTTAGTTGTACTCATATATAATTTATTATAGATAAATACCAAAGCTATATGGAAATATTGTCTCTATTTAAAATTTCCCACACTCAGAGCACTGTTCATTTTCAGGAAATTAGTAAGTCTGCACAGGCATTCCTTTGAAATACAAAGATTTATATATTTCTGTATGTAGCAGCTTTTTCTAGTGGATCTTCCTAAATTTTTTTTAGGTTTTCATTGCATCTGTTTAATGAGGTCAGATTTTATCATGCATGCCAGTGAAATTGACAGTCTATTGCATTGTTTACTATGCATGATGATCAGATCTCAATAGACCCTGATTATTAAAAAAAAAAAAGTATCCCTGCTCGTGGTCCATGCATGTCCATGCATTCTAAAAAGCTCATAGTATCAGTTTATTCATTGTTGGCATTTGCAAATTATAAGGTGATTAACAAACTTGTCAGTGAAAAGGAGTAGCATTTGGACTTTAATGAAGTGATAGTGATGGTTTTTAATGGCAGAAACATACCTTCATAAAGATTTGGATATTATGTATAAAGACAAACTAGAATAACAGTAAATGGGTTTTGAGTCTAATACAGGAGTTCAGGGAGGGCTTTAGTATTCAGATCAATTGAACTTAAAACTTTCACTAATAATCTGAAGGGGTAAATGACATTAATTAGAAATCGATGATAAAAGCACTTCTAATATTATATTCTTGCATAACTCTTAGTCATGTGACGTATTGCTGTATAAGACTGATTAAAAAAATTGCATTCCATGTCAATGTAGGACATCTTAAATTGCATTAAAAACTGGCTCAATGCCAATCTCAAAATATGTGGTTGTAAATAAGGTGATATAAATAGATTGAGCTTTGGTTAGAAGGATGTGTCAGAGACAGGTATTTCATCCAGTCCTATTTTGCAAATGACATATACTAGGATAAAAATGACATAATAATTACAGATCATGTAAATAATAAAAAAAAAAAAAAAAAGAGAGGTAGCTAGTCATTAGAGGATGATCTGAATTGTCTATTTACATATTCACAATACAAAACAACATGTTTCTTATTGCGATAAATGCAGATTGGGTAGGATGGCTGTACATCGGGGATCTACCAAATCAGGTTATGTCCATTAAATGGGAAAGTATCCCAAGAAGTACTGACCTAAGAAATACTTAAGAGGTCATTATGTAAAACTTCTTCAAAATGAGACCTGTGTAATGCCATGGGCAAAGGTTTGACAAATACAGTATATGAAAGTAATTGAACAAAGGAAGTAAGAAGTAGAAGTTGGGAATCAGTTTGCTTTCAGCTACCGATTTCTGTGTTGATAGCTTCCCTTCAAGAAAGATATACAAATGCTGACTGTTCAAAGTAAGCCTGCAAAGTGATACAGGGGCTGGAAAATAAGGCTCACAGAATAAGACTAAAGGAATTTGTCTTACTAAAGAATTGGAGAGGTGACCTGATCACCATCTGTATAAACTTGCACTTGAAATAACATAACTGATTGTGAAGACAGGATATTTTTCCTTCATATGGAGACAAGATAACAAGATCCAAAGGCTTACAACTGAAGCTAGACTTAAGATCTTATCTTTGAAATCTTGTCTCTGAAAAAAGATATTATTTCCTAACAGTAATGATATTTAAATTTACAAAATTATGAAGAAAAAGTTGAATTTACAACATTGTAAAATACTGTTATACTCTGTGTATATATATGAATTATTGGTTTTCTGTTCTGTTTCTGGGACAATTTTTATAGTCTGTAAGTGGAGTCAATTTGGTATTGATCCTTTTAATCCTGAAATTAATAAGTGTATGCACTTTCTTGTTTCTTCTTTTCCTACAGTGCCATAACAAGGATTTTATCTGTACTGCTCTCAGCATTCTCAGACCTCTTTAATTGCTTGGGCCAGATGCTTTCAAGCAGAGCAGAGCTAGCACTCTGCCTTGGGAGCTGATGGTCAGGGGCCAGAGTACTAACTAGTTCACCTCCTGTCTTTGATCAAGGCATCAATGGAAGTCACTAGTGCTGTGCCTAGTATTGCTTCACCTTGGAGCTTCCCTCTTGGTTTTTATCTTTCATCCAAATGAATTGCTCCTAAATTATATCTCTGTGATACCTGCCAGAAGAGTTTTGATGTTATTGTTGCTTCCTCTGAAGCCTCAGCTTTGGGAATGGAAGGCAAGTGCTTTGTAGTTGAAAAGATAACCAGAGTTGTTAAAGTCTCATTAAACAACTGCAAGTGATATTGTCAGAGATGCTTTAAAAATTATCTTACTTTAGCTGAGATGCAATGCCTGACAATGATTGTCTCAAATCCAGTGTGATGCAGAATGACTCAGCTGCAATTGGTCTCCTAATCAGTAATTGTGTTTCCGGGGCTTGTGTACAGGAAGTTACTTGTGAACTCTTACACTTCCCTTGAAAGGAAGTATTTTGCTACGCTGATATAGTGATAGTAATACAAAAGTAAATATTGATAGAAGTATGTCCTGGTTTCGGCTGGGACAGAGTTAATTTTCTTCCTAGTGCTGTGTTTTGGATTTAGTATGAAAAGAATGTTGATAACACACTGATGTTTTTAGTTGTTGGTAAGCAGTCTACTAGTCAAGGACTTTTCATCTTCCCATGCTCTGCCAGGTGCACAAGAAGCTGGGAGGGAGCATAGTCAGGACAGCTGACCCAACTGGCCAATGGGGTATTCCATACCATGTGACGTCATGCTCAATATATAAATAGGAGGCGTGGTCCAGGAAGTAG
>JAYKAV010003131.1:255563-319489 GCA_035582835.1 Phoebastria nigripes | reverse complement strand
TTTTTTTTTTTTTTTTTATTCTCTCCCCCATCCCACTGAGGGGAGGGGGGAGTGAGCGAGCGGCTGTGTGGTGTTTGGCTGCCGGCCAGGTTAAACCACAACAAAGTAGTAAAATCATGAGACTTTTACAGCTTAGTCATTCTTACCTATAATGATTTTCCCCTAAACACTATTCCCTCTCCTTCCCCCAACTCTGTTTAACAGCAAGTAGACTTTTGTTCTGCAAGCGTGTTATCTCTTAACATATAACCACATCTATAGATAGGAAGGAGGATTAATAACATAATTATTAATATATAATTATTATAGAATTATATATGTAATTAATATAGAATTACATATAATATTATATTTGTTGCAGTAAAAAGTTGGCTGGGAATCAGCATAGCTGCAGGACTGGAGCAGAAAGTGAAGTCGAGGGGATTCAGTGTTGCAATGTTTTGTCTGTGGGCGGAATCTTGCAGACTCAGACAAATGCTACCCATTTGTAAAGGTCTCCTTAGAGATACTGCATTAAGTGATTAACATCCAGGAAAAGACAGTTCATAAAGTTTTGGTTCTAAGATGAATCTTACAAATGTAATTTCCTTTGATCTGAAAAAGCCTTAGTTAAGAAGAAGTAATTTCAAATATCTTCTTTTTTAAAAAAAAAAAAATTGTGAGTTTCTCTTTTTATTTATATTATTGACAGAGTGGGTAGTATCTTTCCAAACATGAAGAACCTTTTATTTGTGGTTTATTTAAGATTGTTTTGTTTAACGTGATTATAAAGATGGCTGTCTCTGTGACAGTTGATGGGATTTACTCGAATATGACTTTCCTTCTCTTAATTTCATCGCCAGAGTCCTGGATTGAATTTATATTTTATTTTTTTAGGCACTGAATTATATTGCTTATGTCTCTCTGAAACACTTTGTTATAAATTTTGCCTTGAATAAAAAGGAAGTGTTCTTTTCTTTTCTAATTTGAAGTACAGGAAGTCTGTTTCTTGGGTGAAATGTAACCCAATGGAAAACCTCTACCTTTGAGCAAAGTTTGATTTAATAAAATCAAAGTTAAAACTATCATGGGAACAAACAAACAAACAATCGCTTCCCCCTTCTGTCTGAATTCTGTCTGCATCTGCTAGTTTATGAGAAAGAAAAACGATTTCTACATTCTTGTGGTAATAAGGCATTTGAAATAGTCTGACTTTTGGTAAAGATGCTTTTATTCATCTCAAGAAAAATTTTACTTAATTCTGTTTATGTTTTCCCAGCTGAAAAAATAAATATATAATGAAATATTCCCAATTTAAAAAAAAATTATGAGATAGCACAAAGACAGGGAAAATTTAATAATCCAATGAGAAAGTATAAGACATATTTCATAATGTCGTGGTTTAACCCTGGCAGCACCTAAACACCACGCAGCAGCTCGCTCACGCCCCGGCTCCGGTGGGATGGGGGAGAGAATTGGGAGGGCACGAGTAGGAAAACTCGCGGGTTGAGATAAAAACAGTTTAATAATTGAAATAACACAGAGTAGAACAGTAATAATAACAGTGATAACAACAACAACAATAGAATACACAAAGCAGGTGATGCACAATGCAATTGCTCACCACCCGCCGAACCGACACATGCCCGAAACGCGAGAGCCCATCCAGGGAGCCCCCCCCCCACCCCAGTTAGCTTTTATACTGAGCATGATGTCGCATGGTATGGAATACCCCATTGGTCCCCACCAGCTTCCCATGCACCTGGCAGGGCATGGGAGGCCGAAAAGTCCCCCTGCAAGCACCACCCAGCAACACCCAAAGCATCAATGGGCCATCAACACTCCTATTATACCAAACCCAAAACACAGCACACCCTCCCCAGCTACTGGGAAGAAAGTTAACTCTGTCCCAGCCGGAACCAGGACACATAAGAAAGGACATTTCATTCTGTTACAAAAGTGGTTTTCAGATATTGCACACCTACATGGGAAAAAATGAATGCTGATAATAAAAGTTATCAGTTCTTGATCAGTATGAAATATTTTAATTCTAAGTAACATTTTTTAGTTCCTTTATTATATATAAATTCTGTTTTGTTCTTTCTAAAAGTCTTGCCATTTTACTACCACACATGCTTAAGATACTTTCAGCTTACATTACAAATTTCATTAGTCTTTCACTGTTTTTCACAGAACGAACCCATTATACTTACTGAATTAAATTTTTACTCATAAGATCATTCTTATTAACATTTAATATATTACTACCTTTTAATGTTAAAAACTTTTTCAACCTGTATTCTGTGTTGCCAAGATCCCCACCAAAACTCAATGGCAATAAAAAACACAATGAAAGTTCTTTTAATAGTAGAATTATTAAGTAAACAATATTAATTTGAGTTTATACAACTAAGCAAGGGCCCAGAAGATCCCATAAATTTCAGATTCTGCTGATGTTTTAGAATGTGTTCTACTTAATCCTGCCACTTTTGACTCTTGTTTGATAAGAAATATGTCTTTAAGTCAAAAATAGACACGATACTTGCCTGCCTAGTAGAAGGTATGCCCTTCTACTTTCTTGATTTGCTATGAGGTACATCTTGAATAAGCTGATCTAAAAGCATTACTGCAGCATATTTTGTTAATTAATAAATTTTGCTGTATGTCTTTAAAGTGAATAAGAAGAGCCTAACAGAAAATGACCCATTTCTCCCATCACTTCTCAGTTCTAATTTGTCCTCTATGTATGTTTTATTGAATCATATACTCTTTCACCATGAATTCACACACACAAAATGTAATTGGAGTCTAAAAAAAATACAGACTTGATCCAATAATCATGGAACTTAATATAACAACTTTTTTGATTTCAAAGGGCACTATGAATTAGGAGTTAAGTTTTAGTGACAGGACTTCACTTGCATTTGATTATAGACTGAAGGTTTCTAGAAAAGACCAAGAGACTCAGGAGTGAGTTAACTCAGTTATTATCAATATGTCTTTAATGTCAATTAAGATAAGAGTTGTTGACTCTTGGCTGTTTTCTGGGTCCTAAGAACAAGGAAGTCCTTTATTTCACTTTGTTAAAACTAACTAGAAGATTTCGCTGTGATTTTTCATGCTCCTTTTTCCTAAACTGTAGAATAAAAGCAGTTCATGAAGTCAGATAAAAATAAAAAGTAAAAATAAATAAATAAATAAAAACCCTATGGAAAGCATAATTCCCAGCTATAAGAACCATGCGAGTTTAATGCAAGGTGTGAATCTTTGCAAATATCTGTGTTTGGAAACAGACACTTCTATATCTATTCCAGTCCTTTATCATTAAATTCTGACCTATCTAACTACAGTCTTTATTTTCTTCCTTCTGGTCCGGCTTTTAAATTCACTATGTTCAGTCACAAAAAGACTTTTATGCCCTTGGACAACAACTGTGGTCAGTAAACACAGAGGAAATTCGGCTTTTTGTACTCACTTCCTGTTCTTTATCCCTCCTTGGCATGAAATAACTGCTATTGTGAAATGGGGATGGATCCTTGAAAAGAAGAAAATGAACATTGCATGTTTTTTGTTAAGGTAAACATCACACGCCTGATATGAGTAGTACATTAGGAACAATTGACTGCTAAGTGTCAGAATTCTGTGCTGAATTTGTGTGAACCACAGTTTGCAAGGCTAAAAATTTTATCAGAAAACTGGAAGATTTTTTTTCAAATTCAAGAAAAGTATCGGCCCTGCCATGAAGGTTATCTTCTTGATAAATCATTCTTTACATTCACAGAAAAACTGTTACAAGAGCCTAAAGACTTCTCTTTTTTWATCTTGGGCAATCAGCTCCCCTCCTTCTCCCTCCACCCCGCTCCAAGAAATACCTGAAAACTGTTGATGAAAACTAATGTTTAAACAAACAAACAAAACAAAATCATCCTGTGCCAATCACCAATAAAATTTGAACTTGAAGGGTTAACATTTGTTCAAAGTAGTAAGCAACTGAAAATGGCTACAAAACCTCAGCAAAGCAAAGCACTGTGAGCTTCTATGGATCCTGTATGCAGTTCAAATGGAATATGTAGAAATGCCTAAAAATATTCCACAAAATGAACTGAAGAGTCGAAAACGGTAACACTAGTGGCTGAGAACTGCTTTAAGGAGCTCAGAGGCATGCATGAAACAGTGCAACTTTTCTAGTTAGTTGTTTTTAAACCCTTAGCTAAAAACAGGCAGCAGTAGACCCAAGATGAAGAAGTGCTTAGGAACTCTGAACAAAAATAACTTATCCCTGGTAATGAAACAAATGCAAGGGGAAGCATATAGCAGCAGCAGCCACAGGCCAGTTTCATATTAAATGACATTGCATATTGTGTAGCTAGAAGGCCTGAAACTAACCTGATCTAATTGTCTGTAAATCTATCAACCTGACTTCTCCTCATTATTCTTATCCTCATTGATGAAGAGTTCACCATAACTGGGATCAACATAATGGTCAATACGTCTCAGCAAAAGAAGGAGGGGGGCACATCTCTTTTTATCTGTCGTATGAATCTCATTAAATTCAATGAATCTTTTGAAACTGATTACAAGCAGGCACATGGACTGAAGACTAAATTACCACAATTAACATATTTAAAGGTTCTATTAAGTAAAGGGAGACATGTGCTCACTCCTAAGGAAAATTAAATATCTTCTGTTGAAAACAGTAGGGGGGCTCAAGGATATTTGTTCTTTACAGTAACAGGGAAAGGAACACTTTGAAGTCCACATGACTGAATCACAGATTTAATAAATACCTATTGGAGGGTAGTTTTTGTGGTACCTTTTTTTGAGATTTTAGCAAGTACTAGTCCTGTTGATACAATATGACGTCTCTCATTTTTAAGTGCCTCACTCCTTTTCATAAAGTTTTTGATCACAGATATTCATCTATTCAAATCTGAATGTATTAATGGCAGCAAAGTTGATCCTTCCTAATCATTGCAGTTTCACCTGCATGGGAAAGATGAACATTAATAAATTTCTTAGAGATTTCCAGAGTTAATATTTCTTCTATTCTATTCCACTAAGACTGCATTTCCAGTTGTCCCTAGCTAGTCTGCTTCTCTGATGATTAGGTGTTTAGTTTTCCCTAATTGAGGAAAGATTGCTAAACTTTCTTTGATTTGTTTTTGTTGTTGTTGTTTTGTTTTCATGTGGCTTACTGGAACAAATTTTTTTTGTTAACATTAAAATGTTTATTACTGTGCTCATTAGGCACTCAGTGTCTTCTTTGAGTCCTTGATAAAGCTGAAGAACTTAATAGTTTTTTAGGGAAGTCAATCATTATAATCTTTTTTCCTTCTTTGCTACCTATGTCTTGCTTTACCAGAAGTTCAATAGCTTATTAAGAAATTGGTAGTTCTTGTCTGTTGAGAAAGTTTTGAGTAAACTAAATTTTAAGGAAAAAAGTGTACACAACAATTTAATAGCTGGAATTAATTTCATTAAAAAGTTAAATAAGTGAAATTGTAATATGTTAATTTGTGTATGCTTGACGTGGTTTAACCCCAGCTGGCAACTAAGCACCACACAGCTGCTCGCTCACTCCCCCTCCGATGGGATGGGGAGAGAATCGGGAAAAAAAAAGTAAAATTTGTGGATTGAGATAAAGGCAGTTCAATAGGTAAAGCAAAAGCTGCGCACGCAAGCAAAACAAAACAAGGAATTCACTCAATACTTCCCATCGGCAGGCAGGTGTTCAGCCATCTCCAGGAAAGCAGGGCTCCATCACGCGTAATGGTTATTTGAGAAGACAAATGCCATAACTCCGAAGGTCTCCCTGTTCTTCTTCTTCCCCCTAGTTTATATGCTGAGCATGACATCATATGGTATAGAATACCCCGTTGGCCAGTTGGGTCAGCTGTCCTGGCTAGGCTCCCTCCCAGCTTCTTGTGCACCTGGCAGAGCATGGGAAGCTGAAAAGTCCTTGACTAGTGTAAACACTACTTAGCAACAACTAAAACATCAGTGTGTTATTATTCTCATACTAAATCCAAAACATAGCACCATACCAGCTACTAGGAAGAAAATTAATTCTATCCCAGCTGAAACMAAGACAATGCTCGTGCGTTGGGATGTTTTAACTTGAATTAAGACATGTCTTGAATAAGTGAATGTCTCAATGTAATATATGTACTTTTTAGATAATTATGAACAGAATCCTAATTGCAAGTCAACTTGTAGTAACTAAGCACTGGACTCTGACATTTGCTTATTCAAAGTAAATTTGCACTCAAATTGAAATGCGTGAAAATCTGTGAGTTTATATTATGGACTAATCTGAAAATTTAGATGACAAGCAGCAGCCTGACTGTTACATTCAAACTAAAATCAGTGCCATATATTCTTGATGTTGCAAAAGAAAAAAGAAGGTTTGTGCCTGTAAATGACATTGTGTTTTTTTCACTGCATGGAAATGAAAATATACACTTATGCATCCTGAAGAAATAAATCTCAGGTTGTCCCAGTATTCTACTATTTCTATTACTATTTTTATTTTTATTTTAGGAAGCTGCTGCTTTGGTCGAAGACACAAAATTTATTTGATCAACCATAGTRTTATAAACATAACTGTGATAACTGCTTTACTACATGATATCCTATTTGAACTCCATCTGTTGTAGATCATATGGCATGATCTATGTAAATTATGGTACCACTGTATGAATAATTTCTTGGTTTATTCTGAATTTGCATAATGAGATCGTATTTGAAGCTGGAAGAGAAATGATAGGCATACTTTGTATATGCAACACTTACAGTTTTATTCCTATAAAATGCCTCAGTTGCTTTATAAATTTGTTTAAATATGCACTGGAATTATGGTATATGGAAAGGCATGCCTTATATAACTTGAGTAACTTTTTTCATTTGGTGATGAAACAGGTAGTATAGTTTTGTTTATATATCCTTCCCCCCATTTGCACATTCTTTTTTTTTTTTTTTTTTTACCAGTTGCACTTCAGCTTTTCACCTCTTATTCCCAGAGTAATGCCTTTCTGTCCTGTTGAATACTACTCATTTCAGATGTTTTTTAAATAGCAACTCTTACAGCTCATGTCAGTATACTGCATTAGCCAACCCTAGCATTTCACAATTATTCCTCACCTTTCTCATTGTACAGATGCTGTACAATGGCTCTGTAGGCCTGAGCTTGATTTTAGTCTCCAAAAGACCTTTACATCAACATCACACAATTAAATACATATTCTTTCCTTCACAAAGCCTTATTTGAGACCAGATTTTTGTGCATATTACAGAAACTTATGGTTTGTTTACATTTTTGGTATCTTTAGTTATTGCTTAAAAAAGAAAAAAAAAGATTTATCACAAAAATCTAATAAAAGCTATATGATGCATAACTTTTAACTAAAATTCTTTGTTTTAAAACTCGTATTAGAATAGACTACTTAAGTATTCATTTAGCCTGGAGGAGCTATGTGAAATATCCCTAGAAAGTCCTAGATGGCCTTTAACAGTGAGATCTGTTCTGTTGTACAGAGTAAGGGTGTCCAAGAGAAAAAAAGAGCTGACCAGTAGCATGTGGGAAAACACTGAATTAAGTGTTTCATTGTGTAGTATGTCTGCCACTGTAGGTGAAACCATATAGAATTGTCATACTATACAGATTATATTTTCATTTACCTTTATTAAATTTGAGAAAGTTCCTGCCAATTTTTATGAAGTGTTTTGGATTTAATTATGGAATTCTTACTAAATTTTGAGTTACATTGCACACTGTAAGCTGCAACAAGAACATGTTTTAAGCAACATGTGCTAAGAAATAAAAAATAAGTTGATATTAAGTTATTTTCCCGAAATAAAGCATAGCAGCTGTTGTAAAATAAATGTATAATTATTCAGGGTAGATCTATTTGTGATACATTGCTCATTTCTCTTTAATCATTATCATGTAAAGGCAACGAAAATGTCTTGCACTGTTGGATTTTGGATAACATGTTGTCTATATTCAACTGTTTATGTACCTTTCTATTATAAATTGAGACTGACATAAATTATTATGGGATAAATATTATATAAGTGTTTAATGAGTTCTTCTGGGAATATCTCAAAGCAATATATGAGTTTCACAGAAATATGTGTATTAGACCATCTAGGCAGAATAATGCAGTACCATTCATTCCTTTCTAACTTGTACATTAGGAGGAAAAAAGGTGAAAAGTGTAGTCAGCAGAAGCAAGTAATACAAAGGCAGCTGTCTCCTCCATCCAGTGGAAATGTTTTTTTTTTTTTTTCCTTCCGAATTAAAAAGTTGTGAAGACTTAGACAGACCCAGGGGTGTTGTAAAAATAGCGTATCTGCTGTTGTTTATCTGCTAGTGCTTGTAAGTATTAATCACATGGTCTTATTCCTGGTGATTCATTTCATAACACATGCCACCCTTCACCAGAAGAACAAAGTTGAAAATATGAGGCATATGAAAGTGATGCGACGTTCTACTGTGTCCAGCTCTGGAGTCCTCAGCACAGGAAAGACATGGACCTGTTGGAGTGGGTCCAGAGGAGGGACACAAAAATGATCAGAGGGATGGAACACCTCTCCTATGAGGAAAGGCTGAGAGAGTTGGGGTTGTTCAGCCTGGAGAAGAAAAGGCTTTGGGGAGACCTTATTGTGGCCTTTCTATACTTGAAGGGGGCTTATAAGAAAGACGGGGACAAACTTTTTAGCAGGGCCTGTTGCAATAGGATAAAGGGTAATGGTTTTAAACTAAAAAAGGGTAGATTCAGATGAGATATAAGGAAGATATTTTTTACAATGTGGCTGGTGAAACACTGGAACAGGTTGCCCAGAGAGGTGGTAGATGCCCCACCCCTGGAAACATTCCAGGTCAGGTTGGACGGGGCTCTGACCAACCTGATCTAGTTGAAGATGCCCCTGCCCACGGCAGGAGTGTTGGACTAGATGACCTTTAAAAGGTCCCTTCCAACCCAAACCATTCTGTGATTCTATGATTCTATGATTATAGATCATGTACATAGATTCTGGGAAAAATGCCTTCCTATTCTCTCCTCTTAATTTTCATCTTGGTATCTAGGCTTGCAATGTAGGCTTTGACAGCAGAAAAAAGATCAGTGGCACTTGCAGTGCTCCCTTGCATCAACAGTGTAAGTAGCTCTCTGTGTGAAACACAGCAGCATCATACTCTTCTCTTTCTGGTGTAGTTTATGACTAACAAGTTTTTATTTTCTGTGCTGTAAAGAAACCTTTCACTAATTAGATCCTTTTCTAAGACTTACCAGTGCAATCCATTTGCTCATTAGATGAAATCTTGTTTCCCTTCATTTTTTTTCTTCTGTGCTTACCAGTTGGACAATTTGTCCAAAGTAGCACAGCCTCTTTCGCCATTATAAATCTTATCTGTGGATAATGAAGTGAAAAATGAGCTTGCAGTTAGACAATAAAGAGTAGTTATAAAATTTTGTCATTTGTATTATAGAAGGCTAGAGCAGGAAATAAACTTATGAAAGTAAATAATAATTTTATTTGTTCCTTTCACATGAGTGAGGTACTCTGAATTTGGTAGAAGTATGGTATATGTAAGCTTATCAAGAGCAATTAATATATCCTTTTGTTTGTAGTGACTGGRTATTATTTATGGGATTTGAGAGAAATTCTAACCGTAGCAGTCATGGTCAATATAAGGCCTTCTCTTTAGGAAGAGTTTTGCTTAAAGAACCAAATGAACAGGCTTTAAAAAAAAATTTTTTTTGAAGGTGATCAAAAAATCCCCTTGAGACATTCATGTAAAACTCTTGCTGCTAATTAGAAATATCCATAATTATTCAGCAGAAAGACTTAATTATCACTGAGTCAGGAAAAGATTTTGTATTAATTAATATTCATTATTTTGATAGTGGAAATCTGGTAGACAAACAGAAGGGTTAGAAGAAGAAGGACTCTCCTGTGACTTGTCACTTATCAGTTGCATCCAGAGAATGTGTTTGTCCTAAAAAGAACCATTTCATAAAGACTAATAGTTTACATAATTTCCTCTCATCTTTTAAACAACAGATGCCAGCACAGTATGGCTAAGGAAAGACTTGCTTACACTTCTAGTGTTTTAAAGTCAGTCTTCTTTCAGCTAAAACTAGAACAGATATTGATTCTCATTTATATTTTTCAAATTTAAATGGAGAATGAACACATGCCCTGTATAGTAATTGAGCTGGAGAGGCATTTAACATCCAAAATATTGATTAGCATTTGCTTGCTTATGCACCATTGATTGTGAACTGCAGTTAAGTCTTCTTTTTCTGAAACACTCAGGTTTCATTCTGTATGATGTTAGGACTTGCATACTAATAACTCTGCAATAATGATTTTGTGCTGTGTCTTTATCAAACATGCATACCATTGGCAAAGCAAAAGATTTTCCATTTTGTCATTCTTACAGTGCTTAAAAGGGATGAGATTATTTTTTATTTCATTTGGTTCAGGGTTTTTTTTAAGAAATAGCTGTATTTAATGTGATTGCATATTAAATGTGATTGCACAGACCTGTGCTGGCATCAGGTCTAAAGAAAATAAAGAGCATGTGCTGAGGCTGTAGATTCATGCTACAATGAGGACTAGAAGGTGTCAGTTGCTATCCATGTAAATGATAGTGAATGAGCTGTGAACCATTTATCAGTATGATCTCAGAAGTTAGGTTAGAAGTGGGCAAGTACAGCCAGTTGAAGAACAAAATAAATTATACCCTGGTAGTCTCATGAAATATTGGGTTAAAAAAAAAAAAAAAAAAAGTGCTGCCTCAGTACTGATACTTTTACATATAAAACAGCAAGAGGAAATATTTAGAGATGTGCTGCTCTCAGATACAAGGTTGATTCAGATATTTTTCTGGTGTTGTCTTTGGTTACAATTCCCATAAGACGTGTTCATTGTATTAACCTGAACATGATAATTTTTCACTGGCAGATAATTGTGATGATCAGTTGGTGTCTGCTTTGCCCCAGTCATCATTCAGCAGTTCATCAGAGCTGTCTAGCAGTCACAGCCCTGGATTTGCAAGGCTTAATCGAAGAGAGGGTGAGTGCATTTTATTGGTTGATTGATGTTATTTTTTGTACAAGTTTTTTTTAAGCATTTTTGTACCTGTGCACAATGTTGAAATGATACATAGTGAGCATATTCTGGGTTATTGGGGCTGGACAGAGTTACGTTTGTTGTTTTAAGGAGAATGGGAAGGTAAAACACTCTCAAAGAATTCACTTTGCCATGTACACTACGTTTTTCATGGTAAAATTATACATTCAGACACTTGTGAATGTTTTACTAATTTTAGTGTAAAGGATTCATCCTGACCTAGACCAAAATCTTCACATGATTTTCCAGCATAAAATGTAAACAACTTTGGACATATATTTGTGCCTACTCCTAAAACAATATTTAAATTAATTTTGTTTCTTAACAAGACAATAATAGCATAAATAAGCTCTTTTCTCTTAGAGGACAAATAGAAGAAGTGCAAACATATGAATGTCATTGTACGTCATTCTCTAAGAAAATAAGGGTAAATGCAGATTCCATTTGGAAAGACAGGACTAGATATTCAGGAATATTTTTGAGAAGCTGTTTTCTCTTTTTCCTGGCAATTTAAAATCTTGATTATTGTAATTTTATTTCTTCATTGAGCCTAGTATTTTATTATGCTTATTCACTGACACTGTGGCATACACTACATAACTGTCATATGGTCCAAATTTTTACTAAAGTGAAGGAAACTTACCTGTTAGGTTATTATTTATCTTATACCTCTACATAAATCTTCTGAAAGCTCTGTATCGTTTCTAATTTTCTTTGATACAGTAATATAAACATACATTTTCAGTCTTTTTGGTCAATTTGGGGACACTTTCTTTTGTTAAATGCAATGAAACTTTGATAGCATTGTTATTTTTGTCTTTTCTGACATGTAGCTAAAAGGTTTAAACACTTGTGTATATGTCAGCAGATCTGGAGATTACTCAAATCTTATATTTTGTGTCAAGGATACTGTAGGAATGAGAAATGATGAATTTCTTTTAATTACTCTAAACATGTTTTCTGTTCCTAATGACAACAGTCTTATTATAGTTTCTGTGTGAATGACATCTATTCTGAAGCTTTTTGACAGTATCTGTTAGATTATATAAAATCTGTCAGAAAAAAAGAATTTAAACTGTCAAGACATATCACATTAGACTTTGTGTTGTGTTTGTGGCCTATTTTTAATAAGTAATCATGTTAAAAAATACATGTAAGTACATTGAACATTAAAAAGTTAAAAATTAACTTTGAAATACGAGAAATCTCGGTCATCAGCCTCATTAGGCAAGTATCCAGGAGCTCAGCCATTCCTGCCAATAACATACTTAAGGCAATTTTTCCTCTTTTTTTCCCCAGCATACCAGCAAGGTTCTTGGTCTTAACATCACAGTGCTAATGCTAAGGAGGAATAAATATCTTTAGGAAGGATTTTATTAAAATGTGGCAACACTGTGTTATTGGTAAACAAAATCCCACTTGTTGACATACCTAAAAATAATACTCCCTTTTAAAATTATGGCTTTAAAAACAGCTAAAATGGGCTGAAATGAAATCAGCTTAAATATCCAAGAGGATATGTTACTGTTTCTAATCATCTTTTTCTGGTATTTGTAAACCAACCATGATCCACAGTGTAGTTTAAGTTCAAGGAAGTTATGAAGCTCATTTCCCATCCATTGGTAAGCTGTCTGACAACATGAGCGTGCAGTGGCTCAAGCTGCTATATGGGCTTATGGAAGAAGGAGCTTCTGTGGACACTGACTTCTGTTTAATTATTACCCATGAGGAAGCAAGAAAGAAACTGTTTCAAAGGTGCAGTACTGGGAGACCTCACTGAAATATTGTGTCTTAGGTCGCAATCTAATCTTAATAATTCAGCATTAATACAATGAGAACCGTGCTGGTTATTTAGAGTCATTCAAATACATCCAGTTCCCCTCATATGTTTAATTATTATATTTTATATCAATGTATATAACTGATAAGTATGTAAATTAAATCTTAAGAATACTTTGCACTGCCAAAAGCATTTCCATTCTTGGATGTCCATGATTTACTGGAACATTTGCTATGCACTGATAGATAGAAACTCTATAGTGCAGAAGGAATATCCCAATCTATTTCATTATCCTAGTGTACGAATCTGATAATCATGAACTTCTGTTTTGAATGAAGTTGTGATATTAAAGAAAATTATATATTGTGGAAGGACTTGCCTTAATTTGAAGTAATATGTGCTCTTAGAATCTTAACTAACATGAGTTCTCATCAAACTATATATTGGTCTTCCCAAAAATGTACATGTAAAAACTTTTTCCGTTTGGCTTTTTTCATGTGCTCTGAAGTTGTTTGTATCATGTTAGCATGCATTTTTTAGATTTATCATTTCCTTCACATTGCCCTGTAATGCACACATTAGAAATGCTCATAACTTTACATCTGGTATCTTTCCATCTCATGTATATACAATGCAGCAGGTTGCCTAATTAGGAGATTGCTAGCTCTCTGCCTTCTCATTCCATGTACCTCAGCTTCACAGTACTCAACAGGGTACAGATTTGAATGGCTTACTCATTTGTCATGTTCAAATTTTTTGTTGATTTAATAACTGATGACCAGACTGTTTGGTTAGGTACCTTTTGGTTCATTCAGACATAATTCTACAGAATTGTGTAGATGAGGTGAGTTGAAAAATTTCTTCAGTCTTCAATAAATTATTCTTAAATAAATTAGCCTTAACGTATATTTACTTTTTTTCTGTGAGAGTAGAGACTCAGTACTTGCTATGGAACAAGGAATACCTTTTCTGTAATAAATCTGTATTTAACTCTTTTCTGTGAATTTTCAAGGGAAAACCTGACTATATTTGTAGGTGTGTATACATGAAAGTTTTATTTGGGTGGAACAAAGCAAGTCATTATATATACATGGTTGTAAATAAACAGGTTTAGTCACACAAGAAATGATTGTTAAACTATATAGACTGGAACTGTTAAACTGTATAGATTAGGAAAATATGACTTGGATTGCTGTGTTGTCAGTGATCTCATGGAAGCAATGAACACATCATTACAGTTTCAAAATAAATTGTCTGATAATTGTAAATGGGTTTGCCTTTAATATAGATAACTCTCTACTTTGAATAAAACCAAATCATTCATTCAGCCAAAGTTAGTGTTTGGGAGTGATTGTGACCTTCTAACATTCAATTTAGACAAGCAGATTATGGTTCTAGTCCAATAATATACTTCGTTCTTAAAATGCCAAAATTAGGGAAAGTTGAACGCAATTTAGACAGGAAAAAATACAGTGTTTTTACAGAGATTACTTAGGAGTCAGATTGTTGTCATTCATCAGTAAAGAAATAAAACAAATACGCAGATAAATCTACACTGTTTCAGTTGGCAAAGAAAAGGTAGAAATTAACAGGAAATTTATCAGGAATGTGGGGAGTTGCTCTGAAGGGGGGAATAGTTCTTTAACTGTATAGCTTTGCGTTTCTTAATGTAGAAAATTAATAGGAAAAGTTAAAGGGATTGAGAAGAGAATGCTATAGTTTAAAAAAAAGTACAGTATGAAGTTTAAATGAAGACATAACAAAAATGTTAACAGCAGAGACAGATTAGTAAAACAACTAACTGCAATTATGTTTCAGCTTTCTGTTTGTAAAGGAAAAGGATAATGTGGTTGAACTACATGATGACAAAAAAGTTTTTTCAGTCCATTAACAGCTAAGGAAAGTGATAACGTCTAGGAATAACTTGTTAAATGTTCTTCAAACTTTTAATTATTATTAATGCATTGGTTTCCTGAAGCTTTTCAAATGTTCAATACTCAAGCACAGCCAGTGAATATTCCTGCTAACTGCTAAAGTAGTTACTCTGACATCAGCTCTGCTTGCAATAATGGAAAAGTAGAAAGTTAAAAGAATTAAGTAAAAAAACCAAACACTAATAGCAGTCAAATACATTTAATGGAAAAATAGATCTTATAAACCCTTGATTTAATTATTTGATGTTAGTAGACATAAATGCAGGGATTTAATATATGTGGAATTTGACTTTTGGCCTAATGTATGACTTTTTAATTTTAAATAATAGCACAATACAGTCCAAATTAAATGGATTAAGATCTAACTGGTTGATCTCAAAAAGCGTTTATCATTACTGTATAAAGGTGTTTCCACAGAAGTTCAGAGGAAACTCTAAGGCCAACTCTGTTCAAAACTTCTGTTGATTATATACAAATGCATAAATGACAAGAAGATTGGTGAAATGGTAAATAATCATAGCAAAGCAATTATACAGATATGTGGTAATCAACTTACCTATTGAAATAAGCACTTTAACAGGGTTAAAGTGTTTAGAAGAAAGAACAGAAGTCATACTTAACAAAGAGGAACTGTACCCTATAAAGTTGTGACTCTGAAATTAATCGGGGAATTGAGCTGCATTAGCAATTCACTGTTAGCATGTTCACTAGCAAAAAGAAGTCATGAAGCTTTTGCATATACAAACAGAAGAAAGGAGTTCTTACTGTCCATATAGCTATATATTTTACCACTGAACTGTGTTGTAAAATTCTGGATCCTGAAAAGCTTGTTGAAAAACTAGACTGTTTTGCTATGCCGGTTCCACCACTGTGAATAGGTGATATAAAAAATGTTTAGGGGAGGTGGTTTTTTTGTGTCTTTCCACATGAGGCTAAAAGATACAAAAGAAAAAAAAAAACAACCAACCAACCAAACAAAAAAACCAAAAAGCAAATGAGAAGAAACAAAGAACATCCTGGTTAAGCTCTCAGATCTGCAAAACGCTTGAAAAAGCCAGGTGGGGACAGAAAGATTTAAGGATTTGTATGTCTTAAAAGTAGGCACTTGGTCCAAAGGAGAGTCCATTATCTTTTTTTTGCATGAAATATATAGGTAACACATGTTTCTTTATAGAGAGAAATGAGGCATCCCAAAAGAAGGGAAAAAATATCCAGCATGCAGAGCATGCTTACTAGGACTAGTGATAGGAGCTGTAAGTACCAATATCTAACCTGGTCCATCAAGGATGTGCCTCTGTCCACTGTTTCCCAAAAATTTTCATGATGAGTAGTCAGCTGAAATTTGGCACTACAGACAGTTTGCTCCATCTGCAAATATAGAAGGTTTCTTGACATATTATCTCCCAACCATGATCTGTGTAAGAGTCCTGTGCCAGACAGGGAGAAGGTTGTCTCATTGTTGAGGTCAGGGTCTTCTGGTTTTGTCTGCAGTGGGATCAGTATTTCACGCGGGTTGTACATACACAAAGTCCTCCCATTCACCATTCCAATCCCACTGGAAAAGATTTATTAATGGAACTGTGAACCATTATACCCAAGAATGCAGGCCTTCTTTTGAATTAATGAACTTTTGCAACTTTACAGGTAAAAAATTCAGAAGACAGTTGCTCTACAAGAGTACACGTACCCATGGAAGAGCCTTGATATTTGGGCAGCTAAATGAGCTGGACAGGGATTTGGCTGTGATTGCCTTGCCCCGTATTCACACACAATTACTTGATTAGAATACTACAAAAGACAATTGAGTATAGAAGTTGTTAAGTAGCCAAAAAAATCTGGCTTACAGCTCTCTCTTTCCCTGAAGTAGGAAGAAACCCATGTATTTTAATTATGCTGTCAGCTTACCTTGCCAGATTTTCAGAAGCAGCCTGGGAACTTGAATGCGTTAACAGCTACCAGATCTGGTTTTTCTCTGGTGTATATATGGAGCTTGTCTTTTTCATTAATCTTTACCCTACCATTTCACAGAATATCAAATACACCTTATTGCATTTTTTTTAGTACAAAGAGCACTGAAAGCATAGTTTATTCAATATGGTGCTGTAAACTCCTTTTTTTTTCTTTTGTATAAAACACTATAGTTTAATCACTTTTTGAGAACTTGCACTAAGTAGGTCAAAATGGATATCAGTATAAAACCCTCAGTAGTTAAAGAAAACATAAAAAACCCGCAGTAGTTAAAGAAAACCTCAAGGAAACAGTTAAAGAAAAAAGAACATTTCTCACACAATAAGAATAAAGGTCTATTTTCTGCAATTTCTTTTTTTTTTTTTTTAAGAAACAGTTAAACCTGCATAATCTAATGCTAAAAATTAAAATAAAAAAGCAGACAAATTAAAAAACTTAATAGCAGCTAGGTTTGTTAGTCACCGAAGATAATTAGAAAGAGCTTACTCCTTCCATTTCATTAGTATACAAATAGAATTCATTAAGGTTGATATTTTGCTTTAGTACAAGCAATAAGAAAATGAAGCTAGAATGAAAAAGATCCAATCTGATGGTTATCATTGTGCTTTTATAAATTAACAGTGAATCTAAGTTGATCCAGCTAAAATCATGGCTTAGATTTTTGTGACTTACCTGATTTCAATAGGTGTGTTGGGAAAAAGGTAAAAGTGACAATCTAAATCTTTTATTTTTAAAATAATTAAAATAAGCGGTGGCTACAGTGACTTATGCATAAAAGACCAGATGATGCATACTGCTGTATTGTCAGTGAAATTCCAGTACCATTCAGTTTCTGAGGAAGAAATCATAGATTTTTTTTTTCTTTAACTACCGCAGTAATTAAGGCTTTCAGTGAGAACATTGCCATCAATCTCTCAGCATATTAATTACAAAATTGTTTTTAATACCATTCTACAGCTTCACTTTTTCTATCGGAAATGTTTTTAACACTTGTTTTAAACACCTTAAAGAAAATACATGGGCACATATGAAAGTTGTATATGGTATTCTAGGTGCACTAAAGTTTTAAGAAATTATCAAGTTTACACCAGCTTCAGTGAAGGTAGGATTTGAAGCAGTAGTATTTCATTAATGTCTAAAGTTCAATTTATGCTGGTTTTGTTTTGCTTTGTTTTGTGTGTGTGTGTGTGTGTGTGTGTKTGTGTGGTGTGATTCTGATATTGCAAAAGGGTGTATGGGAGAAAGAAAGAAAGAAAGAAAGAGAGAGAGGAAGGAAGGAAGGAAGGAAGGAAGGAAGGAAGGAAGGAAGGAAGGAAGGAAGGAAATTACTCCTGAGTAAGTAAATAAGATAAAATATTTATAAATATTTTAAATATTTACAGAGCATTGTGCTTTCATGAATATTTTTGAGGAGTTAGGAATATTCATACAGTTATTTCGAGAAACTGAATTCCAGCTTTGTTGTCAAAATTCATTCAACCACAATAAAGCGTAACAAAAGGTTTCAACCAGACCTATTTCATGTGTGAGAACATCTGTGGAATAGCAAATTCAAATTACTCTGAAATGCACAGAAGCAAGGAAATAGTAATAAGGGTATTTATTGTTGAAACTGTTTGGGACTGTTTTTCTACCTGAAATATAGCTATGGGAATAGAAAAAAGTAAGAACAATTTTTGCAAAAAGTTGCATAGAACTACAATATTCAAATACTCTTAGAAGCAATGGGCTGAGAGCAAGATCAAATAAAAATTTGCTTCAGAAATCAAATTTGCTACAACTCATGTATGCTATCACCTTTGTTAAACTCATTATAATAAAAAATAGAAATCTTGAACTATCCATATTGATATTTTGGGTTTAGATAGTTTTAAATAATGTATTTTTGAAATCTTAGATAAAGGCTGAATTTTATCCAAAATTTGAACCAATGTGTTGTTTTTTAGAGAGTCATAATAGAATTTGACTCCCAAGCCTGCTTTGCAGTAATGAACAATTTAAGATCATACCTCCTTTAATATTTTGAGGGATGGAAAAATAGGTCATAAGTGCTGACGCATCTGATTTTCATCAACTTCTCCTTGCATGTTTGAGGCAGGAGGAGGGGTTTTGGATTTTTTTTGCTGACAAATCAAAAGCACTCAAAAGTATTCACCTATTGCTAGATGGGTGAAGATCAGAGATTTTGGACAATTTCCCAAGTTAAAAAAGGGTAGGAAATTTTCCATATGATGTAATCTTGACTAATTTCAGTTGTAGTGCAAAAAAATGTGTCTTAAATTCCAATTTTTTAAGAATTCTTAAATTTTTCAATTTTAAAGGAAAGTAATATAAAAATATAAAACATTCTTCCTGCCACACCCCTGCAAAAAGTTCAGAGACTTTAATTTGGCAAAGGATCTGTCATTTGTCATCTCCTTTAAAATATTTTTCCTTACCCTGTTAGTGCTCAATTTGCTGGCATACAAGATGTGCTTCTTCGTATTATGATCCTACTAATACTGCCATTGCACTGGGACAGTACTGCCATACCAGCTCAGCTGGATAGAGAGCTCAGAATTCCTAGGCTAAATTAATCTCAAAGCCCTACAAAATGGCAGCATTCTTATGAATGTCTTAGTCAGTATTTCCCTCAGTGTCAGATAGGCAGGTAATTCAACCAAATGGTATCATAACCCTTATAATATTATGTTACATTTATTGTATTACATTCTAATCTACATCTTTAGACATCTCAAAGATGCAGAAAATCCTGTATTAAGCCACTTCAGAAAATAGTATGTAAGAGCTGAAAGTAAATTAGACACTCATGAAACATATGTCTCTGGGAAGTAACAGACTCCTTGTGTTAAATTTGCTAGTATCTAAAGTAGGACTAACTGGTGGAAAGTAACTTTGACTTGACTCTGTCTCATCTTTTTGCTATACAAGTGAATAGAAATAAAGTATCCATTAATGGGATTTTATTTTTAAAATTTTAAATCAAATCCAATATTAAAGATAGATGTAATATTAAATAATAGCTTAAATACACAGCTATATTGGATAAAGACATTATGTATGCAAAATGCATATTTGTTCACTTTTTAAACTTCTGTCACAATCTGGTCCTGCTCAGGAGACAAATAATTGAGGAGAGTTGTTGAACTGAGATTGACAGTGAAATCCTATTACTTAGCGGTTTTGAATAAATTTCATTGGTCTCCAGGCAAGCTGAAGAACAGCGGTCTCTGTCTAACAGCCATATATCCTTTTGTTTTTCTTCCAAAACAGAAATAATTTATATTCTAGCTGAATAATTTTCAGTTACAAGCTGTTGTATGTAAAGAGTTAGGCAGAGAAATTAGAGTTAGATCATGAAAATCAGTGTGAAATAAAACTATTACATTATATTTACTACTATATTTCCTTCAGATTTCCAGTGAACAATGAAATCTATCCATGGTTCCTCAATCAATTTTGCTGTTGTCTGGGAGCTTGACTGATAACCAGACAGGTAGTAATAAATTATTTGAATGAAGTGAATGGAAAGAGGGTATAACAAAGGTTTCAGCTGTAGAGAGCACTGTATAACAGCACATTAACGTCCTTGTCCATGTTGGAATTAATTCCTTTCATTGCTCCTGCTATAAATATCGCAGAAAAACTGCTATGGTCCAGCTTCAACCAGCTAAGCTTCCAAGATAACTGTGTGGACTTGACTTTATGATTTTCTTCACCTGCAGTGGGGTTGTTCCCATAACTCCTCCCAATGACTGAAATCAGCAGAAAAAGGTCAAGTAGCTCCATCAGCAGGATTATTGATGTACAAACAGAAGTGATAATGTACTTTAAGGTTTTTTTTTTAAGCCAGTTAGATTGGCATGATGGTAGATAGTGAGGTAGAGTTAAGTAGAATTGATCTGGATGGAATCAGTAGAACTTTTTATGTTTTTTTTTTTTTACTCCTTTATAGAAGTAGCCTTTTTAGAGACTTGGCTGCCTGCTACTTCATTTTTTTCTGTCATTATTTAACAAAAAATAAGAATTCTGTTATAAGTTTAGTAATACAAAATTCAATATTATGCATTTTTATATATTAATGTCATTTAGGAATCAATAGATTGTAATACACCTTAAAATGAATATTAATATCATTTGCAGGATCAAAGGTATTTCCATTAGTTATTTTCTATGGTTAAATAATTTATGAGCATGTGGATACTCCACAAAACCTTAACGTGTGTGTTCTTTTTATTTTTTCTTACCTTTTAAACAAAGGATAAAAAAGAATCTAAAATCTCCATACATATCATGGCATGTCAGCTGCTTTATATGATTTTGTAGTTTTTACAGTCCTCCTTCAATTTTAAATATTAGGGACCTAAATTACAGTGTCATGAAGATTCTAGAATGTAAATAATTTATTCAATATGCTTGCTGTCGTTGTGGTCTCTTCCTAGTGTCACATTGGTACTTGGTACCAGTTAGTACCAAATATAAACTTGGCCTTTGCTTCCTATCTTGTAAATTATAGCTCATGAACCATGTTAAATGAAAGTAAAAGGTCCTCAGTAAATTAAGCTGCTCAGTCTTCAGTATCTCAGGGTAAAAAAATTCTCTTCCTTTATATAGTATGTGAATTTACCTAGGCTACCAGCGCTACTGCTTCTTTGTTCGTCTTAAGAATAATTCACATTACAGTTTTTTGTTGTTTCAGGGGTAGGGTTTTTTTGTGGTTTTTTTTGTTTGTTTGTTTTTGGGGTAGAAAGACCTTCCTTTCCTACCAATATAAAAAAAAGTTGTTCTTCATTTTATACAGTCATTTATTCTACATATTAATCTGGTTTTCATTCTGCTTTTGACAACTGAAATACACTTGTGCATTCAGCCCATTATGACTGTGTCTAGAAAGCAAATAAAGGGTGCACTATTTACCTTTATGTACAGGTCTCAGTTCAGCCTTTTTTGTAAGGGGTGGTTTGGGGTTTTTTTTAGTGTCTAACATATGAGCATTGCAGGAATGGAGTGATAGCCACTACAAAAGTCAACTGTGCAAATAATCTGAGGTCAAAAACTGAGTGTTTAGAGTAAATTTATCATACCTTCTGACTGATGTCGTCTCTAATCCTTCAGTAGAGAATTAACTTGAATAGAAGTGGTGCTGATATCAGAGATACCTGTACATCACTGTACACTAAGATTGCTGTCTGCCTGAAGCATGAGTGGATTGCAGGATGTCTCTCTCCTAGATTATCCCCTGTATCATTTGCATGACAACATAAATAGATCATTGCTAAATAGTCTGACCTGCAAAGGAACAGGAAGAAAAAATACATTTTGGGATTCATAGTAATTTTATATTGTTATGTCACAAAAACATTGCCAAAAAGAATAATTTGAAATAAATTGTTTTGGGACAGAAGATAAGCACAGAGGAGTGTAACCCTAAATAATCCTGTTTGAGGAATTAGGTGCAAATGAAAATCCAAAATAAAAATCCAAAATAAAAATCCAAATTATAAAATTGTTGCCTACATTAACAAATCCATCTCAGGAGAGGTTATTCATTGCGTTCAAACCTAATTAGTCATTCTCAAAAAACCAAAATGAACCTGACAATTCAATAGGAATCCTCAAGACTTTTTAAGGTTTGAAATCCAAAACAGACTTTTGAGTCCATTACCCAAGAATTTTGTGAAAAATAATTAAAAAAAAAAAGGCCATGAGAAACTGGTACTAACTAAATCTCCAGGAAAGATGAGAAGGTCTTAGTTAAAACCATTTGCATCCCTGCCAGACAAATGTTTTTACTGTAAGGTTTAATCTTTGAAAAAAGACCCTGAAGACTGGAAAAATATATTTTAGTCAATAGTGGCCAAGAATGCTTGGGTATTATAATAAAAGAAGTATCTTTACCCACTTTATCAACATATTTTTTTTTTTGATAAATAAAAATGGTCTCTTATTTTAAAACTTCTCAAATGTGACAAAATATATGCAGTACTGAACACCCTGCAAATGTGAGCAGTATACTACAAGTATAGCTAATACAATTTTGAAATGCAGATGGAATTTTAAGTAGATTAGTGTCATTGATCAGGCATTTATTTAAAAATATCCAGAACTGAGATCTCCAGTGTTGCCAGGTGCAAGAAGAGAGGCACAAGGGTGGGAATTTTAACAGGCACACCAGAACCCTTTGTTGTGAATAGAGCTTTAAGCATCATTTCTGATGATAGTGGTTTAATTTCAGTAATACTGTGAAATTCCATTGAAAATTCTGAATTTTTAAAAGGGAATGTTAAAGAATAGTTGTAAAAATTTAATAAAAATATACAGACAAGTGTATAAAATAAACTTCATCCAAATCTTTTCAGTGTCATAATTTTTTGTGTTGTTTTGTGAGTGATGAGTAAAAGTTGTACTCGTTATTTTTTAGAAATAAAGCAGTCAAAGTCTTCCTTTGATATTAAATCCTTGAGCTATAGAAAGATGGATGTCTTTCTGATGGGAAATCAAAGGGGTCTATTGATTCTAAAGTGTAGATTGGCAAAAACAGACTGGCAGGAACTCACTGACAAATCAGTTTTCAGACAGCTCTTGATATTTCAACTTCTAACATTTTAAATGGGATTAAGCTGCCTCGTGTCAAAGCGTACCTGATTTCTAAATATAGAATGAAGGGATGAAGTGGCATCCCCACTTTTGTTGTTGTTGAGAGGGTTAAATAGATTTACATCTGGCAAGCTCAACCCTTTGTTTGAAGTTATTGTATGTCTGTACTTCTGAAATGAGAGGTTTGCAGTTTAAGAGAATTTATAAAATCATTGAGTTTTTAGTTAAACACAAAATGAAAAAAAGGGCAAAAAGTGAACTGTAGTCAAGTATGGATTCATCCTAAATTCAGATGCTTAAAAATTGTAAAAGAATCTTAAATCAAACCAAAATCAGGACTGATTAGGGACAAGAAAGAACTGGAAAATATATCACTATTTATTGGAAATAATTGTACTTTTTCTCACTTTGTTCCAACTCTTTTTCCACAAAAGATTTTTCATAAGATATTCAGTGGACCATTTGCATGTCTTTCAATGTATCTTTACATATTGTATATCCAAAAGCTTCAAGACATCTTATAAACATGTTTTGATTAATGAGCCATGAGAGTTTAAATAGATATTTTAGCTTCATTAATCATAATAATTCTGGGCAATGTATGCAGTGTTGTTTTGTTTTGTCCTTTGTTAAGATATAGTTTTATGTCTCTAGGTCTTCATTGCCTTCTCACAAATAAGCACCTTGTTAACTGCAGAATATCCTTTTGATTTTTTGCTAATAAATGTGGGACACATTACATTGCTAAAAAGAGTATTGCATTCTGAAGTGACCACTAGTTGGCAAAAGAGACACCTCTTCCTCTTTAGAAACTAATTGCTCCTGAATGAAACTGATACTGGAAAAAATCTTCCATTTCCTTAAAAATTGATAGCTTTACAGTTTTTCAAAGTTCAGCTATTATAGGTGAACTATTTTGAATTACTAAAATATAAGTATTCTGACTTAGGTATACAACGTTTAACACACATAACCATATACGTTTCCATTTTGCTAAGATGCAAGTATTCAGTAGAAAGATGAGTAAAAGTACTTTGAGCATTAACTATTTGTGCCTCATACATAATCTAAAATACAATAAGCCAGAACAGATTTTGGTTTTACTATAGATTTTTAATGATGAATGAAGCTTCATTTATTTTACAGTAATAATTCAATAGCTTCATTTTCTGTGATATTCTGCTTTCTGCACTTACCCTCTAGCACTGTAGCCATATTTAGGTATAAGGTCTTTTTCATAAACTGAAAATTATTTGTTTGACTAGCCCAGACTACTTTTCTAAGTTACCTTTCTTACCCCCTTTAATAGTCATAACAGTAATACTCTTAAAATATATTTTGTAGGGAAATCACAGTCTCTAGTAAGACATTTCTGTATATACCCACAGTACTACTACTCACTGCAGAAGGCCAGCTGTCTATATTTAGTAAAAAGTTTACCTTGAAATTTTTTTACACTGAGGGTGGTGAAACACTGGAACAGGTTGCCCAGAGAGGTGGTGGATGCCCCATCCCTGGAAACATTCAAGGTCAGGTTGGATGGGGCTCTGAGCAACCTGATATAGTTGAAGATGTGCCTGCCCATGGCAGGGGGGTTGAACCAGATGACCTTTAAAGGTCCCTTCCAACCCAAACTATTCTATGATTCTATGATTCTATGAAATTGGTAAGCTTAGAAGAGTAGTCATGAAAGAGCAGCTCAGGCAAAAATGAAATGACCCATTAAAATCATAGATTTCACAACTCATTACATTGTGGACTGTGTTTCCTCAAGGGATTGTTTTGCCTTTTGGAGAGCTAAAAAGGCTTGATTATTTTTCTAGCCTGTAGAAATATGGAAAAGCTTTCATAATTTAATTTTTTTCTGAGATGGAAGTGATAGAGATATAAGTATAAAAAAAAAAAAGTAATTTCAGCTTATTATTTCCTAATAAAAAAAGCAAGACAAAACAAACAAAAACTCCCACCTCACCTTCTATTTGGAACTGCAACAAAGAATCTCTTATTTTTGCTGCTATTTGTCACATAAAATTATGTCATCATAATTGGTGCCTTTAAGTTTTCTAGTGTGTGTACGTAGGAACACAGAGTAATGTAATCAGACTATTATGAGTAGGGATGCTTAAGGCACCATACGCATGCGTAGGATTCTTCATACTCAAATGAGAGCACAAAAAACACCGTGGCTCTGTCCTCATTTCTTAAGAGCATGCAAGATATTTTTCCTCTCACAAATCCAGAAAAGTTGTCTGTGTCCACCTTTCCCAGGACTCCTAGAAACTTATTTCCAGATTCATCTACTTGACTGATCCATCTGATTCACTTCAGTCTCAAAGACAGTATTTTCAGCTAGAGGGAGACTTTGTGAGCTATTGTTAAGCAGTTCTCCCTCAGGTATTCATCATTTTCTGGGACTGGGAATTGAAAAGAAACCAGGAAGAATTTAGCAAAGTTAGGACTGAACTGGGATTTCTGGCACATAAAATTAGAACACGAGGCATGTCAGTAGTAATACTGCTGGACTGTTTGACCTGGTGCCAGGATCTGAAGCAGCTGAAGCCTCCATCTGGGAAGGCATACATAGTGACAGACAAGAAGAATTTTCTAAATGCCAAAATTTTGCTTTACAGAAGACAAGATTCCCAGTGCAGTTTCTGGCTATATTCCATCTGCAGTAACTCTCAAGTCCTTTCATGTGCCTTTTCCACTCATTTCTCTAACCTTTACACAATTTCTAAGATCAGAAGAGACAAAGGCACAATTATTTTTGTAGCTTCCTACTAGCTGAGGCAGTTTTGGCTTACATGGTTACAAATGTCCTTCTGGCCTTTAATCCAGGTTCCAGACTGCCTGGACTCAGTTTCACAGTTGAATTACCAGGTACTCAAACCAGACCTGAAGTCACGGCACCTGGTTGACTGCCACATGTAAGAACTGCCCCTGCAGGTACAGAATATCCTACAACGAAAATAGTTATCAGAAAAAAGTCCTCACCCCAAAATACCTAAAGAAATTGAATGTTACCCTGCAACTGATTCAGATTTTGATACTCATAAGCCTTTGACTTTTCATTGAATCAAAAGCGGATAGTATCCTAGCATCTTCATCCATGTCATAAAAGTTGCCTACTGGCAATATCTCTTTGTCCTCCATTTGTGCAACATGCTTGACATTTTTTGCCTCACAGCATCAATATTTATGAAAAAAATATGACCCAACAATCAGAGAACATGCTCTTTCTAAGGTCATAATTTATTCTGAGTCATTCATTACCATCCCCTATTTTCAGCTCACTTAAGGTCTTTCTTCATATATTCTTCACACATTAAGTATTTATGTAGTATTTATGAGGAATCTGATGCAGTTGTATTAAACCTCTTTAACTGAAGTGGTGTGGGTGTTGGTCTCTTCTCCCAAGTAACTAGCGATAGGACGAGAGGAAATGGCTTCGAGTTGCACCAAGAGAGGTTTAGATTGGACATTAGGAAAAATTTCTTTACTGAAAGAGTGGTTGAACATTGGAAGAGGCTGCCCAGGGAAGTGGTTGAGTCACCATCCCTGGAAGTGTTTAAAAGACATGTAGATGAGGCACTTAGGGACATGGTTTAGTGGGCATGGTGGTGGTGGGTTGACGGTTGGTCTTTTCCAACCTTAATGATTCTATGATTCTGTGAAGTCCAGATCAAGTCACAATGGAGTTCTTTGTCCCAATCTATACTTCTCATCTTTGATCAAACTCTTGTCTTTCCGTACTGAATCTTCTGCCTTCCCATCACCTAAATAAGGCAGATGGAAATGAGCTGCAGAATAAATTTCCTCATTTCAGTTCTGGTACCTGGTGTTAGCCCATAAATCTCAGCAGCACCAGTACTTCAGTGGAGCAGTGCAGGCAGACCTTTCAGAGCTATCTTACAACAAATCTTGATCATTTGTTTGCAAAGGTTTATACATCAGCCAAATGTGGTTGTTGATAAGGAAAGAAAAAAAAAGCATATTCTTGACACATATTCATCATCTAATAACTAGCAAAATCCTGATCTAAATCTTAGAATTGCTAAGGACATTTGTCAGATTAAAAAGGAAATAGAAAAAGATAGAAAAATAAACCTGAAACAACTAAAGATTTCAGTCTAGTTGTAAGTCTGACAGGATTTGAAATACTTGGAAACAAGGAATTGCAATTAGAAGTAATGGATAACCTTAATAATAAACCATACTACCAAGATTTCCTACAATATAACTCTTCCTGCATTTTTTACAGATCAGTGGATTTGAAATCCAGATCCATTTCATGTAACTTAATAAGGGAGGAAGAACATGTCAGCTCTTGCCAGGCTATGATTGGGCAATCAACGTTCAGAGCTGACATCTGGCTGTAAAAGGCTCCATTAATATGATCAGCTGAGGGCAGGTTTGTGATTGACTGGTGGCCCATTCCAAGCCCATTTGTATATCATCCTATTTGGTAAAACAAAATGTACTTATTAGTGCTAAATTTCTTAAGGAATAGGAGTTGAAAGTGGAATTTTAGCTACCAGACCTCTAATTTCTGTGGTGGCTCATAGAGTCGACTGTCAGATACTGAATAAGAAAAAAAACCCACAAACATAATACTTGTGTTTTTTCTAGAGACTGTACTTGGACCCCTGAAGATATCAACACTCTGCCACCTAAACAAAGATATTAATTTTTTAGTAACAGAATAATATATTTATATATTTGGTTTAGCCATTTTAGAATGACACAAAGTCATGCTATATTAGTGTAGTATACAAAAGCATTTAGTTTAACTTCCTCCCCTTCACCCCCCAATAAGGCTATGATACCATGGATATTCTTTGTACTAGTGTTGGAGAATAGAACACTCCTGGTTATTTTATTTGTGACGTAGTTACATTTTAATTGCTCTCCAAAAGTCTTAAATACCCTCCAGAAGGGAAACCCTTCCATGACGCTTAAATATGCAAAATGCATAAAAATTTTACAGCTGGAAGAACGCAGGCAACCTGTTTTGTGTTATTTTGTGACTGCCTGCATTAAGTGGGAGATGAGACATGTGGGACAGAATGTCTCTGATGACAAAACTGGAAGAGCTTAATACAATGCTTTCCAACAAACACCTTTGTGGAAAATTTGACTTTTTTAACACCCTTTTTTAACGTAACATCTGCTGCATTGCTATTGTATTCTGGTCTGACTAGGAGACCAGGTTTATTTCTATTGGAGATGATCTTTTTGCTGAAAACTGCAGTTAAGTTTGATTATCAGCAGTTAAGAACTTGTTGACCTTCCTATCCAAATTTTATGTGCTATATCTGCATTCCTTTTCACTTGTTGGCATAATTGTTGAAGTCTGTCATGTGTTTTGGTGAAGCTTCAGCTTCTATTTTGGTCTTTTCTTAGGATATGAAACCATGGGTTAGCCTTGGTAGGCAGAATATAACCTCGCAAACAGAATCCATTATTTGACAGTTTCCACACTCAGGCAACATCATTATTATTGCACAGCTATAAAACTAATGTTCTGGCAAAAGTTTAAATCACAGCAATTGGAAAAGGTCTTCCTGTTGTTTAGCTTGTAATTTTGTTATAGCCCAGTAAAAGAAAAGACTGGTCATACAATAAAGGATGTTTCTTTTTACAATTGGCAACTAAAAAAAAGATGCTAATATTAATGAATAATTAATAAACTATTTTTGTTTAATTATTATTTAGCAGTTCCACTATCATCTACTTATTTAATAGCAAAGATCAATATTCTCTAAATATTAGTTTTCACTGTAAAGAAATCTTTACCGTACTGTATCTTCATGCACCTCTTTAAGTAGACAAAATTTCCTCATAAGGACATAAATCTGCAAAACCAAAAAATATTATGTTATCATGTGGGAAAATGTGTTATCTACATCACGTCTCAAAAGTTTCAAGCTCTAAATCCACCTCTCTCAGAGGCAGAGATTGAGTTTTTATTCTTTGGACAGTTTTTAACCAATTTGGCCTCAATCCTTGACTAAAGCTCTTCGGACTACTTAGGAGTAAGTAGAAATGAGTTCTTGAGTTCATAAATCCATCTGCAATCCAGTTACTAATGTATATTTCTTAGCCACCTGACATTCATAAATCAAATAAGTAATATGCTGTTAAAATTTAAGGGACTTTAAGGGAGGTGTGTGTGTATATAGATATGCTTTTCTAATGGGTATTGTCAGCTTCTCTTTTATATATATATATATATATGATGTGTGTATATATATATGATTTGTGTATTTATATATGGTGTGTATGCACATATATATAAAGTGTTTATCATAATAATCAACTTCAAGAAATCTTTAAAACATAAAGACCCAAAATTTCAACTCAAAGCAGCCTACYGTTCCATACCACATTTGAGATAACAAGACAGCCGTGAAACCTCTTAGGAATAAGAGCAGAGAGAGCAACTCTGTTTCTTATTCAATATCCATCTAGCGAATCCTGGATACCCTATCATCTAAGATAATGTTTCAGTATATAGAGTTAGTTAAGCTGCCATATGAATGTTTCCACACAGACAGCAGAACCACAACAGCAGTGCTGTCAGACATTAGTTTGCAGTTGGAAATTAGTAATTGCGTAAATATAGATGTAAATGAAGCACAAATATTGTCTGGTCACATCCTATTTATGGCTATATCTATTTTTTGCCTTTTATTTTGTCCTTAAAAGAGTTTTTATTTTAGTAATTAGCATTTTATTTACCCGTGTGTTACAAGAGATTGAAAATAATTTACAAATAAAGTGAGTTTATTACTAAAAATACAATTATTTAATGGATAATTGCTGATATCAGATTAAATTCTAATTCATCAGACTCATGCTAAAGAAGGGTCAGTTTACAAAATTAATTCTTACGAGAAGAAGAGACTGTATAAGCATTATTAAGTTGTACTGGATTGGTGTCATTTTGACCATGTTCCTTTAAAAAATTATCTGCAATATTTTAAATAAGATAACATTTCTGAAGAAAAAATAAAGTTGGAATCATAGCAGCCCGCAGAAGCTGCACTGTTCAATTTATCAAGGCTTTTTACAAGAATATTACTTTTCTGAAATCTATGGAAACTTTTCTACACAACAACTACTATGATTTATTTATTTTTACATATATTATATAGCCTGATTCCAGTAGTTCTGTTCTCCATAATGGCTGCCATTAAAAGTAAGATGCTGTGATGTTCTGAAAAGATGGGATCTGAATATGCATAAATGCACAATTTTCAGTGTGAGAAAAGCTTTTAAGTTAAACATAGCTTTATAAATAATACAGCTTAGCTGTGCATTTGTTATACACCAGTTGTCGTAAAACTGATGCAAATACAAAGTCCCTGAATTTCTCATGTGGCTGTTGAGGTTGGCTGATTTAGTTTCATAAACATTATAATGATATTTTTGAAAATCACAAATGAGGACTAATGTCATTATAATACTCTGGGGGGAAAAAAAAAAAATCCAGATTGCTGAAAAATGAAACTTTGTTCCAAGGACAAAATTTAAGTGAATTGAACTGCACTTTTTCTTCATTGTTAGGTACTTCAATTAATAAATTTTGTTCTCCGAAGTTCCATGAAACAATAATAAAACTCAATCTGGTAATATTTATAGCTGTACTGCATTTAACCAACAAAGATGTTATCTTCTATTTCTGATAATTAAGCCAGATGTGATTATATTTGCTGATCATGAAATTCCATTAGTCTAGCTCAGTTGCATTTTCCCTATGCTATTTTTCTAGCCATCTTAGTTATACTCTCAGTCTTTATGCCAACAAAACTGAGTCAAGAGTGAACGTTGTTTGTCCTTCTCTAATTTAAAGTGTTCAAACCTCTTCTTCAAAGCCCTCATGAGGGCTTATTTCCAAATTCTGTGGTGAAGTATTGACATCAGAATCCCTGAATTCTGAAAAACACGGATATTACACAAATACACAAAACCAAGAAATTCCCTTGGGTTTGAAGAGAAATAGTGTAGCTTATTTTTAACAGGAATATTAAAACATGGAAGGTAAATGAGCTGATGGATTGGTTAGATCGTGGCTTTCTGAAAGCTCCATACTAAATTGCTATATCAACATTGTAACATTCAGGCCAATATGGAAAAGATGATTGAAAACTAAATACAGTGACTTAGGGAGAGTTATACTAACTTTCCAGCTGGGCATCTGGCATAGTGTGTCTATAGATACAAATGAACAAATTGCTATATAACCTTGGAATTACTGATAAATGTCAGTAGACTGACAAATTATTAATGTGCACATTTTCTAAATAAGTATCATATGACATATAATTGCATGAGTGAACAGAATGCTGGGAGTCATAACTGGAACACCAAATTAGGGAAATACTGTTTATGTAGGGGACATTGCGCTTAACGGTTTGATCTCATCCTTTCATGTGTTTGTCAGGTCAAGTAGCTCACAAATGTACATGTACACAAATGGAACCGCACGTGTACATGCATATTGCGACACCTGAAAGAGAGTACCTTACACAGAGGCAAAATGGAATCAGACTAGACATTTGAGTTGACTTATAGAGTATCTGTCAGTCCATTGTAGAATATTCATATTCTTGTGCAATTAAGCTCAAATAGACTTTGAGCACCAAAAGGGTGACACTGCACTTGTTCTCTTACTTATAAAGTCATGTTCTCTTGGTGTACGTCAGATCTGCATGCAGGCCAATAGCCAGAGGGGGTTGGCCAGTGTTACCCTGCTGCTAGCTGTAGTAATTTATACCCACAATAATGGAAATAAAATAAAGCTTTTCTGTTTTAAATGTATACACTTAGAGTATTTTTGCTTGGAAAATATTTGCAGGTGACAATATTTTATCTGTTTGCTTTGCTGCACTAAACGCACCAAGTTGTATGTGCTAAAACAGGTGCCAAAGTCAGTGAATCAGCATTCCAGGGTTGAAATTGAATTTCCAGAAGTACCACCATCAGAAAGTGAATCATCGAGGACTGAGATTAAAGTAGTGATAAAAATGGCAGACACGAACATGTTCATCTGCTCAGAGATACTGCCCTGCTCATTCCCTAGCAGAGTATACAAACATATCACTCCTGCTAAGTACAACTGGAGATGATCCATCTAGCTTTACATTAGAACTGGGTGATAAATATCAGGGAGATTTAAGATGTAGTTTGATACTATTTTTAAATTTGTTTTGCCATTCTTTTTTACAGTTCACTGATATTGCTGCTTAATACTCTCCAAAGCGGTGTGCAATTCCTCAAGGAAAATACAAGAGTATCTGAAAAATACTTTTACTTTTTTTGCAGTACGGTTAAAAAAATTTTTTAGTCCATATCTGTGTCAATCTGCTCTTAATAAATTTCAGTATTTCCTATTAAAATGCCAATGGTGGATTTATTTTTGAAGATACAGGAACACAAATCATAAATGAATGTCTGGATTAGAGAAATACAATCTGGGTATACATGTTTGTATTTTTCAGTGTAATTCACATCACTGAAGACTGTAGCTTGAGTTAGGAAATTTAATTTAATTACCCTCGAAAGCATCATCAGAACACTGTCACAGTGTCATATATTTAAATCACAGTCTTCTTGTGTCACATATACTGAGACCAACTAGTCAATACAAAAGGTTTTAATCTTGCTTTCCTTTTCTTTTAATTCTGTGACCATAGTCAGTAAATATTGGGATGGCACACTAGCTTGAAGTGAACAGCTGTCAATGAAAAAGAACCAGTTTGATGTGGTTTGATAGTTTGGTTTTATCTGGTTGTTTCACATCTGAGGGAATGAAAGGAAAAAAAAAAACAGAAAGAAAGAAAAATATTAGAATTTTTACAAGTGAATGAATTACAGAAGTTCAAATGTAAAAACATCTTTGTCAATGTAAACACATTTTCGGCTATGAAAGCTATGGCTAATTATCTGTGCTAGCTTTAAATTGCAAGACAACAGAGTAACATGTTGGGCAAGACCACTGAACAAGGAAAACAAATATAGGTGGTTCACTGAAAGCATGTAAAATGTAAAAATGTATTAGCCTGAAAGAAGTTGTATAACTTTATCAAACTCTGCTGAACAGTGTAGTGGAATTATGCTATTCTTTTGTTTTGTTGTAACAAATATTGATACAATAAATACATATTTTCCATTTCCACTCCATTTGGTTTATATTTGCTAACAGAATGTTGTATGTACAATTAGAAATTACATCAGTAAAGAATTCTAAATGAGAATTCTGCTTAAACTCAGCAGTGTAATGAAAGATGGTGGCAATGAGATCTTTTTTTTTGTTGTTTTCCCCATGAAGTTTTCTATGCATCGTCTACCTATGAACAAAATTACCTCCTCAGATAAAATTTACAATGTTGAGGTGTAAAAAATCCCCACTTTGTTGATGAAGAAAAAGAGAGAGAAGATTAAGGATGAAAAGTAATGTTCCAAGCTTCACACACAGCAGGATTTACTAATACAATATCCTAAACCCAGATATACCCAGAGACTAGAGAAAGAAAAGAGAACAACACTACTGCAAGAGTGCATTTTCCTAAGAATGAAACAATCTCCCAAATTAAGTCCTGGCTTAGTTTCAGTCTTGGATTATTGTCAGAATACTTGCCAAAAAGGGGTACACCTGTAAGCTATGTGAAATTCCTAGTTCTTAGTAAGGGAGATAGTTTGCTGACGATCATCAAATAAAAGTGGATGTTAATAGCCAAGAATGATGCAAATCTTGCAATGAACTGGCACCCTTCCAAAATACTTTTTCCTAAGAAGCATCGTCTGTGAAGAACAAGAACTGCTTTTCCAGCAGAAATCATGTTGGAAGGGCATTTTTCTAGTACCTGCCTTCTGGGGGGAAAAAAACCTTTTTAATACATAGCAGGAGTGGCTCAGTCTCAGAGTATACCCTACACAATTACAGCTTCCTTATAATATTTCTTTAAAAATCTTATCTATTTAAATGAAAATGTGGTCTACTTTCAAAGAGTAAAATATAGTATTAATTATATAAAACTGTTTGACTCAAACTTGGGCTTTGCAACACATACAAAACCTGTTGGCTAGTGTGGACCGCTGGTTCATAGCACTTTATGGTATGATGGTGATGAAAAATCTGAAGAAAAAATACTGGCTTTGATAAGTCTGAATTATTGCCAATAAGTTCTCCTTTTGATAAACTATGGCAGTCACCTTTATAAAATATCTCCCTGGATATATTTACATAATGATTGATTGAGGAGAAATGTCTTCAAAGCCTTCTGAAGATGGAATGTAAAATGGGATCCACTCACTCGCTCGCTCACTCAGTCACTCACTCACCTAAATTACTGTTAAGGCAGAAGAAGGGGGGTGAAATAAAGTTAGCTACATTCTTCTACTGGGCTCCATGAAGCTAGAGCAAACTTTGTCATTGTTAATAACATTTCCTAGCGCCTTTCTGTCACACTGAATCAGATCCAAAATGCCTCTGAAACTTCTCTTGACATAGTAACTGCTACTTGTCACAAATGATTATTAAAACCTAACATTCATTTTGTAATACCTGTGACAGTTTTGAAATTTAAGATACTTACATATTAAATATTCTGACAGCTGAAAAAATAAATGCAATTGCTCCTTCTCTTCTAAGATCATACCTGTTTTCTTCACTGATACTCAGGTTCAGAATATCTTAAAATATGGTAGACCTTCCTAAAAAATTAAGCTTGTTCTGCCTTTGAGGCCCCTGAAGTAGCTGCTCCATCCCCTTCCCTTAGAAGACAGTCTGTCTGACTGAAGCATTCATATAGCTCTTTTCATGTTCTGCCTAGCTCAAAAGTCCCTGAATTTTTTTAGTAGTTCTGATTTCCATTGAGAAAGCTCTGCATGCCACCTATGAAATACTACTGGGAAAATATAGCTTCCTTACATGGATAAGCTAACAAATAGCTTTTCTTTTTATACTTATTCCTGGAAATTACTCAGGTAAATTCCTCTAATTTTTCAACTTTTAAGAAGCAAAACTTCACTCGTTTCTTGACAGCAAAGGTAACTTATTATGGCTTTCGGAATCAGATGCCATTCATGTGGGACTTTTCAGTCTTTATTCAAACAGTGCATCTCATGAAATATTCTTGTGAGTGAGAAGTTCTGGTTTTGTTTTTTTTTATTTTTGTTTTTAGTGTGTAGGGTTTTCCCAAATACCAGGCGTTCATAAATGCATCTCTTAGTTGTCCTTTCACAATATTTTCTGAAACCTGGCCAACATCTCCCCTAACAATCCAGAAACTGTTAGGAAAGAATGGGTGGTTTCCTGTGGAATCCAGTTGTGCAAGGATACTGAATCATGACACTGTCCTGAAGGACAGCCATGCAGTCTTTTTATACACTGTTAAAGTGTCAGGTCACAACTGCTTTTAGTCTCCCTGAAATAAGTTATATGTCTTTTTCATGCAGAAAGTAATTGCTTACCAGAAGTCTTAGATTCCCCAACTATTCAAAACCTACTGTTTTAGTAATCTCTAAATAAAGAGGTATTTCTATGTTCTTACAATTTAGCTGAACACAATATATCTGCTAAACTGACCACCTTAAAATAAGAAGGAGAGGAGACTGCAGAGATGAAAACACCAAGATTGTTCTGTCTGGGACCAGTTAGACATGGGCCTTTCTTCAGGCAATAATGACCCTTTTTGAAGAGCTGATCTTTAATGCATCGAATGCCCTTTTGTCTTTTTAGGTGTTAGGATTGGCTGTTTTGTATGATAGTTTTAAATATAGGTAATACATGAGTATGAGAAAGAATTTTTAGTCCTGAAAGGGAAGCAATAGGATTTTGCTTAGATGAAAGGCAAAAGATGATGCAGCTATCAAACATGGTTGAAAAATACTTATGCAGAATTTTTATATATTGAGCACTAAATGCAGAGCTGGCCTCTGATCTAGCAGTCCTTCTCTGCCTCCTTCTGTGTTCAAAGATGATTCTGTGTCCAGTTTTTCTTACTCATAGCTCAAGGTCCCTCATCCTCTTCTCAGTTTTATTTGACACAGTTTATCCATGGTTTCAAATTTTGATGCTTACATTCATGTCTTTCATCACTGAGATATGACTCAGAAAAATGTTACTGTGATAGCTTCTGCATAGCCTTTCTGACAACTGGCCAAGTTGTGATTTACACTGTTTGGCATCTTTGGCTATTTAGATTCTTCCTGATAATTACTTTTCTTGCACTTTGCTAGTGTATAAATGGGAGTTTCTAGTTGCATGAACTCTATTTCTTGGATTGCCTTATTCAAGCACAGGAGAACTAAAATCTAGAAGACAAAGGTTCGATCCCAGCATTCATCCTCTTCCCCAGTTCTGTTACTCAAGAGACTTTTCTAAGGGGCCAAAGGGGTTCTTGCCTGCTAGCAATCCATCAACACTGTTTATCAGATATTCCCCCCCCCCGCCATCCCTGTCATCAGTCAATAAACTTTTAGAGAACAAAACCCTTGCATTGTTTACTTAAGTGTAAGCCTACAGTTTTGTAATTCTCCATTTGTGAAAGAGGATGCCTTGCTTTTCAACTTAAGAAAGGAAATAATGTCATATTTTGGTATTTTAGGTTTTTTGGATGCTGTAAAACACTTCATTTGACTTTTCAAAGCCTAGGAAGCCTCAGTTGTCAATTACTTGCATGTAGAAAACCTGCTTTGTAATATGTGCAGCCAACTTTATCCCTGGTGCAACTTTATTGACTTCAAATTAAAATCAGCTTCTGTTAAATGATCCATATGGGAAATACACAGCTTGGTTAATCAAAGGAAAGCATCCTTTATGATGTGTGTTAGTTTAAATCTGGATTTTTTCTTATATGCAATGCTTGCAGTTATTACAATTAAATATGCAAAAAATAGACTGAATTTGAAAGTGATATAAATGGTGATGTTGGCTAAATGCTATAATGAACTGCATGTGAAGAAGCTGGTGTGAATGCACATTTGAGTGTGAACTGTGTTGTGGTTTACGTAACAACATAGGCAACAGTAGTCACAGAGCAGGATAAACAAGTAGGGGGGTGCTGTTCATACAAAGGGAGAATCTTTATATCAGTTTTTATTCTCTGTAGTACAGAGTTTTTAAAATGAAGCAAAAGGATCCTGGCAGTCTGATAGCTACAGAGAAGCAGTTTGGAAAGCTTAAGCATCACCTAATAAATTGTCTTCCAGCAAGGTTAAGTTTTAAACCTGATATAACCCTCCAAATCCACTGTTGAGAATACTCAGGTATTTTCTGTCATAGATTTGAGGTTTTGGGCCTTTTCCTCAGTCATTTCTAGTTTTGTTCTTTTGTAGCTATTTGCTAACTTTGTTAATTTTTCTGTTATCAATGTCTTAATGATAATGGTATCGTCACCCTTGTGAAGCTAAGGAATTATGAAAATGCATGCCCTTAAAACACATATCGAGCAGACAGGAGCCAGGATGAGGAAGTAATACCCATTCAGCGTTGTGATATATTTATATTGGTGGCCATGGGGGAAGGCAGAGGATGTTTAACCTCCAGAAGCAAGAAAAACAATCTCATAGTATTTAAACTATATTTAAAGTGCGTAAGAATGAAAATCTTCTAGAAATGTAGGCAATCTGAAGGAAAGCAAGACTTCTCCTGTAAATTTAATGTCTAAATCCAGGACAGATTACATGACTATAATCTTGTTTGTGGTTTAGCAACTGAAATGACTAAGAAATTGTTGACTCAACTGCAAGCTGATTGCTTTAATGAATAACACCTTCTTGTATAACTTCTGCAGAAACGCATTGTGCCTTACTTGGGAGGAGGGTGTGAGGAAACCCCAATATATTGTCACTTAACTGACTTGAAAATGAATGTTATAACATTGTAGAAACAGAAATCAGGAATAATGAATGTTCACAAGGCAAAATTTGGTTCAATAATATATGAAAAATGCATGATTGCTTATATATTAAACCTAGCACAAATCAATCAATTTTAGTACATTAAAAAAATCAAGAGCTTAGGAAATTTTCCCATCACTTAATACTCAGTTTATTTATGAATATTACATAAAATGAAGGAGTCTGTTTATCAATTAGTATGTACAAGTGACTGATGGAAACTTTAAACTTTGATTTAATCACTGCTAGGCTGGATGAAACCAGCCTCCCAGTAACCATAGACACTCCATTAACTTGTAAGCCATCAAAGCAAGCTGGTAAGTTGCTACTAAAATGGGGTTGAAAAACAGGTTCATGAGTTAAGAAAAAGAGTTTGTACTTCAGAAAAAGTATGTGGTTGCTAGATGTGTTCAGTAAATTAATGTACTTTAGAAAGAATTACACTATATATGTACAACCAGTTTTTTCAAACTTTTATATTAAAAAACAATTAAAATAGGAAGAACTAACATTAAATAGAATCAAAAGATTTTATTTATTGTCTGTGTGTGCAACTTCAAGTCAGCATGTTCTTCATAAAAAGGAACCGTGTAATGCTTGTTTTTTTAATGGAAATCAAGCATGAAACTTCCATGCTTTTGCAGCCTAAATATAGATTTTTGGTATAGTGCATACAACTAATCACAATATTGGCAAGTGACAATAAAGAGCGTTAAATGCCTCGTGAGACAAAGTTCAAAAAAAAATATCTCTAGATATAGGTTGTCTCCCCTGTGAAAATGATTTTTCTGATTTGCTGTTAGTTCACAAGGAAAGATGTTTCATCAGTGGCTGTTAGAAAATACAGTGAGAGGTAATTGAAGAAAATGTATGCTTTACATAAATGACAGTGGTAAAAAAAAAAGTTAGAGAATTAAGGTGAAGATTGCAAAGTCAATCATTCAGAAAGTTTAGGGATGAGAAAGTTATATTCTTCCTGTAACTCTTAGTTTATGTGTGTTCATACATTTTGCCACAGTCTTGATTAACATACACAGTATCTGCATCCCTATAGACACTCTTGAGGACCTCCCCAGATCTCCCCAGAAACGTCCACACCACACAGCATGAACATCTGACAAGCCTTTCTGTTTTTCAACAAGATCCTTTTGATATCTCTTATGCCCCTGACTTCTATGCATCGCCATGCCCAGACATATGCTACAACAAAAAAGATTCTGCCAAGACTACAATTTGGTACACACATTAATCTTGCGGGAAAGATAGGACACACTGTAAAAAAGATTATAAACTGCAGGGTGAGGAGCTAACATGCTCTAATAGTGTTTCCTGCAGGACTGGGCAAATGTTTCATCTCTGTGATGCTGCAGGTAGCAGTCGGATGCCAGGAGGACAGCTGGCTACTGGATAGTCAGACAGGAGAGCTCCTGAAAAGCCTTTGACAGGTGAAAGCATCATGTGAACCAGAATGGTGCAGTGCTGCAGGAAGCATGTTGCAGCTGCTGAATGGTGATCCAGGCCAGGCTGTGGCTTCACACAGGCCATCTGAGACATTTGCTGCTTCTGCTCTGTGGCTATTCTATATGGGTCTTATGTCATATTGGTCAGTAGAGGGCTGACAGAGGGCTTCTGGGACTGCATCTTTATTGTGATCCCCCAAATCAACTATCCCTGGCATTAGGAGCCTGTGTATCTGTGTGTCTTTCTCTTCTTTCCATGGGATGTAGTGCAGTATGATGAGGGGGAATAGGCTACCTGGTGGCTTGCCTTGCAAAAACTTCTGGAAAATGTGATACTAAAGGCAGAAGTACCTCCCTCAGCTGGCAGCGGGTAGTGCTGCCATAACAGAGACTTGGCTTTTCAGGCATTTTTTGTTTACGTCTTTCTAACTTGCTCTATCACTTCATTCTGAACAAACTTCTGCAGTCACCAAGTGAAAATGTTTTTTGCAGGTGGGCTTTGAAAATTGTTTTCTCAGCACAGTCTGCTTGACTACTCCTGTTGACTACAATACTACCCTCCCTTTCAATTGAAAAGTTCAAAATTGTCACCAAACTTACCACAGTGACACAGTATTCTGAGAAGGCTTTGGATACCACTGCAGGATGATGCTGTGCCTGTAAGTGTTAGTGAATCAATGGAGGATTTGGTAGTGAAAGTTAAGTTGTCTGGTCTTGTGTGGTGTGTGCCACAGATACAGTATATGCTATGTATGAGGACTGCCCAGCTTGTGGGTGTGAAGTCCCTTGTTTAACTTCCTGGGCTGGATGTTCACAAAGTTTTCTTACCTGCCTTCTGCTGCCACACTGCTCTGCATAGCCACTAAAAGATGAAACAGTATGGACGTAAAGATAAGGCTGTGGAGGCTGAAACAGAGCAGTTGAGGTGCAGCCACTGAAACTACAGAGGAGATAGTATCACTTACTCTTCCTGAAGAAGTAATTTTAAGGAAAATCTTATTTGACCTCCTCTGTTTTAAGGTAGAGCATGTGAAATATTAGTGGACCCTTCATAGAAAGCAACTGTGAGCATGTGAGATTTATCAGTGTTTTAATTTTAACTTAGTTAAATTGGGAAGGTGTCAAAGGATGAATCTCCGGGTAAATATTCAGGACCCTGCTTGAATTGAGGGAACAGCAGTTTTTTTCATAAAGTGACTGATTTGATCAGTCTTTGTAGATCTTGTGGCAGACCTGAAAAATAAATGAAACAACACAAAAAGATATTTGCTTTATTTGATGGAAAATTAAATTTTTTTGAAGACAAAATATCATGTAGTTTTTTTAATGGAAAACTGAGGGTTTTCATGGAAGTATTGCAATCAACTCTCGTTTTCAGTTATCAGTACTAGGAAGTTGTATGACTTGCTTAGGAAATGATGAGCCATATCTTGGCATTTAACAATGATTATGGGCCAAATAAATTTACTGGAGTTTTCTCTGTATTCACACTGATTTGCCATTTTGTATAGTTTTCACAATCCCAATAATTTTCTGTTTGGTTTACTGGCTCTGAAAGAACATGCCTTTTGGCACTTCAGCCCAACCTCACTACAGCCCAGCTTTAGCCCCAAGAGGCTGCTTGGCCTCTCATTTTAGTGCAGGATCTACATCATTCATGGAGAGCTGCAGGAATGGTGAATTGTTTTTTCATTTGTTGATTTCCACAACGCAAGATGGCATGGCCAGGGCTGTCAAAGCTGGTGGGTTGGAAGGAGTATCATGATGCCCTGTCCAACTGAGGGACTCAGCAACCCTGCCCCAAATACTGCCCTGTTACCTTCCTTGCAGGGAGAAACCCTTCCTGTTGGGTTGTATGACGTATTCTCCTTAACATCTGTTGGCACTAAGTGCTATCAGCATAGGTGGGAGGAGATGGGACATGGCAGGGGCGGCTGTGTGAAGATGAGTGTAGTGCAAATGGAGGCTGCTACATGGGAATTTCGAGGGGGAAACTTCTCAATAGGAAAGAGGAGACTTTCATGAAGAACTGAATTTACCTGAAAGGAGGGTGAGGGATTTTTCCAAGTAGTTTAGAGATTGTCTTAAATTCAGTGTCATCTTCATCTTGCGTTAATAGTTTTTAGAACTTATATTTTCCCTGGAAATGTTCTTGTGCGTGTGCCTGCTTTCAGGGGAGTGGCTGAATGGGCCATATGTCTTTGAGAGTGCTACCTGAGAAAACATGGAGACCTCAGTGGCACCTTCCCAGAGATCAAACTTGTGGTAGGCTCTGTTTTGCAGTCTTGCTTTTGCAGTAACAAATACATTATTAGAAATATGTTAGTGATGTAAGGTGTAATATCATATAAAGCATTTGGCGAGGAGTTGTGTAATGAGGCTCTTTCACTTCAGAAACTAAGTGAAAATATTGAAGGTGTATGTCAGGGAGCAGGATGGGCTGGCTGAGCTCAAATGGGGTCCTGAGCCCATGGGCAGGACATAGTGGGAGGCCCCATGGGAGACTGGGCAGAGCTATTAAATCTTTTTAGTGCCCTCAGGGCACTGATACTGCTTTAGAAAGATCAGTGAAGACAAGATCATGGAAGAGACATAGAGAAACCAAGAGCTGCTGGTTGGGAGACCAATGACCAGTCTGGAAAGGAGACTCACATGGTTTCACTGAGGACTACAGAAATATTTTTAATACCTTATCCAGAGCTGTTTGTTATGGTTGATTATCTCTCTGCTGTCGGGGGGGGGNTATTTGCCCTCAGTGTAAAATGAAGTACATTTGAAATTTGAAATTTTGACTTTTCCTTTTTTTTTTTTTTTTTAGTGAAATTGGCAAACTCTTTTATAACTATCTTTAAATGTCTTTATGGCTTTACGTTGTTGCTGAGTATGAAGAATTTCTAGCTAGCACCTTGAAGTACTGGTAGAATAGATTCTTCTTAAAGAATAATGGACTATTACAGCACAGGAAATTGAAAATAAACATAGAACAAAAGTCAAACCTTTTATTTTAAAGATATAGACACTTTTTCACCTAGTAATATCCTTTTCATTAAGAAAACATAAGTGAATATGAATGACTTTGCACCTGGCTATATTAGGAAATGGGTGTGTTTTCATGGGTATGCTGAGTTATTTTCTGTTCTTAGTGTAATAAATAATCATTTGGTTAATTCAGGCAATAATAGTTAACAGCAGACTTTTCTAAATCTGTTTTTATATCATTTAACTTAACCTGTGGATTTGGGAATTAAAAGACGCCAAGTAGGAAATTCAATTTAAATTACTCACCCACACACACATTCTCAATGAAAACAGACTGATGTGACAGTCTGTGATTACAATTGCCTTCTTTAAGTGCAGAATACCACTTTTACATTATACTTATTCTCACTGAACACCTATCTTAGGCAAGTGCTCTTTTCTTTTCTGCTTGTTCTCCATCTTCATTTTCAGAGACATGTCTGTATTTCTTCTGTTAGAAGTAGTCAGTTAAGTGTTCACTTAAGGAAGAATGTATTCTGTGTCAGAACTTACATTTATTAGAGACTGTTCAAATTTTGAAGGAATCTTTTTTCAGAAACTGTTAATTCTTGCTCATCAACTTGCATGTGCAAACACTGGATTTTTTTGAGTTATGTGATGTGAATATTCCTTCACAATTGTTTTCTTATCATCTTTTTTGAAAGAATATTCTAAATTTATCGGGAAAGGGCGTGGCTGGGATACAATGGTTGCCTTTAAGTCACTGCTGAGACTAACTGTAGCTGTTTTTAAATTAGTTTGCTAAATAATTGTATCACTAATTATGATTAAGTGAAAATTCAAATCCCCACTCAGCTACAGTTTCCGTGACAAACAGGTTCATAAAGAAACCACAGAAAATTCAAGTGTAGAAAATGGTAAAGGTATATCCTGGATCTGATGTGTCCTTTTATGAAGAAATGAATAAAAGGAGAAACTCAATGGGAGTTAAGGCAAAATATCTCAAAGTATTTACATGAAGTTCTAAATCCTGATTTAGATAAAGAAGAGCTAAAAAAAAAAAAAAAAATCTACACAGTCTTTAACTCTACCCATAGATTTAAATCTGTTACATTTTAATTAGTTCATAAATGTGTGGACAAAAGAATTGTTACATACATGGAGCTTTACGTATTTCTCTCAGCTCTTTCCACTTACCTTGCTCTGTAGAATGAACCTCACTTTTTGTGCCTTATGAACACCTATATGGTTTTCTACCATTTTATTTTTAAACAGCAGTTTTAAATCCCTAAGTAACAATTCTTTTTTCTTTTCTTTTGTTCTAAAGGAGGTAATGTCAAGAACTTGACTCATGACCCTGAACAGAATTAAACCATATGTGATGCTTTATTTATGAAATGTTATGCATCTTGAAGCCTATACAAGCATAAGATTGGATTGCAATTGTGTATTTCCATATAATACAGTGTTTATTGATTGCTGTGGGAACTAGATATATCTGTTCTTCTTGTTCTGTGTCTGTATGCTTTAAGAACTTTTCAAGGTGCCTCTTACGTTGTGTAAGTTTGTCTGAATTAGATCCAAATCTGTGCTTACAAAATGGATCTTTTATCATTTGTTGTCACCCCATTCTCTAATAAAATCCACCAGATGCAAACCGAGTCTGAATACTTGCAAATTTTGCAAAATATTTTCATAAAACAATGGTTTTTTTAATGAGATTTTTTGCAACCTACCCTTGGGCTTTTCCATCCAACTTTATAGACAAGGTAGTAGCCTGATCTGAGTAAATAAAGGCAAACTAAGGAAGACAAGGGAGAACTGAATTGATATGATGTCTTTCTTCATTTCAACATCTTTCTGATTAGTTAAAATACTGTAGGAGTTTTATATATAGCTATGTGTTTTGGGTTAAACTTTGTCTTTGAGAACTGGTCTGTCTCCTGATTGAAACTGCATGGGTATACCTCATACACTCTTACAGTTTTGCCTACAAATTAGTTGGTCACTTTAAGAGGCATGTGTAAATTTATCATCTAACTGTGCTTTATTGCTTCATGTACAAATCTGTTTATGCAGGCCCCACAGAACAGAATCATGCAGAATCATTCAGGTTAGACGGGACCTCAGGAGATCTTCTAGTCCATATAAAATGAAATTGAGATGTATAAAACAAATAAACAAAATTCTGAGTTTTTGATTTGAAGAGCTTTGTCTAATTGAATAAGAATTACCCTGTAAAATTAATTACAAAAGTTAGAGAAAAAAAGGTAGTGAATAAATTCACAACAACTTTTAGTAGTTGTAATTGGTTACATATATCAACTAATCTGTATCAATTTTTATAATAGTTGCTAAATAATATCAAGACAGTTTTGGTGCAACTATATCTTGAATTAGAATCATAGAATCATAGAATGATTTGGGTTGGAAAGGACCTTTGAAGATCATCTAGTTTCAAACCCCTGCCTTGGACAAGGACATCTTTCACTAGCAGGTTGCTCAAATGAATTAATTCATTTTTGCATATACAAGTTTTGTGTTAACTTGCTTCTGTTAGGAACACATTTCAATCTTTTTCATTCTTTTTAAGGTGCTGGTGGCTGGTCTCCACTTGTGTCCAATAAATATCAATGGCTTCAGATTGATCTTGGTGAAAGAACTGAGATTACTGCTGTTGCTACTCAAGGTGGTTACGGGAGCTCCGATTGGGTAACAAGCTACCTTCTGATGTTTAGTGACAGTGGACGAAACTGGAAGCAGTATCGCCAAGAAGAAAGCATTTGGGTATGTTCTTTCAATAATGAGAATTAAGTTTCTGCAGAAGACTTAAAATGCTTGTGCTATACACTGTTGCAAATATAAGCAAAGCAGTGGAATATAAAGAGCTACACTGAAAGTGTTTAGATAATTAAATATACAAACTAATTTAGATTTTGACAAGATAAAAGGCTGTAAAAAGCAAACAAACATCAAAACCCTAGACTTAGCATTACTTCATTAAGTCTCAAGGAGGTATTTTGAGCACTAAAAATGTACTGCAAAATCTCTTTTGTCTTGCTATGTATGGTAAAGTTGTTTTCCCAAAGTATTGATCACACTGTGTTAAACTTGGCTTTTTAATCAGCAAAAAAACCCCAAACAAACAAACTTGCTTTATTTTTTCTGGAACATTTAATCTTATTGTAAAAATAAAAAGAAGCAACACAAAAAAAATCAAAATCATAACCAAATAAATCACAATTTATTTAAAAACAAATAAATATTAAGCAATATTTAATTTTTGGTCATCTAATTCAGAGTCTCATTTCTGATGTTGCAACCCATTTATCTTCTATTAGCTTTGTAGCTAATAATAATAATTAATAAGCCTTGCTATGCTCATCACCTTCTATTCACATGTATTGTATTGAGAGCGAGGGATATGCAATACCAAACAGATGATGTCCAGAATCGACATGGAAAATTGAATGATACAGTTCTAGACCAGAGTTGCATCTTTCCTTGATCCTCAATGATTAGCAGCTTGGACTAAAGGAAGAATATTGGTAATTGTGGTCTACAATTTTATCCTGTCAAGTTACTTCTGTCCTTCTGTCCATACAAAGAGCTGATTCATTTTTAAATTTTACTAAGCTTTAGGCTTCAGTTGTTTCTTGCTGCAGTTAAACATTATATGAAAATGTATTTCATTTTATACATTTTAATTTTGTTGACTATTAATTCAAAATGTTCTTGTCACCCTTATTGTCAAATCTCATCTATGGTATAATGAGATTACGCAGTGGCTTACTTGTTGCATAATTATCCTTCTTTTTGAATTTGCTACATACTTCCACTTCAGATTGTGTTTTCATAACAAAGAGAAATAAATGAGTTTCTAATCCATATGGCTGTGGGGAGTGAGAAAAGAAAAACAATCTTCCAAATGTTAAATGAGCATAAGCTGCTACAATATTGCCTTTGCCCATCTTCAGACAGACTGATAAAAYAAATCTGAGAGGCAGAGCTACTTGATCTCTTCAGTGAGGGCTCTTTTGAAATCCCATATTGGTATTGCAAACAGTGATGTAGATAGTTATTTCTTGAATATTGCCACCAGTAAAATATGAAACAAAAGCTCCAAAAAATTGTTAAATGTTGATGCAGACGTTGGAGTAAGGAGGTTGTTAGATCTGTAGGAGGGGAAAAGAAAGCCTTCAATTCCATTATCTCAAACTTAATAAAAAAATGATTATCTTAATGATTGCAATGCAGATTGGAGGTATGGCTTGCAGGCAGTGATACATAATTCAAGGATGTAAACCATAAAATTCAGGGATAGTCTATTGATCTTTTTTATGTATCTTTATTTAGGAGTTCTGTTTCTAGGGGAATATATTTTCTCTTTTCTAAACTAATGCGTAGATGTCATCTTGGAATGAAACTCTTAAATCTCTATTTATTTTATAGATTTTCCCTGACTGTTATCTGTTTATGTTAAGTCTTCTTAAATGAAGTGCCCAAGTTCATTTCAGGCGAGAACATCCCACATTTTATGATACCTACTGTGTTATTTCTAACTTTTTAACTGAGTCATTGCCCTATTACAATATTGCTTACGAGGTAACTTTTTTCCTTTTTTTTTTTAACTACTACTGTGCACTAGAGAGATGGAAGATGCCCAGTTTTGAGGGCCCTGTGTTGCTATAAGTACTTCAGAATTCTTTGCTGTGTGTAAGGATTTGCACTTTGTAACCATTCTTTCTAAACTTAAGTAGAAAAGATACTTATCTTTTGTACAATTTCACAGCTCCCTACTTTTTATTTTCCTTTTCAGAAGTTAGTTTTGAATTGTCTTTGTCACCTTATGGCTTATCTTAACTCAAGGTTCTGAAGCTCCTGTCATCAGTGGAACTGATCACAGTTTTTTCACTCACTGTGAAATTTTTATAACAACTGAGATGCAAAGAGGACTATCCAGGCATCTGCAAATGATCTAGTTATAAAAACTCTCTTTGTAGTCTGTGGAAAGGCTGGTTCCTCTGACCTTAGATGTCTTTGTTAGGTTGAAATGAATCATGTACAACTATCTTACTCCTCCCCCATCTATAAAGTTCTTCATTGCCTATTGGTGCTGAATTTGATGTAGATATTCTAAAGTTAGGTAAGATGAACCTCTCTCCCCTCTTGTGGCTGCTAAACATAATTTGTTTTCACTTCTCTGCATATTAGGAATTGTTTTAGAAGGAAGCAGGGTGACCGTAGTCTTTACTCATGCAATATACCTTGATCTCAGTCTTCTCATTGACGTTTTACTGATGACCTAAATGTATGCCTTACTTGCTATCTTATACCTGTAAGGAGTTTATCTTTCATTTAGATTTTATTTATTGTTTAAAATCCTTTAATTACTAAAGATACTTTTGAAAGACTAACTCCATTACAGTTACTAGGACTGCTCTCATTGTAGATTAAGTACTGTTAAGTATTGTTAAGTATAGGTAGGTATTGTTTTTTTAGTAGTTTTTTTCTTCAACAAAAAAATCTTTTTGCACACTCATTTTGATTTATTTCTTCACTGACATGACTATGACTGTCTTTTTTAAAGTTACCTCTAAGTATTTTCTGCACTGTTCTTGATACTTAAGATTTTTCAGGCAGCAGTTCCTAAGATCAATATTAACATCTTTTTAAAAGTTGGTACAGTTCTGATTGAGATATATTTCTCAAGTGAAATAATTGTTATTAATGGTAAAATATATATTTTTGGACAGAAATTTTTCCCTTTGAGAAGGATCAGTTTAATCTTGGAAAGAGATCAATTCAAATCAATTTTAGATTTTCTTTAATGTCACCGTAAATGTAAATGTGTTTGAACAAGGAATGTTGTGTGTCTTTATGTGTATGTTCTTCAATCTATTTCTATTTTTTCCATTCCTTAGGATATAATTTCAGATGCATTAAAGCCCAACCTCCCAAGCCCAATCTTTTACATAGTTCTTTTTTTTACCTCTAAAAAGAGCAGTGGTTTCAAATCTGTTTGTATATTAAGCTATCAGATTTTTACTCTGGAAAGGACAATTTTTTTCGATTGTTTTCTTTCAAACTTTAGGAGGTATACGGTAAAACATCACAAAAAGTGTATGACAAGCTTTGATTGAAGAAGCACTAAGAAAATTTTTACATCTTTAAATATTACCTTTAATAGTGGTACTGCTATTACTTCTTCCTAGCAATTTGTATTCTAGATATCATCACCTATATTTTATCTATGAAGAATCTCAAATTGTAATTGATAGTTTATTTTATCTATTTGGGRCTACATATATTAATCCTTTTAACTAGTGTAGTTTCTAGTTTTAACTAATTTCATAGTTTTGTATGACAAAGTTTTCTATGCTGTGTACTTTCTCCTTAACATTACTAATTAAATATTTCTTTTAAAAGGAGAGTAATAAGGTACCAGAGATTATATTCTCCATCATTTTCAAAAGAAGGAGTTAAGAGGGGGAAGAAGGAGAGCAATTTACAGTTTGAATGACAGGTTTCCAATGGCTGATAGTTTCAGTGGAAGCATGAGTGACACAGATTGTGGGAAAATGCATCACCATGCCATTCATTAGCAGGAGTTTTGAAGAAGAAAAGAAATGCAATTTCTCTTCAATTAAAAGTTGACCATTTCTTCTTTGATACAGCTAGGGAAATTCAGCCTTCAGTTTTGTTTGTTTTGTTGGTTTTTTTTTCTTGAGAGAGTAATGATTTATCCATTCCACAACTATGATCCAACTTTCAGTTTTGTTTGTTTTGAATCTTTCTTCTAAATTTTATATCCAAAGCAGAGTGATTAGTATGAATATTTATACTATGTTAGCTAAAATTTGGGGAAATTCTGACCATTTTTGTAACATGTTTTAAAAGGCAAATCTTTACAATGTAGAAGTATGTTTATATCTGTGTATGTTACATGTATATTTAAGTTCTGAGATCCATTTTCCGTTTTATTTGCCTTAGCTGAAGTTAAAGCTGGAAGGTTTTTTTATCATAATTTTCTTAATCTTGTGAGTTTACATAGAAGTGGTTTCACTCTGACAGTTACTATTCTGATGGTATGTAATAAAATTGTGTGAATGTTGAATGATTTGTTGCACATGCCTTGCTACACATATTCCCAACTTCCTCTTTAAAGGGTTTGGGGTGTTAGAGCTTATTGGAAACTTCCCATGCTGTAAAATGACTCACCATTATGGAAAGTTCCAGGTTAAGGAATACCGAATCAAAAGTATTCTGTGATAGTCACATTATACGATTCAAGAGCGTGGAGCTGCTTCACTGTTTTCTTTAAGTTGGTGGCTCTTCCTCAGTCTCAGGGATTCACACATTTGCTAGAAGCTATGATCCTCCTCCTTGGAGAAAAATCGGTCACGGTTCTTGATCATAATCTGCTTCACTGTAAAAGCAAAAGGCTGTACCTATATGTTACTTTCCTGGACTTCTGATAATTACTTCTTTGAACCAAAACAATTTTCTGTTGATTCCTTCTGCAGCCCAAGGCATAGATAATTTAAATGGGTACTCCATCACTACATTTTCTTTAGGTACAGATTCCAAATGTTGTGACTTCAAGTACACAGACTGGCGTGTCACTTCTGTTGCCACTCACAGAAAAAAAAGAACCTCTTTATCTATAAATTAAAGTAGGGTAGATGGTGATGACTTCAACACAGTTGGTTCTGATGTGCCTATATTTGTCATAGCTTGTTCATCATTTACTTGTCTTGCATTTTCAGCCAAAAAACTCCCAACAGAACAGTTTTAATTACTTGACTCAGCTATGTAACTCAAGGACATATAACAACTTAGTTGGAACGGATCTCTGTCTTTCTGTAACATCCTCGAAGAGAAAATCATCACAGAGTTTGTCAGATTGCATAATTTATGTGTAAAAACTCCAAAGTTCACCAGTATGTTTAAAATTGTTAAAAAAAATATTTGCAGCTTTAAATTTTTGAATTCTTCCTCGTAAAGGTTAATAGCATAAAAGACAACCAAGCTGTGTTTTACTTTATCATGTAGATTAAAAAACCTCTGCATCCTATGCAGAATGTGTGTTTTAAATAATAAAAAAAAATATTAAAAAAGAATCTGAATGTGTATCCAAAATTTAAAAATGTATCATTGGCATCAAAATGTCTTGTCTTTGAAATGTTCTGTTTCAGGAAGGTTTGTTAAAATAACAATAGGAGCAGTCATGGCATCACTATCGTCCAAAACATTAGATATATAAATCTAATACACAAAACCAAGAGCCACTAACTAGAAGGAAGGGAATCAGGAAGATAGTTGTGAAAAATGGCGATTATCAAAATCCATGCAGGCCAGAAGTAAATTTTCTGCTGATATTGAATTACATTAAAGATTCTTAGGATCTGAAAGTGAGAAATGGTGTTTCAAAGTTTAATGGCACATAAACAAATCATCTGTGTCATGCTAGCTTAAGATGATAATTTAAAGACTTTCACCTTTAAAAGTTTCTGTGTTATTAAGGTAAATATCAAATATACTTCTTTTTATAGAGTATGCAGAACGATATTACATAAGCTTTTGTAGTTTTTTGTATTTATATTTTCTTCCTTATTTCACCATTATCATAATTATAGTGAACCAGACATAAATAGTTCCATATATATATATTAAAAAAATACAAATAATTTTTTCCAGAGCCCTTTAGACGGTATATATAGTGGTGCATATCCATATGGTGTTATCTATCTATTGTAATAATGTTTTTCTGTCACTGGATATAGTTATGGCAAGGAAATAATTTTATATCCTGTGTAGCAGAATTGGCTTATTTCACAGCTTAATGTAACAAGGGGTGTTTTTTGTTGTTTGTGTTTTGGGGGTGACATGTTTCTAAGTAAGAGATGAGCACTGGAAGTGGGTATTATTATCTTCCATTGAACCCATCCAAGATGGGTCCAAACAAGAATCTAAAATCCCATCTGAGATAAGAAAGATGAGGTTCAGTGAAAAAGGGTTGGATACTGAAGCATTTATTGAATTCAGACATCTGAAATGTTTGCTTAGTCTGTTATTTCACTTGATGTGAGGAGGAGAATACAGACAGGTGAATAATTCATAACTAATAATTTATTCAATGAATATTTGCATTTTCTGCCTGAGAATTGTCTGTTAAAGTGGGATTTACATAAATGAATTTTTTATTTTCAAATTATTTGTAGAATAGTGCTTTTAAAAATAGTTTGTGATTTTTTTTTAGCTTGCTACAGTATTCAGGAACATATCCTGGGCTGTTTTCAATATGTACACAGATCGCAATGCTATGTTTAAATTCCCCAACTAAGTAACCACCAGTGGCTTCCTGAGTAAAAGTTCAGAATAATGAATTTGAAATTAATTTTCCAGAAGAATTCTGTACTAATTTCTTGACAAGACAGTGAATATATTTACAGTACCCCGTGAACTAGAAAATTGTGGGTAGGGAAAACAAATGAGATATGAAAATGGTTAAAATAATTTAATTTAAAAAAGATTATGAGTGATCAGTTTTAACATCTGCAATGTTCTAGGGGAAATTAAATCCAAGCATCTCGGTAGTGTTAATCTTGTGGATATTTCTAGTAACAACTGATTTCTTGCCCTTCCTCTTCTTGCCCTTGTCCTTCCACAACAGCTGCTTATCTTTTGTAATTGTCAGAAATAGTACATTGAATAACATTTTCAAAGTTCTTTGGTTACCTAGTAAAATGTTATAAAATGACACAAAACCTGACCTCTTTGTCTTCCTTGCAACCGAAACAATGTTTTGGTATATGTACATGCGTGCACCCACACCCACAAATGCAGAGATACATTCCACCATAGAAAACTGACTGATACAGATTCTAATCAAGAGAATTTGTATAAAAATAAACCTTATATGTTTCTATAATTCAGGGAAATATGGGTAGACTGATGTCAGGTAATATTACTCAAACAATGTTTCGCCCACTGTTTGCATGGGGAAGAAGCTTACAGGTGTGTAGTTGGAACTCAAAAAGAGAAACAGTTGAGTGGAGAAAAATGCTGGGGGATGCAGGAAGAGGCAGAAGAAACCAAAGGAGGAGAATACTCTAACTTGGGGTAAAAGGAGCTTGAAGGGAAAAATGAAAAATGCAGTTATGAAGAAAATCAGAGAAACAAGGAGGCTTAGAAGGAATAATAAATGCATGGGTCTATTGTGCAGAAGCTTTTGTGAAACTGGTTGCATGCAAAAGCTTCCATTTATGACGAGAACGTTATGATATTTTTCTAAAACATTACAATTTCTGAACTTAATTTTTAATCTTTTGGATTTCCATATCCACTTCTGTTTAAAATGCACTCTGACCACACTGCTATTTTTAGATGCTTAAATGGCAATCTAATAAGGCTAATTTAGCAGTCACAATGATTAATGCTCTGTATAAAATAACTTATAGTAGGTAAAGAGATGAATGCATGCGTCAAGGTTAACCTGTCCCAGAATATTTAATATAAGCTAAAAAGAAGAAAAAAAAAGATTGAAACATTAGCAAGTAATGCAGTGTTCTAAATAAAATCTAGATAAATTGTGTGGGTAAACATTAAAGAAATTATTAATGCCATAACAGATAAAATATATATTGTCATTGCATATATTATGGCAGTCCATATGTAGAAAAAAGAAAGTTACATGCACGCAGTTAAGGAAACCATATTTAAGAACAGCAAGATGCCTTGAAAATATGCAAGTCCAGCAACATGTAGAAGTAAATGTTCTACTAGAATTAGTCATTCACAGGTTAGTTTTAATGTATGTGTTAGTACTGCAGTCATTAAATTGCCTAGATGAACAGGAGCTTTGGGAATCAAATTTAATGTGTTAGGATGATACTTTGTTATTTTAAAAATGACGCTGCCCATGTAAACTATTAACTTAGCTCTAGAGTTGGATTCTGGGACTGATCTTGATCAGAACTGTTTTTCTGACAGTTACCTGCCGCATCATGGTCATCTTAAGAGAAAGCAATAGAAAAGCAACTAAAACTTGCTGTATTTAGGTAGTATAAGAGAAACAGCAAGCAGGCAGTTCATTGCTTCTGCCTTTCTCTGCATGTTTAGTTAGTGAGTTTGTGCTATAAAAGCCTGAGCATGACCTTGTGTTTCTAATATGTACAAATCCTGGAAAAGGCAGTGTTATTATCTTGAGTTGGTTTTATAAATATCAATAGTAGTTTTTCATGAAGGTAATTTTTTCTTTAGACCTCTAGTTATCTCTAATCTAAATATGGTGATGGTGGTACACCATTTTTCCATTAAAATAATTCACTGTGATAGATGCTGAATTATTATATATTGTTTCTACTTATCGGTTGTCTTAAAGTCAATAACATTATAATATCCACTTCATGGAAAATACTGTAGGAAATATTACAACTAGAAAAAAAAGTTTTAGCTCTTTGCCTCTCAGGTGTTGGCTGTTCTAGACTGATATGATACTGATCATATCATTCTCATACTAATGTGAGAAGTTTGTACTTGAACACATATTCCTGTCTGAAAATTACTTATGATGTATGGGAAAAATTGTGCTATAGACAGGAAAATATTGTCCCTATTTTCTGCAACAGACAGATTGTGAACATTGCAGATGACTTGAGGAAATCAAGCTGTCTTTGAAGAAAACATTTCATCTTCATAAACAGAATGGGATGTGTTTAGTTTGCTCAAGGCCTGTTGAGCTAGTAAGTAGTAGCAGACCCCACATTCAGCTTCTCTCTTGTTTACCCCAGCCACTCTCTTAGATGTAGAAAAAATACTTTCAGAAATGGACTTCAGACCTCATTTGGAAGATCCCTCTATTATACATGGATTTATTTTATGCCTAGTATAATCCCTGAGGTTTAAAGTTAACCAAAGAGAAAGCCCTGAATTTTTATAAAAACTTTGGTCATTGAACTTCAGAGAAAACCTCAAGTTTATTTTGAGTATATACAGTCCTAACCGTGGTATTGTGATGGTCATGTCATTGTAATAGTATATTATCTTTACAGCATAGTCATATTTGTATCATCTTCACATTTCACTTTTAGACACTTAAAATTCCTTTAGAAAGCTTTTTAAACATTGACATCATAGATTCCTAGAAGTAGAAACAGGAATTTGGAGTTCTAAGTGTTGCTGACTTGCTTGAACCTGGGAGCTCCAAAGTACACTTAGATGCCCAAATTCCTGTTTTGACTTTTGGGAATCTGATTTTTATGTATAGTATTTCAGCAGTTTCAATCCAATCTTCACCTGTTTCTGCTCTTTCTCTGGATCTGTATTTCCATAAAACAGATACCATGATTAATAATCTTCTTCTCTTACATGACTGGATGACTGTTTTCAGTTTGAATAGGAATTGCTGTGCATCACTAGTGTTTTATAATTCTGGTTTTTGTGTGTTTTTTTTTTTTTTTTTTTTTTTTTTTTTTTTTTTTTTTTTTTTTTTTTTTTTTTTTNTTTCTTTTTTTTCTTTTCTCTTTGCTGTTGTAATTGTATGTTTGCTTTTTGTCCCAGTTCATGTACCAGGTTATTGAAGAAGTAAAATCTGTTATGCTTCTGTAGCCTTCTGTTCCACAAACACAGCAGAAGTCCCTGTTATTTCTTGTGCTGTATGATCTAACATGGAATAGGCAATTACCACCCTGCTGTATGATCCTGAATGAGCTGTTCAGTTTGCAAAGCACACTGCACTCTGAGCCCATGCCTAAGCATTCACTGGAAACCTGGATAACCTCTACCTTGTCATTTTCTTACGTAGTTAAGGTGGTAGATAATGGCTAGGCATTAACTTCTAAACACTGTTAGAATACAGAGACTTTTGGGGAAAAAAAATAAAATCTGTTCTTAAAGTACATTTCTTAAATGGGCAATTATAGCTTAAATGTAGGGTGAATCTCTATGTCTAAGACAGAGTTTATAATGATTAATCATACAAGGAGAAGAACATTTTTGAGAGTATGCATGAAATTTCTGTTGATTTTTGAAGTAAAATGATCATATACCTCTTAGTATGAATGTCTTATTTTATCAATATCACCTGCAATTGATATTGACCTCACAAGTATCTTGATAAAATCTCCACTGTGCATATTTCTCAGTTGACTAAGATTCCGTGTGATCATCGTATCTTCATAGTTTGGGAGCATTGTACCTTGTTAATGCCATGTAATTTGCTAAAATTTTACAAGCTTGTGCTTAATATATTTTTGATTCATTTTTTGGCAAAATGAATCATGTAAAAACAAACAAGATTAATAATTTATATATCAATACTGTGTAGTTTCTTGTTGCCGTATTTTAGGACTTTTTCATAAATGGAAAGGAATGGTATTCCACCACTGGACATGTATTTATTTCTTAGCAGCATGCATTTCCATGCTGAATAAAGAATTAGTTTTTCTCTGGTAGGCTGGCGTTTAACCCATTTCGATCTACATTTTCTATTGCCAGTGACATTTGCTACCACTTGTTTTAAAGGTCATAGGTAAGTAGGTTTAAAATGAACTTTATTGCATATTTCCTCCCTTGTATAAAACTCACTAGATTTAAACTGTGAAAAGAATATTTCAGTGTGTTTTAAATAAGTGATTCAGCAATTATAGCAGCACTACTTATTTTACATCTAGTAAAGATTTCTATGAGATCAGTTCTATACTTTGAAAATTCAGTGAACATCTTTTTCTTTCCTACTTCTTAAATTGCCTAATTTTTTGAAGGTCACTAGCCCTAATTAAAATATCACTGACAAGAACTTCCTTAATGTGCCTCAAGGTGCCCTTTCCCCTATTTCTCTATATAGTTAGTTATATGGAAATCAGCTGGAATTGCATGGTTTTTTGATCTCCAGAAATGAGTCAAAGTATCAGAAAAGTTCCATGAAACATTCTAACTTACAGCATTTAGCTTATTTTAACAATATGTATCTCCTTTATCAAATTATATCTTTTCTGTATCAGTTAATTTACCTGCAACTTTTTCAGCAGATTTCCTTGTGTGAAGGTCACAATTATTTTATTTAAATCCCATGGACATACTGAAACTCTATTTGACGTCTTTGACTCATTTCAGCTATGAAAAAAAAAAAGGAATTGAGCATACAGATTTTTGTGTAGACTTTGGTAACTCCCAGAATTTTCCACAAAAAACAGCTAAGTTTTAATTTCACCTGTTAGGTAAATTTTATTTGATTTAGTGGACAGGTCATGGATGCTATATATTTGTCTGTCTTACTATCTCATTCACCTTTCTGACAGCTTAGGCTGTGGAAAACATCAGAGAATTCCTTATGAGACTCCATGGCATTTGCAATAGTCATCTTTTTTAACTAGCTGTCTGTGCAGATTTTTGCTCCTATCCCAGCATTTATTATTATTTATTAGAGTTACTGACAGGAAATTTTAGGAAAAGTGAAATTACTGACAGGAAATTTTAGGAAAACTTAACTGAGTAATATCCTGCATCTGAATCAGGTAGTTGTAGTTTTTTGTGCTAAGTTCTTAGTTAAGGGATTGTATGTTCTTTGTGGAATAGTAAAAACTAGGTTTTAGTGTCTAGTCATAGATATGAAGTGGAGTCAGCATGGGATTATTCTTCACATTTGCGAACTATTATTTTACTTTTGTTACAGAATGATACACTTCTAGAAACACATCTCTTTAAGCCTCATATGACAGATGAATCTTGTATGAACTACCCTTTTTATTGTCAGGAATTTCTAATGGATTACATTAAAAATAACCATTTTGATAAATTCACTGCCACCTTCCCTTTCCTCAGTTTTCTGCATCTTACTAAGGAATCACAATAGTTATGTCATATAGAGAAAACTGAAATATGAAAAATTTGGTGAGTTGAGCTGTGTTCTGCTGTGAAAGGTATGTAACTATTAATGAAAAGATCTGTTTTCTATTCATGGTTTATGTGCTAAGGTCAATACGTCACTTCTTTTCTAGGTGCCAATGTAATTAAATATTGTGTAAATGTGTAATGTTAAGCAATACATCTTTAACTACTTGCAACTGTGAGATGGGAGCAGCACTGCAAAAAGGAATATATAAATATGGCCAATACCAAAGGGGGAGAGGTTGAAATTGATTTTAAGGAAGATATTTTACTAGATCATGTCTGGGATAGAGGGAGGTGGATTAAGAAATAAAACTGAAAGAGAAAGGAAAAAGCATTACCGCTGCTGAAGAGGATAGACTCCACTTTTGTGGATGATACAGAATAATTCATTCTTTGTCCTCTTGTTCACTGTCTGATTTTTCAGATAAGACCATAATTGAAGTCCCGAAAGCTCCCTCTGCAGATAGAAAAGAAAACGATAATGCTGTTTCAGTTGTCAGTACACACTCTGTTCCCTCACTGTCTTTCAGTGTAGTACACAACATATTGATTGTTTGATGTCTTCAATTTGGACATTGATATCTTTCAGTGGTGTTGGCTATATATAATATTTTAAGTGAAAGATGCTATTTTAAACTAAAATATGATGAGCAAAAAAATCTATTTAATTCCTTTTTAAAAATCTTGGTGTAAACAAAAGTGAATTTACCTGGATTCATATTATTGAGGTAAAGGTTAAAGAAAGATCATGATGCTGTTATGGATCCTTGCTTGTTAAATTACAGAGAGCTAGTATGTATGTTTGCAGTAGTGTACATGAATTCTACAATTCAGATTTTTTTTTTTTTTTTTTAAAAGTGTATTAACCATAAAGTCTTTTCCATAGAGTTTTATATTTTTTGCATAAATATGGGAAATGTTAATAATACTTTGGCTTATACAGTGGGAAGGATGTTGAAGACCTTTTCAGAGGCATACCTATGTCATCAGAAAACTGCTGATGTATACACATCATATGAACCATCTTTTATAATTTATTATTAATTGATTTCCAAAATATACTCATGTAACTGAATCACATGGCAAATGTAACAAGTAAAATAATCTAAATGTAAAAAGAGTAAAACAGTTTCTAATTCCATGGACTTAAAGTTTTTTGTTGTTTGTTTGTTTTTTTTTTTTTTAAAATAGCTGAAGTATGCAAAGCATGCTGAGAAGAGATTAATGATGTTGAATGCAATTGTCAAAATTAAGCACTCTACTGAAATGCTCTTGTTTTGTGGTTTGTTTTTTTTTTTTTTTTCTTATCACCCCAGTTCTGACCTTTTAAGAAAACCAAATTGATTTACCCATATTGTTCTATTCGAGGTGATAAACTTTGGCCATATCAGATTATTCATTGAAATGTAGATCTATACTCACTAAGTTAAAAACTCAGTGTTCTTATTCTTGCTGACCTTTCCCTTCAGTTATGGAAACATATTGATATCAACACTTTATTAGATGCGTGCCATCAGTATTATGCTTGCTGTGTTAGGCTTGTTATGTATTTCGGGAATTTCTGATTCCCAAAACACATCAATTTTTTACAATTACTAAGCTGAATAAAGAATAGAAAATAGAATAGTATAAATTGGACTTGTCCTTGGAAAGAGCGTGGACCTTGATGAGAAAGCAACAAGGTCTTTTTTCTTCCAGAAGAGAGGTAGAGTTGTTGTTTACCTGTTTGGTAACTTGTTTGTATTTAGGGATTTCATAGTTTGGTTTTAAATTTATTTTTTCAAAGTCTATAAGGGACTGTGTGGTATGAGCGGACAATAAATTTTTCAAAGACTTTTGGTCCCTTCTGATTAACAGTTAAAAGAGGGGAAGAACAATAAAGTCTTTAAACAGAAGTAAACAAAGACTAGAGAAATCAGAGAACAAAAAGAAGAAAATAGGAGAGTTTATATGTGAAATTCGGAAAGGTTTTTTTCTTTTTTTTTCCTGAATGTTGGTAACAGAGGTGTGTGAACAATAAAGATGCTGGCATGGTGAAGATGTACGATGTCTTTGGATGGTTATATTGAAATGTATTTTTTGGTATGACTTCATATGAAAGATCTTAGGTCTGGAAATACAGTAGAAGACAGTGGTGGAGTTTGAGCGGACAAAGCATAGAAGAGGGAAAAGGCTGCAAGGACAAAACACACAATTTAGAGACAGTTGATGAACAAAAGAATGTGGAAAAAGACTGCATGGGAACCTGAAAAATAAAAAGAGATAGTAGAGAAAAAACCTGTGATGAAATCAGGGTTTACTGTACCGAAGACGACAGATGAGGTAACAAATAGAGGAGGGATGGCAAGGAAAATAGACTAAAATGGAGAAGAGGAAGAGTTAGCCGAGGAGGAATGSTTAGGAAGAAACATGTATGAAGACATGAACAGTAGTGAGAAACAAAAGACATAGGTCTGTGAACAGAACAAAGCACCAAAGAGAGAAGATAGGGGTTGACAACATAAATAAAAAAAGATGGAAACTTAGACTGGCATGTGCTGACTGTGAGCAGGGAAGACTAAGGCTAAAGAAGAACTTGAGGGAAGCTGAGGGAAAAATCCACAACAAATAACTGCTGGTTATTTCCCTTTTCCTAAACACAACAATGATATGCATGGGAAAATTTCCATTACTTTTATTTCAGTCCTCCTGTGTTCTTGAAACTTTGTTTGCAAACCCACCAAAAATTTTGCATGAAAAAGGCTTTACAGTTCAGTTGAAAACAACATCAGAAAAGCAAACAAATAAAAAATCAGGAAAGCAAAAAACCAGAAAAAGTTGTGGTTTGTGTTGTTTTGTTTTTTATGAGAAGCACCGTGGTATTGATGCATAATCACAGATATAAGGAAAAAAGATCTGAGAAGCAATACTTTTTTATTTTTRCATTGACTTATTAATGACTATGGGTAAATCACTTCTCACTGCCTCAGAGGGGAACATTAAAAATATATTCTGCAGATGATTCTTCATCATTGAAAAAGAAGTTAAGCTTTATGAATGTCAGAGTAAATTCAATAATTTAAACATACTGTCATGTACTGGAAGGAGAAAATCAAAGATATTTGTCATTGGCTTGGTCTCTCCATTATTTTTGTCCAAAGAGCTCTACTCCATTAATACATGTGTGGAATAGCGAAGATTAATCTTCAGTTGTTATTGATTTAATACAATTAAAAGAGGAAGAGAAAATACTAGTTGTTTTTACCTTTTTCATTAGAAAAAGTTGGAATGTAAACCTCACAAGGCACCCCGGACAACCTTAGCATTAAGATTTTTCTAGAAAAAAATAAGGAAATTGGAAAAATATTAAGAAGACTAACACTTTGTTTACCTGTGTAACACGAAGCTGAAAGAAATAAGTGGTCAACACCAAGGAATTAAAAAAAAAAATCTAGGATGCTCAGATTATTTACTTTAGGAAATCTGAATACATTAAATGCAGCACATACAGCCACACAGCAAGTGAAATAGGAAAGTAATTGATTTTCAAAGATGGAATAAAAGAAGAAGAACATTCTGTGTTGGGTAAATGATCCTTCTATCTAGTAAAAAAAAAAACACTTAGTGTCAATGATGAGATAGTAAAACTTGATAGCTGATGATCTGAAGCTTCAGAGTTACATGATTAACTTTTTCTTAAGACTGTTGCTGTTGGGCCTTTTTTTTTTCACTAAACAGATTATCCATTTTATACTTGAACTGTCAATAGATGACTTAAAATAGATTTTCATAGGTGTGTTGCACCTTGCACTTCAGTGGAAGCCAAAGATCTAAAGTACATCTGAAGTGAGATACAGGATTTTTATATTCCACTGCTGAATGTTTCCATCTTTCCTTCTTTCATTTTCAATATATGAAGGCTGGAATGTAATGTTACAGGGACACTGTGATCGGTCAGTCAAGTTTTCTAACAAAGCAAATAAAGCACGACATAAAATCTATCTTCCCTAACTGGGAAAAATCTTCCCTAAATAGAAAGTGTGAAAAAAATACTTTAGCTAGACAAAATGACCCGTGACTTTCAGTAACTGAGTCAAAGAGCTAAACTGTTGGCTTTCAAATGATTTTATATCACAAAAATAATGTCTGTCTGTAATATGCCCATTTCCTGAAAGATGGAAGAATTAATATACTGGTTTATCTGTGTCTACAGTGTGCATGCACCTTCAGACATCTGTGTTGGAAAACTTTCTGGAATAATGATATCAACTTTTCTTCAATTTAAAGCAGATCCTTTAAACTATTTGAGTTCAAAGGAGCTTTCTGGATGAGATGCAGAGAAGTTATATCTTCCTAAAAAGGGAAATACCAAAGCCATTCTGGAGTATTTTCAGTTCAGCAAAGCAAAGAGAATGTTTGTTCAGTGAGCATCTAAAAATGCTCAGCAATTTTAGATGCACATATTTTCCCCTTTAATAGCTTTTTTTTCTCTTTTTGTACAATTATTTTTAAGAATGCTGGAGTTTTACCATGAAATTTCATAAAATCTGCCTGAGAAAATTAAAATCCCTCAAAAGCCTTATGAAGGCTAATTGCATGCAGCCAAACTCTAACATCTATATGTTTTTCTGTTCTTTTCATTGAAATGCACACACATGTAACAGTGTTGAGAAATCAAAGAGGTCTCTGACAGAAGTTTTCTAACCAAAGCTATGGACAGGAAAATAGCGTTCCACTGCTGAAGATATCAAGCAAAGATATAGTTTATCAGTGACTGAAGTAAAAAATTTGTCTTTTTGGTCTGGTTTTCCAGACCAAATTGTAGTGTTGTTTCATATTTATGAAAGAAGTTCTGTAATGTTGAGTGAGAAATACAATGTTAATTCACCACTAAACAGAGATTTCAAGTACAAATTATATATTGTGGAAGTTGCTCTACACTTGAGCCTAAGGCTAGGAGGCAAACATGGGAAAAGCTTAGAAGTTTGTCTTTCTTCTTTGTAGTACATATATTGATTCAGTGATTCCCCTGCTACCCTGTTCCAAGAAAACTTTGGCCTTCTGCATTGGCTGTAGATACATTGTAGTCCCTATAGAACACTATGTAACTGTAAACCAATTCCTGATGCAGACTTCTGAAATACTTCTGCCAGGATTCACAGCAAATGCCCAAGAAGTTGTTAAAGCACTGAGTCAGTAAAAGAACAGTGTTCCTGATGCTAGTATATGATGAAACTTAAATAAGGGTAGTTTATATTTGCTGAAGGTGATGTGATACCCAGTTAAAGAACTGAAAAGTTAAAAGCTGTTTGGCTTCTGGGGGTGAGAACTTCTGAAGTCCTTCCAAAATAGGCATAACACATTGTGAAACAGAACCCTGGTGATACTAGCTGCCTTTTATTAATGATGTATTAACAGACTGTATTTTAGATTTCCTGTCTTGTTAGACATTTTACTTATGGCTATATTGATGGGTGTCAGACAAATTCTTTTAAAGAAAATCATGATTGTGAGAAAAGGAGATGACTGCATTAATATCTTTTCTATATCTTTTTTACTGTTGTACTTAAGGGAAGACTGAGGATGTATTTTGTGATTTGATCACACAGAAAATACTATGCAATCTGCTTAGTCTTGAGTCTAGGCTGTTTTGCATGTGGCTTAATGTCTCAAACACTTTCAAGGAAAACTGTGGTATGAGATGCTTAATTCTGAAAAGGTCACATTAGTTCCCTAGCAGGATGCTGTCTGTAAAAACAAGAAAAGATCTAATATAAATAAAACAGTCTCTTCCTGCTTCCTCCTCCCCTTTGGTAAGTGAATCCTGGCCCTTTGAAGAAAAAAAAGTCTATCCAGTTTAACTAGCCATGTCACATTAGAAAAGCCTAAGATCTGTGCACTGTCAGATGCTTCCAATTACTGAGAAATCAGAAAAAACTGCCAATGTTCAAAACAACATTTGGACAAGCATATTCAAAACAAAGGGTCTGCCTTAAAGGTTATCAGATGGAGAGAGAGAGAGAGTTATTTCACTGAGGGAAAAATCTTTTGCTTCATATTAGGAAATATTGAAAGCAGTTACTGGGTTATTCTTTCACACATTTTCGAAGCACTATGCAATTCTAGCCAATCATCTGAGTCCCAAAGGAAAATGAAGCAACTCTGTATGAGAAAATTTTGTTAATATAAAACCAAAAAAAGAATTTTTGTTCAACATTGGAAAGCTCTTATAGCAAGTTTACACATGTATTAATTAAAAAAAAAAAAAAAAAAAAAAAACCCCAAGAGCTCTTGATCCAGAACAGGGCT
>JAYKAV010003131.1:239060-255547 GCA_035582835.1 Phoebastria nigripes | reverse complement strand
AAAAAAAAAAAAAAAAAAAAAAAAATCTCTTGCATGTCCAGGAGTACTGTGATAATAAATATTAAAATCTAATGCTTTGCAGATCAGCTAGAAATCTAAGTTCATTGACGTAATTACAGGTGAAAGTGGTGCAAATTAACATAATTTCACTGAGTGCAAGTAGTATGAATTATTTTCCAATTTTTAGCCACTGGAAAATAGAAACATAGTGGGAAGTACTTGTTAGCTTCTGTGCATGAATTTGCTGATTTAACTGATTGTTTTGCCACAAACAGATATATATATTAGCCTTGGAATTGCAAGTTGTAACAGCTGTATCAGCTACTTTTATGAATCAGTTCAACATATTCAAACATATGTTATATTGCTCTTTCAAACAACTGTATCTTTCAAAACTTAGAATGTATTATTCAATTTCAGTCAGAAATATTTGGGCATATCTTCCAGCCTGCAACAACAAAGAACTTTGAACCTTGAAGTCAGTGGAAAGCAAAATTAATCAGATATGCCCACAAGAGTATTAGCATTGAATATATCCTCAGATGTTGCTGATTATGTTTTAATACCTATTTGGTCTTAGTGCTTGTTGCTAATGTATTTGGTGGAGATAAAAAAAAAAAAAGTAGGAAGGAGGAATGTGTAAGAACATACGAAGGCAGAAGCAACTCTTACACCCATGAAATACAATAGGACTTACAGTCGGGCTTCACCTCCAGTCCCTAGGACAAAATACGGAAGCTTATTTTGAGAAGTGAGAGAAGGTGAAAACATTCTGTGCTTTAAACTGTCTGCTTATTTGTGGAAACAAAAGAGTTATCTTTTTTTCCTCGGGTGAGTGAATCCCCAAAAACATGCAGAAGCCATTTAGTTACTTTTTCTTTATTCTCCCACTGTATAAAGTTACAGTAGAAGAATGTTACTAAGAGGCTGTGGTCTCAGCCACTGCCAGTCCACACATCAGTGTCTTCTCAAGGAAATTTGTCCAGTGCAATTTTTTGTAAAGATTTTGTGGGCTGATAAAGTGTAGGATATTAAAGTGGTGACTTTATATAGGAATATGCTTTCCCCCCTCAACATTATGACCAGGTAAGACTCTGAAATCAATTGGATTTTAAAGTGAGAGACCCAAAGACAGACTTCACTTGATGCAGGGAAAAGACTGAGACTTAAAGGAGGGATTTTTCATGTTTTTTCACCTAGCAAAGTCAAAATGAATTGTGGGCAGACTCTTCAGGTTGCAAAAGTTACATCTTGATTCCAATTTATTTGGCCTACAGTGTATTTAATTAGCACTGGACACACATGACTTCTTCTGGTTTTGCTTTTTTAAGGTTGAGGGTAGGTTTGAGAGGGCTATCACCCTCATGAAAGTTGACTATGAGAAAATTTGTTATTTTCCACTTTAAAATTCCTCCCTTTTTTAACTTTTCTTCATATCTTAATTCTGTCTTGCTTTTTGTAAGAGCAGACTGAATTAAATCCCAGATAAGAGATGAGGAGTTGAATATCAACGTTTAAGTTAATCTGTAAAACTGTGTAGCTTGATATAAGACATGAACTTGTGATTAGATTAGTTTTATGATGTCTTTGCTTCTTACACTCTGTTATTGAAAGTTGTTATTTTGGTGTACTGGAGAATAAGCAAGGACCAATGTTTTTTATTTATTTATTTTTGCTCTTAAATGTCAGATATTAAAATTTCTTTTTTTTTGTCCCTCTTAATAATTCCCTCTGTCTTTTTAGCTTATGAAGTTACAAAAGTTTTTTTCTGAATGTGAACAGATGCAATGTTCTACTCTGGGCAGTAACAGTTGTAGAAAGAGGGATCTGTGGTGATCTCAACAGCAAAAAACTTTCCATTTCTTCCTTACATTGTTGAGATTTACAGGTATTCTGGTTTCTCTTCCTGGCTGTCCATCAGTCCCCATTATGTTCTGGGACACAAAGTGGGTGGTGGGAGTTGAAAGCAAGCATATCAGGTCCAGGAGAGCAGGTTTATTCTTCATGTTTATGAGACTCTAAAAATTGCCATTATAAACTCAAGCACCCCATGATCTTACTGTACATCGGTAGTAGAGTAGTAAAGAACCTAAATTAGCAACTCTGTTGCCTGAGATTTACTCTTAGTGAAGAGAAGATACATATCTAATCTTATGTTGTGGTTTAACCCCAGCCAGCAGCTAAGCAGCACACAGCTGCTCGCTCACTCCCCCCACAGTGGGATGGGGGAGAGAATCAGAAGAGTAAAAGTGAGAAAACTCATGGGTTGAGATAAAGACAGTTTAACAGGGAAAGCAAAAGCTGCACACGCAAGCAAAGCAAAACAAGGAATTCATTCACTACTTCCCATTGGCAGGCAGGTGTTCAGCCATCACTAGGAAAGCAGGGCTCCATCATGTGTAACGGTTACTTGGGAAGACAAACACCACCACTCCGAATGTCCCCCCTTCCTTCTTCTTCCCCTAGGTTTATATACTGAGCATGACGTCATATGGCATGGAATACCCTGTTGGCCAGTTGGGTCAGCTGTCCTGGCTAGGCTCCCTCCCAGCTTCCTGTGCACCTGGCAGAGCATGGGAAGCTGAAAAGTCCTTGACTAGTAGACTACTTAGCAACAACTAAAAACATCAGTGTGTTATCAACATTCTTCTCATACTAAATCCAAAACACAGCACTATACCAACTACTAGGAAGAAAATTAACTCTATCCCAGCTGAAATCAGGACATCTTACCAGAGTCTGAACCACTGTCTTCATCTACCCATGTGTCTCTCCATTTGTTTCTCCTATGACAAGACCCTTAAATTAGACTTCTTAGTGAAGTGCCTCAAGGTGGGAGTCTTGACTCTGGGACAGAGTAATAACATTTCCCAGGAAATATCACAGTTCCCGGAGATATCTGTGAAGTGATATAGGCAAGCCAAATACTTTTATATATGTTTGTAATAAATTATCTCTGTTGCTAGCATGACAAAAATTGAGACTATTAGCTGAATGAAAGGTGATTCTGTGTAAAACCAGAAATCTGTGTACATCTCTTATCTCTGTCCTGTCACCGACCTTGATATTATTAGACTTTAATAGTAAATAGTTGTTTGAGAACTCTCTTTCCGGCCAGCTATGACTGTTCAAAGAATGTTTTTACATTAGGGAAAGAGTAAGTCTGGAAATGAGTGCAACTACCTGTGGGGTCTGGCTGCCAGGCAAGAACAACACCTTAGACTCATATACATAGGAAATAAGTGTTCCTGAGTAACCAGCTCAAAATTTTAACTCCAAATCCTTTGCAACATTTATAGAATCATAGAGTCATACAATCATAGAATCTTTTAGGTTGGAAAAAACCCTTAAGATCATTGAGTCTAATCAGAAACCTAACACTGCCAAGTCCACCATTAAACCATGTCCCAAAGCATCACATTTACAAATACCTCAGGGATGGTGATTCAACCACTTCCTTGGGCAGCCTGTTCCAGCACTTGACAACCCTTTCAGTGAAGAAATTTTTCCTAATATCTAATCTAAACCTCCCCTGGAGCAACTTGAGGCTGTTTCCTCTCATCCTATCGCTAGTTGCTTGGGAGAAGAGACCAACACCCACCTCCCTACAACCTCCTTTCAGGTAGTTGTAGAGAGCAATAAGGTCTCCCCTTAGCCTTCTTTTCTCCCGACTAAACAACCACAGTTCCCTCGGCCACTCCACATAAGACTTGTGCTCTAGGACCTTCACCAGCTTCTCTGCCCTTCTTTGGACATGTTCCAGCACCTCAATGTCCTTCGTGTAGTGAGGGCCCCAAAATGGAACACAGTATTCGAGGTGCGGCCTCACCAGTGCCGAGTACAGGGGGACAATCACTTCCCTAGTCCTGCTGGCCACACTATTTCTGATACAAGYCAGGATGCTATTGGCCTTCTTGGCCACCTGGGCACACTGCTGGCTCATATTCAGCTGGCTGCTGACCAACTCCCCCAGGTTCTTTTCCGACAGACAGCTTTCCAGCCACTCTTCCCCAAGCCTATAGTATTGCATGGCATTGTTGTGATCCAGGTGCAGGACCTAGCACTTAGCCTTGTTGAATCTCTTACAATTGGCCTTGGCCCATCGATCCAGCCTGTCCAGGTCCCTCTGTAGAGCCTTCCTACCCTCAAGCAGATCAACACTCCCACCCGACTTGGTGTCATCTGCAAACCCTGGGGAATACCACTTGTGACTGGCCGCCAACTGGATTTACCTCCATTCACCACAACTTTTTGGGACTGGCCATTCAGTGAGTTTTTTACTTAGTGAAGAGTACGCCCATCCAAGCCATGAACAGCCAGTTTCTCCAGGAGAATGCTGTAGGAAACGGTGTCAAAGGCTTTACTAAAGTCCAGGTAAACAGCATCTACAGTCTTTCCCTCATCCACTAAATGGGTCACCTTGTCATAGAAGATCAAGTTAGTTAAGTAGAACCTGCCTTTCATAAACCCGTGCTGACTGGACCTGATCACCTGCTTGTCCTATACGTGCCGCGTGATGGCACTCAAGATGATCTCTCCATAACCTTCCCCAGCACCAAGGTCAGACTGACAGGCTTGTAGTTCCCCGGATTCTCCTTCTGGCCCTTCTTGTAAATGGGCATCACCTTTGCTAACCTCCAGTCAACTGGGACCTCCCTGGTTAGCCAGGACTGCTGATAAAGGATTGAAAGTGGCTTGGTGAGACTTCCACCAGCTCCCTCAGTACCCTCGGGTGGATCCCATCCGGCCCCATAGATTTGTGTATGTCTAAGTGGTGTAACAGGTCACTAACCATTTCCCCTTGGACTATGGGGGCTTCATTCTGCTCCCCATCCCTGTCTTCCAGCTCAGGGGCCTGACTACCCAGAGAACAACTGGTCTTACTATTAAAGACTATACCTCCTGTCATAGTCTTTATGGTGAACAGCATCATTATATGTTTTTTCCAAAATTAATTCTAAAAAGCCATACTAGTTTAGATCAACATTAACTGTTCTTTTCTGTCACTTCAAAAGATTTTGCCTTTGGAAACAAAAATAAGCTATCTTGAAAAATTTACTTACCATTAAGAAAATGTTACAATAGAGAAGATATTGGCAACAGAATTTTCTTGTCGTTAAAAGCTGATCTTGGGCAAAGTTACCATATTTGGCTTTAGCTTTGTAAGATTAGCAGCTTTATGATGCTAGATAATCTAATGAGGAAGAAATTTTATGTTCTAATTTGGTAACTGAAACTACAGTTCTTCAAAACAGATTACTGGAAAACAATAATTTCTGGCCAGCTGATAATAGTATGGAAATCTGTCCAGTCTTCGTTAGTTTGGTCCTTGTTTTAATGTGTCGTGGTTTAACCCCAGTCGGCAACTAAGCACCACACAGCTACTCACTCACCCTGCCCCCCACAGTGGGATGGGGGAGAGAATCTGAAGAGTAAAAGTAAGAAAACTCGTGGGTTAAGATAAGAACAGTTTAATACTTGAAATATCATAACAACAACAACAACAACAACAACAACAACAACAACAAAACCACCACTACCACCACCACCACCACCACCACCACCACCACCACTACTACTACTACTACTAAATTGTAATGAAAAGGAAAACAACAAGAGAGAGAGGGAAAAAAAAACAGGAAAAACAAGTGATGCAACCGCTCACCAGTGCCCAGAAGACAGTCACCAAGCAGCGGTCATGCCCCCCAGTTAAGTCCCCCTAGCTTTATATACTGAGCATGACGTCCTATGGTATGGAATACCCCATTGGCCAGTTGGGTTAGCTGTCCTGGCTATGCTGCCTCCCAGCTTCTTGTGCACCTGGCAGAGCATGGGAAGCTGAAAAGTTCTTGACTAGTGCAAACACTACTACTTAGCAACAACTAAAACATCAGTGTGTTATCAACAGTATTCTCATACTAAATCCAAAACACAGCATATACCAGCTACTAGGAAGAAAATTAACTCTATCCCAGCTGAAACCAGGACATGATGGAAGGGTCTCATGGACAATAATATCTTTTAATGGTGAGAAGGAACAAGGGACAGAGATACAGTCGCATCCAGAGGGTAGTAGTCAACTGCTCAATGTCCAGATGGAGATTGGTGACGAGTGGCATCTCGCAGGGGTCCAAACAGTGCTGTTTAATATCTTCATCAATGACATAGACAGTGGGATCAAGTGCACCCTCAGCAAGTTAGCAGATGACACCAAGCTGAGTGGTGCAGTCAACATGCTTGAGGGATGGGATGCCATCCAGAGGGACCTGGACAAGCTGAAGAAGTGGGCCCATGTGAACCTCATGAGGTTCAACAAGGCCAAGTGCAAGGTCCTGCACCTGGGTCAGGGCAACCCCTGGTATCAATACAGGCTGGGGGATGAAGGGATTGAGAGCAGCCCTGCTGGGAAGGACTTGGGGGTACTGGTGGATGAAAAGCTGGACATGAGCCAACAATGTGCGCTCGCAGCCCAGAAGGCCAACCATAACCCGGGCTGCATCAAAAGAAGTGTGGCCAGCAGGTCGAAGGAGGTGATTCTGCCCCTCTACTCTGCTCTGGTTAGACCCCACGTGGAGTACTGCGTCCAGCTCTGGAGCCCTCAGCATAAGAAAGACACGGACCTGTGGGAGCGGATCCAGAGGAGGGTCCAAAAATGATCAGGTGGATGGAACACCTCTTCTATGAAGAAAGGCTGAGAGAGTTGGGGTTATCCAGCCTGGAGAAGAGAAGGCTTTGGGAAGACCTTATTGCAGTCTATCAATACTTAAAGGGGGCTTATAAGAGAGATGGGGACAAACTTTTTAGCAGGGACTTTTGTGACAGGACAAGGGGGAATGGCTTCAAACTAAAAGAGGGTAGATTTGGACTAGATATAAGGAAGAAATTTTTTACAATGCTGGTGGTGAAACACTGGCACAGGTTGCCCAGAGAGGTGGTAGATGCCCCATCCCTGGAAACATTCAAGATCAGGTTGGATGGGGCTCTAAGGAACCTGATCTAGTTGAAGATGTCCCTGCCCATGGCAGCAGGGTTGGACTAGATGACCTTTAAAGGTCCCTTCCAACCCAAGCTATTCTATGATTCTATGATTCTATATGTGTTAAAAGATGAGTTTTGGCATAAGGAAAACTGCTCTATTTTCTATCTCGTGTTCAGCCAAATAAACAGTTTATTTGCCACTCATTTAGTCTGTAAGTTGAGTTAGTGTATTATCTTCAACAGTGTTGAACAGTGTCTTTTATGAACCCTCTACATTGGTGTGAAATCCTTAGCTATCAAAAAGAAATAATGAAAAAACTCTATTATGTTATGTAGGAAAAATGTGCAATCACATGAAGAATTCTGTCCTGATCTTTTGTCACCAAAAGGCTGTGTCTTCTGTAAAAATTTAAGTGGTTTTACTCCTTTTCCTTGGTCTGTATATGGGACAGTCCTATTTGTTCGTGGATGATGGTTAAAATGGGCAAAACCTCAAATACATTTCGAGAAATCCATGGGCAGTTCACATAGGTATTTTTTTTCCAAGACAGATAATTACCACATAAAACTGATGGTATGTAGTGTGAGATAAGCATATTAACAGTAAGACAGATGTTTAAGATGTCTTAAAAATTACTAGAAGAGCTGTCATAACTTGACATTTGTTCAGTCATTTGCTTTCAGTTCACTCATGTTAACAACAACTTTTCTATCTTTCTATCTTTCTATTGGGAACATTTCTTCAATATTTTTAAAAATATGTTGAATTGGAAAGCTTGCTCAAAACAGTGTCAAAGAAAAAGAACAAACTTGCTTATCAGCTTCTATGCAGAAGCAAGATTAAAATTCTGGTAAATAAATGTATGCTTAAAAAGGTTTACATTTTACTTTTCATCTTTTTGAGAAATATCAGACTTGAACTGAAACATGCAATTCTGAAGTAGAGAACAAAACTTGCTTTTTCATTAGTGTTATATAGTATTTTTTTTTTAACTGAAATAAAGAAACAACTTTAGTTAATTTCTGTTTCTTATGAGGAACTTAACCTAAATTGCAAAATAAATATAAAAAGAGAATAATTCTTCAAACCCTGGAATATAAGAATATCTCAGTGAAACTATACTATAAATGGCATAAGACCCCTTGAAATCTGTTGGAATTATGGTCCTATGAATTTTTTTTTTTTTTTTTTTTTTTTTTTAAACCCTCAATCATAGAGAGTAAGAAGCTTTCCACAGGCTAGAAATAAATTGGAACTATGATTCTTTCTGGAACTCCCAAAACCTCAGACCTCGTGGGCTCAAACCACTAATCCACACTTTTTATTTGTTTCTTGGGGGTGTTTCACCACCATCATCAGTTTTCTGTTTATGTGTGTCATTTAGTAATTACTTTCCATATGTGGATTTGAACTTTTTTGTCCCTTAACTTCCACAAAATTTTATTTCTTTGTTTTGAGACCATGGATAATGTCCAGTATTTCCATGAATAACAGTGTTGTTTTGAGCATATTTATAGATTTTTTTTACACCCCCCTGAGTCTTGTGTTTTCCCATCTACGTAAATGTTTTCATCTGTTCCTCATATATCTTCTTTTAGTTCTTGAATCTTCTTAGTATGAGAGTCATGCAGATTGTATTTTTCCTTTCCTTTTTTAAATGCATTTTGAATGAAAAGAATACTAATTCTTCTCTGGTTCTGTTAATCTGTATTTCTTGAATTGTAGAATGGCACCTAGAGTTAATTTAACACTTAGTAAGATGTGAAAAAATTAACAAGTGCGCTAATAGACTTATACAAGTCCATACATAAAGCTAAATCCTTCTTTGCTACAAATCTCTGGCACAGAAAATCTGCAGACAGTTGACAGATCTGATGGCTTAAGCCATCAGGCACATTGAACTCCTGGGAAATAGAGAAGCAACAGAGCTATTTCTTCACTCTCTCCCTCTCTTGTTGAACGAACCATAGCATGTAGTCAAATAGGCATAGCTGCTAGTAGTACCCTTCAATGTCAGTTTTTTAGAGTTGCCCAGATGTGGCAAGTGGTGAACAAGTGGTTCAATGGAGAACACCATCAAGGTAGTGGAATGGATATGTCAGAGGTGTCATTTAAGTCAGGAAATAAAAATTTTACATTCAGTGGCAAGAAAAATGTCTTCGACAGTTGCATTTCTTGCTTTACCTATTACCTGTCCAAAATCCAATGCTATTCTTGTATTATAAGGCACAATGGAAAATACTTGGCCAGAGCTGTTCACTAGTTCACATTGGTCCAACGTGGTTGTTCCAGCAAAATGTCAAAATTTTAATGCCTGTGACAAAGCATTGGTACAGAGCCCTGTCCATAAGCTGATATAAAATTTTCATGGTTTATGATTCCCCACTGACAGAATAGTAAAATCTGCTCCTTGCCGCCATCCATTCCTCTTCTCTGGATCTATTAAGCCATCAAGAAATCTGTCTCCTGTCCATGTCCATATCTCTTCCTACCCTACTGGACTGTCTCACATCGTACTCAGTAAGTATTTCTCTTTCACTTTTTTAATTTCAGCACTGCAGGTCATGTACCATTTTCCTGACCTCATTAGCTCATTATGCTGTAGACAGCTTATACACTGGTCATGGATTTTATAAGGCTTACTTTGGCAAATGCAACCTTTACACGAGGATGTGCTAATCAATGCTCAAAAAGGACTCCATGTGATACAGAGCCGTATTTCTTTCTCATGCTCAGGATTCAAAGAAATCTTGAAATCCTTAGTCATTGGAGGTCACTTGTTTCTCATATCTTTTGGGGGTAGTTGGTAGTAGTACACTTCTTTCAGAGTACATTTTTTCTTGAAAAAACTATTATCAAGTCTAATATTTCTTTGTTCCAACAAATGCTAAGAAAGGGTTTATTTTTTATGGATTCCCTATTCATGGGAATAAAAGTATGGTATTTTCCTCCATGATAAGAAAATGATAGTCAGATAAAATGAACAGGAGATTGATTGCAGATCCATATTCTCATTTTCAAATTCTTCATCACATACAGGTAAGCACACACTATTTATCTATCCTGTCACCAAAATTGATTTGTTTCTTTATATATATTTCTGTTCTATACTGCAGAACAAATTGCAGCTCTATCTAACAAAGCAATGATAAATAAAAAATACTTTCTTTTTACCTTTCTTATGTTTTCACAACTCATTAGTCAGCAGGAGAAGACCTGAATTAATTCAAAATCATTCAAGAAACCGACTAAAGAAATTTCTTTCTCTGACTTATGGGAGAAGAAAATAAGGAGGAAGGTACAGGTTAGATCAAACCTTCTTTGAGGGTTGATCTTGATACAAAATTTACTTAATAGTTTGAAATTTATTGGGGAAAAAATCTAGAAGTGTGTTAATTAAATTTGATGTTATTTAATTTGTGTTGTCCACACAGAAAGACAAGAGTAGCTTATAAACAAAACTGGATAACGTTGAGTATTGGGGCAGTAAGAATGAAGCACCAATCAGTAGTGGCAGAGAGCTCATCATTTGGAAGAACCTCAAGGCTTGCATTTCTTACCTGGAAGATGCCTGTGAGCTACTAACATGGTTCTGAAAAAGGCAATAGAGCTTATATGTGTATGAGGCAAAATTTTTGAATGGAGAGAGAGGTGTTTGGATAGGAGTCATAAGTAAAACTGCTCTTGGTATGTTTAATGCTATCCTAGTTACTCATGTTACAGAAGAGTGCAAACTGGAACGGGTAGAGAAGGGCTATGAATATCATCAAATAAATGCAGAGCCTATCATTTGAGAGAAGGCAAAAAGTTCTGGTTTGTTTAGTCTAGCAAAAAAGGCTGAGAAGAGCTTTTGTTCACTATCTATAAATGTGTCAAAGTGTACAAACTAAAGGAGAGAACATCTATTTAAGATACAATGACAGAGGGAGGGAACAAGAAACCCTCAAAGTTGGCTCAGAACAAGTTAATAAAAACTCATATGTATAATTTTTTGATACAAATAATAAAAAAAAACAGCTGAATGAGTTTTGATCAGGCTCCAGCAATAGGTTTTCTGCTAATATCTCCATGTATGTCTTTCATTTCTATTAGTCTTCCATTGATTTTACCGCAGTCCTAAAAAAAGATAGCAATGCCTTTTATGATACATTTTTCTTCTCTTACTCTATTCCTTTTTTTTTTTTTTTTTTTTTNTTTTTTTTTTTTTTTTTTCTTTTTTTGTCTTTTTTTCCTGGTAGGTAAGGTCTAATGTAAAAGTCATCCAATTCAGTACTATCTTTCTCATTCTATCAGATGGCTTTGGAACTTAAGTGCTGATACAGCTTCTTTTACTTATTTTTATAGCACCAGAAAAAATATTTTGGCCTATGGTACATACTTCACATTAGAAGTTTGGTTAGGTTTATTGGGATATGGGGCTACTTACACCCTACAGTTCCATAAGCCATTCAAGACCATTAGTAATTATGGGGAGAACTTCATATTTACATACACATGGGTACAATTAAGTACATAGTTAGAACTTCATAGTAAATAAAACCTTCAGCTGTGCTTATTTGTATCTAGTGTGTACACTTAAGCATTTTATTTGGACATCTGCTAATCTATTCTTTCTCAATGCAGGAAATCAGTTATTAAATATTCTCCTGTCTGGTTGTTTGGGTTTTTTTAATTACAGTATTTCCAGGAATTTATGAACTCTTCTTTTAATCTTTTTATTTCAATTATTTTTTTATGATCTTATTCAGATCTGCGGTTGCACTTTTTGCAAAGTTTCTGTGGGTTCCTCTGTTGGGTGTGATTTCATTTCCTGAGATAATTTTGTATGCACTGATCAACTGCGTACCTTCCTCTGAAAGTAGTTTCCCTTCCTTTTTATAGCAATGTAAGGTGAGATGAAGGCCTTTCTCTTTCAAAGAAAGATTTAAACACATTAGGGATTATTTGATGGGGATTATTTGATGAGGATTGTCATGGTGGAAATGATATGACATAGTTGCTTGTGACTTGTCTTTCTGACTCAGGGGGTCCTGATGTTAATAACATTGCTCACATGAAATCAATATATAAACTCAAGTCAGCAGAGTGTGCATGATTGCCTAAGTGTTTGCAAGCTGGGACTATAAATTGAGTCAACACTGATGCAGTTAAACAGCTGTATCAATAAGTTCTTCAGCCACACCATCGTAGTACCTAAGTAATTTTTGTTTGATCAAATGTGCTAATCCAAGAATATTCTATAGCAACAGAGGTTTTTATTTCTATATTTTTCCTGGAAATCATTATGAACAAGAAAGAAAGTTTGAAGAAAGCTAAGTAACGTAGGCCTTTGCAGATAATAGATCCTACCAAACTGTAATTATTTCTCCTGCCCATCCCTTTCTGGGGTAGAAGAAAAGTGTTGCATGGCATTACTTTATTTTGATATCTACAAAGCAAATCAGATTGCTTCGGGAGAGGAAGTAGTTAAAATGTTGTTCTGTGTAGTTCGTATCATAGAAGTTTCAAGTTATTTATTGCACAGAGGAATTCAGGGAAAAAAATCTCATCTGCCGGTACAGGCTAAATACAAGTAAATATTGAACTCCTCATGAATATAACTTAGCTAGAAGAAAAAGCTAAAGATAACAAATATGGAACTTTTAATTCCAGTTTTCACAAGCTGATACATTTTATTGTTTGCAAAGGTAGTGCAATAATGACTTTGATTAGGTCAGGAACCTAATGGGTTTCAGGAACAGTTTATAATGAAAAGTTCCCTGAAACACTTCATAGGTCACTTGTTCAGTTTAGCTTTATAGTCTTGCTAAATTTTCTGCTAGGTGAAAGTATTCAGCTGTGAATAAATACATGTTACAGATATTTTGAAAAGGCTAAATTGTTTTTAATCTATATGTAAATGTGCTTTAAATGTATTATGGTCGTTGTTCTCCTTTATTATGTTACTGATGCAACAGATAGATAACATACTCAATGCTATAATAACTGAAACCAAAAAATTATTTTTAGAGAAAATAGGTATTCATTACATTTAAAATGTAACATGGAAATGAAAATCATAACACTGTTATTAAAAGAAAAAAATTGCAGAAGGAATGTTTTCCTCTTAATGAGAGCAAACATGTTGAATTCCTTGATCAGATACAATAAATTACTTACCCTGTATAAAACCAGCACACTCAAATATTGAGCAAATGTCTCAAAAAGTCCTCAAAAAGAGGATTTTTACACTGTGTAAGCTAAGATTTTTACTCTTGTACAAGTGAATTGGCCATGGTAGATACCATAATCAAACTATCTTTCCTTCATTTTCTTTATAAAACTAGAGTTTAATTCGGTATAAAAATACAGAACATAAAAATGAGAAATAACAACACATGAACATGGCTCAGAATAAATTTTTTTGTGCATAGTTTTCAAAAGAAATATTTTCACCTTTTCTTTTAAGATAGTTCAAAATATTTGTTCTTGATTTGTTTTTTACAGAAATGCTTTCTTCTATTTGTGGTTTTTTTTGACGTATTTATATTACCTGACAAATCTCTCTGACAGTCTGTATCTCAAAGAGCAAATGTGCAGCTTGGAACCAAGACCACGTCACTTCTGTGTTGAGTCTCTTCAAATCATTAAGGTACTTGTAGGGATTGCATACAGGCCCTGAGGTCAAAATAGAAGGTCATAAAGAGTCTCTTACTTATGCAACATGCTTGAGTGATGGGGTTCATTCACAGGATACGAGTGGGCAGGAAGATACATGGCTGTTATGACCATTAATACAACTTTGAGAACTTCCTCTATTTTTTTTCTCTTTCATTATGTGTTATGTCAGCACACGTTTTTCCCATTGCAGGTGCGATTTGTTCCCTCAGGAGGATGAAGAATACAATTCTTATTACGTCTTTCTTTTTCCCTTCAAAATTCAGTCAGTAATTGGAAGATGCCATTGTCTGCCATTTACAGGTACCAATGATGGGTAGCTAATAACCTTTAAGACACTTGGCTAGGTCAACTGGATCCTCAAGATTGAAATCCTATTACGTATTTATTGAAAATGTAAAGACATAAACTGATAAGTTAAGAAGGATACAGCAATGTTCATGTTTCTAAAGTCAAAGCTCATTTTCTGAACTATTCCTCAAGCTTGGCTTTTTCAAGGAATAAATTCTCTCTCCCTCTCTCTGCCTCCCTCCCTTTCTCCCTCTCTCTCTCTCATTCTCCCTGGTGGTTTAGAAAAAACTGACAATGCAGGCTAAAGTATCTTCATTCTCAGGAAGCTGATGAAAATTTGTTACCCTTCTTTAATTTATATATTTGTGAATTTTGTACCTTTTGACAGTCTCAGCAGGGTAATAGAGAAATACGAGGCTACATGCATTTCCTTCCATGAACATTAACGTATTCAGATATTTCTGATCTTAAATATAAAGGTAATTTTGAATCTGGGTACATTTTGCTAGATCTTTCTTTTTCTATTTTGCTTTCTTCTATATAGACAATAGTAATACTTTGGAGTTGGTGAAAATATACTACAAAAAAGAAGCTGTGACACACCACCTGCAAGAATTATCATCCAACATTGTGCTTGTCATCAATCACATAAATATCCCATTTAACTCCAATATTTGTCTTTGTAGTTGATTGTCCATTTACATTTAGGAAGATTGTGGTGAATAATGGCAGAGTTACAGCCCTAGCCTTAGAAAAAGACCAAAGTGTTTTTGAATTGAACAGGTAATTACTTAGAGAAGGAACTCACTGGAAAACAGAAACCAGAAACTGGGTGTGGTTGGGACTGCAAGTATCCCACAGGAAGGATAGTATGGCACATCTGTTAAGATATTTATTACAGATAAGCTTCATTGTGAAGCAGTTTTCTTTTTCAATTTTCTTTCTGTTCCTTACCACAAACAGGCAGAAAAATTCTGTATTGTAAGTACTATTCAGAGCCAGACTGTGTAGTCTCTCATATTTTTTTGGGTGTTGGGGGGGTTGGCTTATTGCCATTGAGTTAAAAATAATTAAATACAGTGCTGCATGAACCTGTGTCATGGTAGTTAGCCCCATGTATTCAATTAGATGGAAAGGATTTCTTCTTTCATGCCACTGACTGATTAAGAACTGCTTCTGATAACAATATGGCGAAGAACCTCACGTGTGAGAAAATAAGTACTGATTGCAACAGGATTTTGTGCCATTATAAATAAACAAGTCGTTTTGAATGGAAATGAATGTATTTAAAAATTAAACATGTTTCAAACTCTCAACAAAATAAATAGCACTGTATGATTTTTCTGAGAGGTAAGATGTTATTGAGGTAGTGTAACTATCAAAAAATAAACAGCAAATCAAGAGTTGTTCTAGAACCGATTGACATGATACTATGTAAATCTAAATACTTTGGTAGAGGTTGAGTTTCTTTGTAGGACATCTTTCTGCTCATAATATTGTAAGCAATCCCATAGTATTTCCAGTTTGTTCCTGCCATGTACTGGATATATAACATGGACATTAGACTCTGTGCCATGAGCAGTAAGGGATCATTAATACTGCTAATAAAAAAAAAAAGAAATTTACATATACTACAAAATTTTTGGTTTGTTACTTTAAATCAAGCCACTGAGGACACTGGAGATAATGGTAAGAATATATATTTTGCCTGACTTGCRTGAGGACACACACATTGATAACTATTTCCTGCTTTACAGAAGAAGTAATAGTCTCTCACCTAGAGAGTGATAGTCTCTCACCTAGACCGGTGTTCCATTGTGCTGGGAAGGTGCAGTGTTTGCCTTGGAAAGACTGCTTACTTCCAGGTCCTGTCATTGCTTGTACGCATTCATTAGCAGAGTTTGAAAAACATTGTCTGACATGATCAAAAACTTCTATTTTTCTAACATCAGCAAGTTATAGCAGTGGGTATCTTCAGAACGTTATACTCTTCTCCAAGAATAAAATTTTGTGATGGAATATTATTGTTCTATCTTGTTGCTTCTGAAAATATTACATTCTGTAACATCCTCTTTTTCTAATAATGTATAACTCCTCTGGAGACACTTCCATATTTAATGAAAAGTGGAATTATCACTGCTAGGCTTCCATCTGTTATTTTTTAGAACTTTTTTTTTCTCTCTGCTCACTATAAGTAATTGATATAACCATAGACAGAAATTGTATTAGTGGAGTTAGGATATAGGATTATAGAGCTGTCTTATCAACTTTGGTGAAAGTCCAGTCAACATTTTGTTAGTTACTACATTTGCTAGTTTAATCATGAAAAGGGAGCTTTATTCATAGGTGACCATATAGAATATACACTGCATTGTTTTTTTCTGCCAAAAAATAGTTTCAGTAGTGGTAAGTGTGAAACAAAGCATGCTAACTTAGTGTCCTGGTTTCGGCTGGGATAGAGTTAATTTTCTTCCTAGTGCTGTGTTTTGGATTTAGTATGAAAAGAATGTTGATAACACACTGATGTTTTTAGTTGTTGCTAAGTAGTCTGCTAGTCAAG
>JAYKAV010003131.1:192205-230968 GCA_035582835.1 Phoebastria nigripes | reverse complement strand
CTGAAAAAGCTGCTTGTGTTGGGTGGAACAATGGCAAGTTTGTAATCTGAGTAGATTAAGTTATCTTAGGGATGTTTAGATTAAAAAAAAAAAAAAAAAAAAGAAGGCAAGACCAAGACATTTTATTTCAAGGTTTCTACAGTTTATCTTAATTTTATTTAAAAAATGGCAGAGACTCATACTAAGTGAGATATTTTTTGCGTAAAATTTGTAGGTTCTAGTTAACTGAACTTCACTAACCTAAAARGAAAAAAAAAAAAAATTATACTGTTAATGTTTTTTTTTTTTTTAAATGTTAATATATTTAAGAAAGGGTTTCTTACCTGTATATTTCTTATTTACATAAAGCAAAGAAAATGAATCTGGAAAAAATAAGAATTACATTATTCCCATTGTACATAAGTTGGATGAAAAGAGAAATCTATAGCAGATCTTCTACATCCTACTCTTGATTTTTAAGTTGACTGGTTTTTTTGAAGATTGATAACTTTAGCGGTGTTGTCACCGAGATCTTATAAGTAGTGTAAGAGCATATGTTTATAATATACTGTGTATTCAGGAAAAGGAACAATTCATTTTTTACTTTGTTGCAACAGAGCACAGACTAAGTAGAGAATCTACTAGCAGAGTAGTTTCATTCTAGCAGAGCTCATCATTCCTAACCTAGAAGAATCACTTCCATCAGAGGACATTGTATTGCAGTTTCCAATTTAAGATGAAAGCTGGTGAGACTCAAGACACAAGGAATATTGCTAAACTGGTGTACAGAATGCTGGACCTCTGCACTAGGAACTGGAATAAGATCAACAAAATCTTTCACGTAGGTCATCAGGCAGTCTTTAGATAGTGATATTCAGTCACTGCTGAGTTGGAATGAATGTAAACTGGTCACCTAGAAATGAAAAGCTGCTTTTCCCATTTCTTGCTCTCTTGAGTATCTCAATTCATACACAGGTTTAACATCTCTGTCCTGGGTCAGGTGTACCGAAGAGTGATGATTTCAATATATGGATTAATTGAGCTCCTGACAGATACAATTGCAATGAGGGCAATGACTTAAATGTTATGGAAATAATTATAAATCTGTAAAAGGCACTTTTATTGAGTTACAGTTCATTTTTGTTGATTTACTTGAGTACTTGTTCAAGATATTCCTCAGAGATGTGCTAGAAGCTGAGTGTGTTCTACAATAAAAGTGATATACTGTGAAACAACAGCTATTCTTCAGCTGCAGTCAAGATGGAAGCTGTTCTGCACTGTATTTTATATCGTGTTTTCTCTTTGTGGCCTGCCTTTGATTTTGTTTGCACCTTATATCATAGGATCAGTTTGTCCCTAGAATTCTACTGGGAAACTTCTGATACCTCTTGTTTATTTTCTCAGATTATATGCTGCAGTATACTGTGTATCCTAGGCAAAATTACTCATACTTTTGTTTTTTTTTTTTTGTAAAACACAGATCATGTTTGCAGTGAGAGCTGTAAATAAGGTTCCATTAAAAAACTCATCCCTATGCTAAGGTTACATCTGTGAAACTTCAGTTATTTTGTCTAAAATTTTCTATGCCAGACAACTGTCTCACTTTGAGGCTGGGAGTGGGGGAAGATTTTCAAATAAATTTATCTGTTCATTTCTGATGAAAAAAAAATAGATAAAATATGTAACTTTGCTACCTAAAATTGTGCTTTTCACTTTTTGGAGAAATTATAGTATCTCCATTCTCTGGCACACAAATTCTAGAAGCAGGTATGGTTTTCTTCTGTCCCTGGCTAGGGTTCATCCCACCTAATTAGAGATACCTTGCTAGATATTGTAAGTTAGGGTCCTCATTTTTGTAGTTTTTTTCAGTGATGGTTGAAAGAGCAGCCCATTCCTCCTAAAAGATAGCTTGTTTTCTACATGTACATAGTTATGTCTATGTTCAAGACATTGTGTCTAGTACCCAAAATATAATTAACTGTTCCGGCATTCTGGATTCTTATGTAGTCACAAAATTATTTCCAAGAAGTGTTGCCAGAATTAAGAAATGTTGTCAGGATTATTCTTCTTGGACACAAAACTTCACAGGACAAAACAAGTCACACATTTGAACTGCTGTTTCAGGATTTGCAGGGTTCAAGCATCAGAACAGATGTCACACCCTTGTAAAGCCTTATCTCATAATCATGAATAGAAACTTTCTTTTTCACTGACAAATAGTGAGATTTTTCTGGAATTGCCGTATACTAAGAGCTAAGGTGTTTGCAAGCACTTCAGTTTAGTGCCTTTTGCAGTCACACAACCATTCTGAGAGAACTGATTCATCAGTGAGAGTGTACATCCAGTAGAAAAGGATTGTCCCAGATTCAACAGGCACTGAAGTCAAGTTTCTAGTCTATATATAAGCTCATGTCTTTAATGTAAAATGTCACCCATCATTTCCTCACTAGCCTAATTTTTCCTTTCCAATAGAAATGTCTGTGAAATATATGGAGTTGCAAATACAGAATAGTAATTAATAAGATGCAATTACTATCTACATGCTTGGATTTATCTTAATATTGTACCTTTGATTTATTGAGAGGATTTAGCAATGCAGTCCTTTAGAACCAATGTTAGTTGTGAATAGCCACAAAACTGTTTTGGAATATTGCAAATATATCTTAGATGAAGTACAGAGAATTAACTCTTTTAATTAAAGAGTCAGTAGGAATAGTTTCCTTAATTTAAAATTTATTTATTTATTTAAATAAAGGTAGAATAATGCCAATGTTTTATTTAGGATTTTTTGCATTTGACATTGTTGCAGATCAACTTCACATATTAATAGGCTTTAACATTTCAAGACTAATTCCTCATTATTAAGAGTACAGTGGAGTTCATATATCTTAAATTTACTCTTTGTTATTCATTATTGACCAGCTTCATTTTTCACTGTAGGTCTGTACTGAGATCGTAACTTAACTCTCTGCTCTTCAGAGAGATGATTTATCTTTCTGGTCTTGATAACAGCACATTTTACTTCATAGGAGGAAATAAATCAGAATTCCATCATTTTTGATATGAATGCTGAGAATCTTCCTTTCTATCCAGACCCCAACAATATGCTCAACAATATTTTGAAAAAATGGTGTGATGTATGCTCATCCTACAGGGCATTTAATACAGTATAATTAAAACAATTACATATAAGGCTCTAGTGCTGTATAGTGTACAGACTAAAGGTTTTGTATGTTCAGTTGTGCTTGTATTTACAGTTTAGGTTGCTTTAATCCACTTTATGGAATGTAGTTCTCATTAAAATTTTGGATATCAAAGTTATCAGAAGATCTAGCTAATGCTAGTGCACATAGTAGGTGCACTAGTATTTTCACTGTTGTGATTTATTGATCGCTTTGGACCATAGCATTGTAAACACATGGACTTACTTACAAAACTTTTGCTTCTACAGAAAAAAATAAGCAGTTTTGTCATAAGAAAAAAAGAAAATACACATGTATTTAGACATTTAAAAGCCACCCTAATATGAAAAATTTATGGTCCCTTCCTCGTCAGTATTAGATCTATTTTTTCACTAGATTCCTGAAATTCTTATTTTGTAAAAGATAAATTATGATTTTTTTAAAATAAATTACATTTTTCATTACAGTTGCCTTTCCTGATATTTTTTTCATAGATCTACTACTATGCCTGAATTTCATTACATAACACATTCATTTCTGACTGAAATTCATTACAATAGCTTACACCATTGCTTCTGCCCATACATCCCAGTCCTTCAGAAAGACTATTTTTTTAACTTCAGTCTTTCAATCATCTTTCCACGGTGAAGGTTGTTGACCACTAGAACAATTCTGAGATATGCTAGAACTGTAGCTGCCATTGTGTGAAAACCCTTAGATCCATAATGAAATATATAAATGTTGGAAATAGAATTGTTAACACTAACTTAGTGCTTAAAAGTATAATTTAAAGCTGTGTCTTTAATAAAAGAAATAGTCATGTATATTTTCATGGTTTTGTAAAGAATAAATTTGAATAACAGAACTTGTTATTAAAGATTTTGATTACTAGTGACTGTAATATTTCTTTATTTCTTAGATTTAAAATAGCTTAAAAAATCCTCTTATACTTTCCTACTTCTATCATTCCTGTTGTATCATCATGTTTGCGGTTCAGATGTCTTTCTCGTCTTACCTGCCTCTTCTCCATAAATATCTTTCTCCCGCCTCTCCCAAAAAAATGCCACAAATACTGGAAAATCTGGGAATACAATTAAGGGATTAATACTCTTCAGATTACCTGTACAATTTGTTTGTATTTCATTATGTCAAAATATTCTTACATAACGCCTCCTCAGAATTTTCCCAAAGGAACCCAGTAGGCTCATATTTTCATTTTGCTCAGATAGTATTGTATCTGAACTTACCCCCAGAGACCTTCCTCAGACTTACAGCAGCACCTGGTGAAAAAACAGTATTTATTCCCCTTATTCTCCACTGATGGATTTCTCCCTGAACTAGAGAAGTGAAAATTTTGCACCATGTTATGCAATAAGTAAATTAACCATCTGTCAAGTTTATGGAAGAAAAATTCTAGAAATTTGCCTCTAAGATATTTTGGAGCATGGTGAGGTTTAGTATTCCTTAATAGCCTGCTTGAGTCTGTATTTTACTTGAATCCAGCCAACAGAAAAAACCAAACCAAACAAAAGAAAACAAACAAAAACAACTAAAAAAACAACAACAACAACAAAACAAAATCAAAACCACAGTCTTCCATTTGATGGCAGTGAAACTGCTCTACCTATTATTTAATGGGAGGCTGGATGTGATTTAACCACCCTTTTCTAGGTCTAGAAGTTGACAAAAGGGATGGAAGATAATATTTTCTTTTACTCAGAAATTAGATATTCAGAAAATAAATATCATTGAACAACTTTAATTTTAATATCAATACCATTTCTTAATTTATTATCATGACTACAGAGATTTTGAAGGATTCTGAATAAATAAAATCATGCTTTAAACATTTACTTCAGAGAAAAAGATACTGCTAGAGTTACCTGCAATTCTTAAAGATGTTGTTGAAAAAAATAAGTTAAATGAATCCGTGAAATAATTTTGTTGCTGTTACTTTTCATTGTCGTAATAAATGAATCTCAGCAGTTAAAACAGAATGGCTGGATTGGTGAGAAAACTGAGTGATTTCAATATTTGTTTTAACAAAGTCTTGTGAAAAGTTATGACGTGAAATTATGAGATAGTAAAGCTCTCAAATGACATGGTGATGACTGTCAAAAGCAATCATTGAAAGTGCTATAAGTAACATAGCATTATAGATATATACACATTCATATACTTTATACTACGTATAATACAATATTTTATATAATGTATAACTACATTATAATTGTATATTATATTATAATTATATTATATTCTACATATATATATGACACTAGTCTTCTATAGACTTATGTTAGGTGAACAATAGAGAAAATGGTGAAGATAAGATCTTGAAAAGCACTATCAGGATCTAGATGTAAAGTTTCCATTCATTTTTTTCAGCTTGATTAAGTTCCCAGTTCATTTACATAATTTAAAAATGTCATGTGACTTTGTTACTATGATATTATGTTGATTTGTGAGTTCTCCATTCCGCAAGGTAAACCCAAACAATTAAGCAAAATGGATAATAGTGTTGAATGTTACCTATTGTGTTCTGTGTGTCTTTAGCTCAGCCACTACAAATTTACAAAAACTGCAAAAGGAGGTTAATGATTCTTGCTTCGGTGTTGATGCTTAAAAACTTGACTCCATAGTAATGAAAAGGATATGCATTATCCTCAATCATTTTTCTTCCCTCAAGAAGGTGATCATTTTCAGCTCCTGCTTATTGATTTGGTACTAAGCAGTGCACCAGTTCACCAGTCAGATGAATCCAGTCAAAAAAAGATGTAGTTAAAGAATTTAGTCCGGTTGCATTTCACTGTGATGCATTGTGATTTGATTCATGACAAAATTCTTCTGTGATTTGATCAAGTCTTAGGCACTTCAGCTAGTAGCAGACTGTAGGTGAAGGTCTGTATGTTTATATGTAAGATTTATTAACTTTTGGATATGCCCAAGTAGTGAAAACAAACAGCTTTTCTTTCATTAACAATGGTTCTACTGGCATCTTTTTCATGTTGTTTTGTGGTTACCTGAAGTAATGCCAAATCTGTCTCCATTCTTCAAAGATGCAAAACACTTTGGATGCAGTGAAGCTGGTAGAGGTTTACAAGATAGTTACTCAGATGTAAATTATGTGAGCTGGTTCTGTCATTTGTGTTTTGTGAGCATAGAGTGACACAATGTGACTTCAAAACGTGAGCACCTGAACTGTGGATGTTGAGGTGGTAAAACAAACCTAAAAATCAGGCAAAAATTGCTGAGTGGTTAATATATTGTATGTATTTTTAATTATCATTATATAAATATATATTTTAAATCTTAAAATTAGAAAGATAATACAATTTACTAATGTTATATATTATTTGTTTGTTAGTACATATTAATTAAATATATTTAAATTCTCTCTTTTTTTTTTTCCCCTGTTAGTAAATGGCATTTGGGAATCGAAGGTCATAAATTCCAAATAAAATTGGATTAATAACTCATTTTTATTTCCAGGAGGGTGACAAACAAAATGGTATCTTCAGAGTACTGCCCAGGCTGTTTAGCTCATAACACATAAATAATCAGCATGATAAAATCTTTAAAAAAAACCAACCCTGCATATGATTATTCAGATCACGTGATATCTATACTTCATCTATCTTCAAACAGATTTTCTGCAATATGAAGTGAAATTACTCTATTAACCTCTGATCTACTTCATGTGGTATCTGGAGCATTATCACCAAAGGTAGTGCCTCATATAAGGGACTTCATCAAGAGATTATATACTTCGCATCTTAGAAGAATCAAACCCTTAATAAGCTGACATAAACTGAAAGAGTGTCTAATTATGCACTCTGCTTGTCTCATTTCTTTTCTAACCTGCTGTACAACAAAGAAAAGGGAAGAAAAGAGATCTTTCCTGGATATCTGTGACAGTACGACAGAGGTTAAGCAGGCACAGCAAAATAGGTATCTTTTAATTCTGAATCTCTGCAGTAGCTGCTTAGTAAAAAATTATAAGCATATTTCAAGATATTCCCTCGAGATACTCAAAGCATCCAGGTAGGAATGGCTTAACCCATTCACATAGCTTTAAAATTCCTCAACATATACTTAAAATTCTAACCAAGTACAAAGCCAAGGTACTGGGAAAGCCCTGAGTAACCTTGTCTGACCTAACAGCTGACATTGCTTTAAGCAAGAAGTTGGACTGAATGACCTTTCCAACCCAAATTGCCCTATAATCCAAGGAAATGGTATTCTCTTGAATGATTCCTGAAGTTTACTTTACCAATTCACCTTCTCTTCTTTTTCTTTTCCATCTCTCTACACTCCTACTATTTTGCAAAAAGGAAAAGGAAAAATATTGACATGATGTGGAAACAAAGAAAAACATGCTAGCATTTCATTTAGTTTCAGTGGAAGCAGGATGATTGTAACATTGCACAAAACGTTGAGCAATTCCTTGTCTACATTCCCAATGTTGAACTGTCACAGGTTCATCTTTGAATGTCATATAAATTAATAAAGATTGTATTTTTCTTTAGATTACACCCATGTTTGAAAAGATTCCAACAATGAAAATGATGAAAACTGTACAGGTATTCATATATGTTCACCATTTTCTGTGTCTCTTTTACACAGACATACAAACTTCAGCTCAAAATACTCACTTTGAAAAGTGTATGGGTAATTTTGAAAGTGTGTTCCTGAAAAACATTTTTTTTTACTTTTTTTTTTTTTAATTAGACCAAGCAATAGTATAACTTTTTGCGTGATAGAAAGATCACATCCTTGTGCTAAGCAAGCATACCAAACTAAAACTTGACTAAAGGCAACTCTTTATCACAGGTAGAAAAAATTTGCAGTGCCAAATGTATAACTAGAAACATATGAAATAGCTAACAAATTGGTCTGTTCAGTTTCCAGACCTTCTAAATTTGTCCATGGTGTCTTGTATGTGATCTTGCCATTTTAAATTTTCTCTGATGTGGTCAGAAAAAGTGTATTCATTTCTTCTTGTTTTGTTTTGTTTTGTTTTGTTTGTACTATAAACATTAAATAAATTAGAAAAAAAAAAAAATCACTCCTAGATTGAGTTATGGCTTAGATTTTGATCTGGAGCGTTTATAAGCTCATATGTATATATAATACTATAAAGAAACAGAAGAAAAAAACATCTGGCTTCATTACTAACATAATGTACATGGCAAAAAAAAACCCAAAACCACCCCCCCAAAAAACCTCTCCATCCTTCCATGTTAAATGACTGTCTGTGGGCTACTACAGGACAAGAGCTTGAGGTTATAAAGCGTTTATAAATATTAGCTCAATCCTCAGGAACAAAGATGCAAACGGAGTGTTAGAAGTATTAAAAAATGAGTAGAGAATGAGACAGAAAACCTCATTACCCCACTGTGTAAATATGTGTTTTGTTCATGTCTTCAGTGCAGACTTGATTACCCATTTCAAAAATGATATAATAGAACTGGAAAAGAGTCAGAGAATGATGATTTAAAAGATTAAAGAGGGGACAGCTGGTATGAAAGAAATGACTGAATAGACTGGGATTCTTTGGCCTGGAAAAGAGAATATTGAGTATGGATGCAACAGAAATCTGTAAGCACAGTGGCATGAAGAGAAAGGAGGTCAATTGTTCATTGCCTCTACCAGTACAGCAGAGCAGGAATCATGTACACTGCTCATGACTCAACGAAACTCATCCCTTTGGGGATGTTTGTTCTGAGTAGGCTGCTTAAACCTGTCCTTAGAAGACTAAATGAAGGATGCATCTTACACTGTAGCATGCCTGACTGTTCCTTGTAWATAATGCATTCAGAAAAGAACTCAGTCTGATCATTATAGAAGTATCTTTATAGTGATGAAGATAATGGTCAGTATTGTCACCAAAATCAAAATATTTTATATAGAAGGTCATATATATATTCCATCAAAGAAAAAACCTTGCTAGTTCAAATAATGAGGGATGCTGGCTATAACGAAAAAAAACATTCTATGTTTGGTACTATTCCCAAATACAGAAAATTTAACTTATTCTTTCTTTCAATTAATTGTACCCTTCTACCAAGGGTTTGTATCACACATTCCTGATACTGAGTTCTGGGTGTTTGAATAATGGATAATCACACTGTGGTATTTTCTGTGGCTCTTATCTTTTTAGACGATATTTATCATAATGCTATTATAATTTGTTTGAAGACAGATTTAGTTGTTCGTGTGGAGTCTGTATTACAGTTTGGTTAATAAGTGTTGTGTGGAGTTGAAATTACGTTTGCATTCCACTATGTCATACTCAGAAGGCAAATATTATTCAAGCTGAAAAATCTTGCATAGAAAATATTTAACATAGAAAATAAATTATTTTGAAACAGTAAAGAACCTGTAGCAACTTGTGTTTAGTAAGGCCAGAAGATCATAGTCTTTAGAAAAAAGAGTAGATGTGCTTTTGTTAGACCCAGATATGCAGCACAGTTATTATCTTCAAAAAAACAACCCACTGTCAGAATTATTTTAGTGCAGGATCTAATCTTTTGAAAAATGTGACCCCTCCAATTCTATTTGTGATGGTGAGCTTTAGCAACATGAAGTATATTGCCTCTGGTGATGTAGACAGGAGAAGCTGAAAGCTTTGCAGATACTTTCATGAATGCCAGCAGGAAAAATCAGAGTTTATTGTGGTAGCTTCTGCAAGACTGGAAAATCTGCATGGTCTCAAGTGACTGATAATTGCAAGGCAATAATGAAAAAAAAAAAAGTATATGTAAATATAGTGTACAGAACTATTGTAGTTTAACCCCAGCTGGCAGCTAAGCACCACACAGCCAATTGCTCACTCCCCCCAACAGTGGGATGGGGGAGAGAATCGGAAGAGTAAAAGTGAGAAAACTCATGGGTTGAGATAAAGACAGTTTAATAGGTAAAGCAAAAGCTGCACATGCAAGCAAAGCAAAACAAGGAATTAATTCACTACTTCCCATGGGCAGGCAGGTGTTCAGCCATCTCCAGGAAAGCAGGGCTCCATCACGCGTAATGGTTACTTGGGAAGACAAACGCCATCACTCCAAATGTCCCCCCCTTCCCCCTTCTTCTTCCCCCAGCTTTATATGCTGAGAATGATGTCATACGGTGTGGGATATCCTTTTGGTCATCTGGGGTCAACTGTCCCGGCTGTGTCCCCCCCAAACTTCCTGTGCACCCCCAGCCTACTCACTGGTGGAGTGGTGTGAGAAGTAAAAAAGGCCTTGACTCTGTGTCAGCACTGCTTAGCAATAACAAAAACATCTCTGTATTATCAACACTGTTTTTAGCACAAATCCAAAACATAGCCCCATACAAGCTACTATGAAAACAATTAACTCTATCCCAACCAAAACCAGCACAATAATATAAATAAATTGCAAGGCAATAATAATAATAATAATGATTTTTTTTTTTTTATTGTTGAAGGTAGGAGAATCTCAATAATGCACAGTACAGCTGTACTTTGGGTTAACTCTTAACCTTCTTAATGATAAGAAGTTGAGTCCCCTAATGTGTTCATTTTTTGTTAAGGATGGTTCAATCAAGTCAGTTAACCTCAAAATCATATACAAACAACTTTGATGTAGAGAAATAGATGTCAATTGGCCACTGTAAAAGAAAAAATAGTCATACACCTTTTTACTGAAGATTGAGCTAACTCATATATTTTAATACAGTTAAAATTACCAGGAACAATATGAGACATGAACATTTGCATGTGTGACTTTACCTTAGTTTCCATTCTTTCACATCTATATTTCCAAAAATGTCTCCAAAGGCAGCCTATTTGAAAGAATTTCTTAAACAATAAATAAAAAAACAAAAGACAAATGCATTTGCTGTATATTACTTGCTTGGCAATCATAAATTAAGATTTTTTTAAGATTTTTTGTTTATATTATATACTTTTTTCTCCCTTTCAAAAAATAATGGAAATCTATGCAGTTAGGAAACAGATTTTAAAAATAAGACATATAAATAAATGTTTTCTTTTTTTTAAAAAATAGAATAGAGGAAATCAAAAGGAAAAAAAGAAAACAAAACCCAAACCTCCAAAAGCACAAACTAACTTTCTGAAAATATGAAGATGAGAAGTAATTAAGACTGCCAAATTCTAGTTTGCTGGAGTGAAACAATAAGAAACAGCTATGTTCTTAATTGGATTAAGTATCCATAGCTAATTTCCTCACAAAGAGATTTTATTTAAGGAGGGCTTGAATGGTTGATTAATCTTGCATGTTTTCCTCAGTCTGGATAAAGCACACTGCAATTGTTCTAACTTGCATTATTGTTCTTTCATCTAACATGTTTTCCTTTCTTTTTTTTTCTAATTTCTGTAATGAAAATTTATGCTTTAATATTTTAACTGAAAATACTGTCCTGAAAAGAGTGATTTCAAAATGTTGTCTTAGACTTTTCTTCATGTGAGGTCAGATCTTCACTTTTTGTTAAAAAAGCAGTCAGGTGAGGTGAAATCAGTGGAATTATGAAGCGATGCTATAGCTAAGCAAAAATGATCACTTAGACACATGTTAGAATATTAAACATTCTGGATATAACAAGCAGGTTTTTAGTGGTCTTTTCCATTTTCTTACACTCCAGAACCAATATACCTTCAAAGAAAGTTTCCGTTTGTCCTGCTTTCTCTCACTGACAGTGGCTATCATTAATTTTCAGACTTGGTTTTGATCATCTATGGGAGGTTATTTTTAAGATGGCAGGTGTGTCTCTAATACAGTCCTATTTCAGGACTTTCTGAGGAGATACATCAATTCTAACAGATTCTTGGTGATATGGATTGCAATTCCATTCATAACAACCTGTATTTTTCCCAAAACTCCCCTGTATTTTCTGTAGTAAGATTTGGGGGTCATATTTGAAGTACAGTTTACTTGTGTAGGACAAACCTTTGTCTGGATATGTGTGTAGCTTGTAGGCCATATACTCCAACCTATTTACTTGGTTGAAGATGAACAGCATGGGAATGAAGCTCACCTAATGGTGTAGAGCAAATCTCTGTGAGCACAAGAGTGGACATATTGTAAGGGCTGCAAAAAGATGCATGCAAAAAAGCACCCTGAAGTGGTTTACAAAAGCACAGCTGGTTATTCTAACTGCAGTATTCTCCCATGCTGAGACACTGATTGCCATCCAAGCTGAAGATGTATTCATATGATTTCGGCAACCAGCACAGATTTCTCCATCAGCAGCTCAAAGCTTTGCAATTTGTTTTCCTGCTTGCACAGCTCTGATCAGTTTTCTGTTAATTTAGCTTTGCTAAGCTGGAGCTGGATTTCAGTTTCCTGGGCCATAGTTGGAGAAAACTACAGAAGTCTCTAGAATCAAGTAAATCTTTAGATTTATAATACTGCTTGTAGGTTTGGCTAAGTGATTAGAAAAGTTATGACTGGGACAAAATAGAAACTGATGATTCTGTTTCTGTGGTCAATGACTTCTGTCAGAGACCTCAGAACAAGCTGGATGAAGTAATTTACTCCTTTTTGAAGATGATATAAACTATGCTGTAAAACCACGGAATAGTCCTAAACAGAGTAGAAACTGAAGAGAGATGCAATTTCTGAATGATGATCCTCAATCCAACAAGGTCTAGAAAGTGACTTACTAAGAATATAAGCTGCCAGGAGACTGCTTGGAGGTCTTGGTCAGAGAAAGAGTCTGGAAAAAAAGCATATCATAAAAGTTAGGTAGCAGCCCAGCCCTCTGTGGCTGCAGCCTCAGGTGGGAGCAGCACTTTGTTTGGGGATAGAGGGGTCTGTCCCTAGAAGAAACCTTGCTAAAACAGCAAAAACCTTGCTAAAACCTTTCTTTATTTTTATGTCTCTAAAGCAACATGTAGTAGACCCATAATGCAACAGCAGCTTACCTTTGTTGTTCAAAGGAACTAGCTACAAACTTCATGGAAGATTATTACAACATCTAGTAAGATTCTATGGAATTTTTTTTTTAATTAGTGCTTAAAGATGTTCTCAGCATTCTGCACAGTAGGTCTAAGTGGGGATTTCATGGAGCCAAGCATTCAGCAATTTGGACTGAGTGGCAAAAGGGGGCTACACTGGAGTCAGTTACAAGATCCTTTACAGGGCAATGGATATTTTCTCTTATTTCCAATGATTAACAGCTATGTACTTCCATTTGTTAAAACTATTTTGTTAATAAACTACACTACTGCCATTTTTTATATCCTTCTTTTAAGCCACTGTTTTGTTACTCACACATACATGCACAGATATGTGCAGATGGGGACAGACTTCTGCTGCAGAATTTTCTCTCTAGATCTTTAGCAGCTAAAAGCTGTTAGAGCCACCTCAGACCTTAGGAGCAAGTGTCAGATAGAAAGACTTGATTTATCCATCTAATATGATGGTGAGGAGTAGTTATTTTGGGGCACTGGCTAACAAGGTTACAGGAGGGAAAGCAAGACATATAAGTGGGGATCACGTTGAATTACTTCCATTAGATTTTTTTTTTCTTTCTCTATTATTACATATGCAAATTTGTAAATTCAGTCTCGAATAAAAGTTCTTTTTTATTATTTATCACTGTCAAAATATCCAGTCATGCCAACAACGTCAATGATACAGCACATAATCTCACAGATGGTCCATGTTCAGAAAGCAACTTTCATCACCTTTATCTGTAAATAACAAATAAACTGCAGAATAATGAAGTCTGTATGTTTGTGCTTCATGTTAATTTATCAGCGTCAGTCATCCCAGCTCCTAATTATGGTCCTAGAATTTTTTTATTGCCTGTGGCAGAACCATTTTCTCCTCAATTTCCTTTCTGTGTCTTCTACCTCTTTAGCAAGATGAGTAAGACTCCTGGTTTACAGTCCTGTGTGTGCTAAAAACTGATCAGTACATAGACTTCCAACTTCTAGAATGACCTTCCTTCTATGAGAGATGCTAATTTAAATCTCTTTCTTTACCAACTAATGAGAAAAGACCAGGCAGACTGGCAGGCAGCATGATCACATAAGCTTTTTTAAGTATGACAGAGGTCTGAAGAAGTCTTGTGCATTCCTAGTGATTATTGCTCTGGTAAGGTTCCCCTTAGGATAAGACTTCACACAGATGTAACGACAGATAAAACTTCACACAGACTTAATAACAAACCAAGTATGTATATGTACTGAAAGCAGAGTCTGAAAAATTCAAAGTTCATTTTTTTTTATTTTTCAGTTCTGAGTTTCAGTTAATATTTTAAAATAAATAAATAAATATAGAAATACTCACACACATATATCTTAAGAAAACCCACATTTTATGTAGCTTGAAATAACAAAAGTATTATAAAAATGGTAACATTTTAAGAGTTACATGAAGAAATGACTTAATACCCACTAAATTCATGTTTGTGATAAAGTCTTATCCATCCATTATTGTATTGTGTGCTTCTTACTTGTTATTTTTTTCTAATGTGTATTTATTCCAAATGTTTATGGGGAATACATTTTGAAGACATTTACCAAACTATGTGATATTGTTTATAAATATATCTTTCAGTGGCTCCTTACCTTATGGTATGAAAAAAAAAAAATTTACAAAGTATGACATTTATCAATATTTTAAATATAACATGAATGACATTTTCAGTTAAAAACTACTAGAAATCTTTTAGTCACTCTGTGTCATATGAAGGTAATTTGAAATGTAGTTTGATAGCTGAAGAATGATTTCCATATTTTGACAGATCTAAAAATATATACAATTGGTACCCTATTAAATTGTCGTGTCCTTTTCCTGTACTTATTTTGACATCACTTCTGATTGCCATGATGTTAATCTGCCAAGCAGAAGCTGTCTCCCTTTATAATTAGCTTGATCCTTGATTTATTCAGTGATGACAGTGCTTTTTGGGAGCAAACAAATCCTTGTTTCAAAGAGAAGTTGCCTATTATAAAGACCAGACTATATTACAGAATGAAATCAGTATTGGTTTAATCCAAAACTTGACGGTCATAAGTTAAAAAAAAAAAAAAAAAAAAGTACATAATGTAGCTGTCATGGAGTAGGAACTGGCCAATTTTTAAAATAAATTAGATATCAAGAGTTGAAAACTAGGTCTTGAGAATGACTGAGTTGACTTCTGTGGGCACTTCCAACTGCTTTGAGTGGATCACTCACTATTAGACTGACTGCCTGTATGAAGTGATGAAGTGTTTTCACCTCTTTCCTTTCCCAGACTGTTCTTCCACCCCTAGTATTTGTAAAACACACTGGTGAATTAGTCTTTAATTGTTCAGTTAATTATATTGTATTACTATCTAGAAGTTTGTTTTTAACCTTTGCACTCTTGGTACTCAAAGGCAATCATTCCTATTTCCGTTGCTGAATTGTGGTCAGGCAACTTCTTACTCGATCTTTGTCTTGATTTATTTGTTTCCAGATTTGGGTCTTCCTTAGGAAATAGAATGGAGTTTCTACTGTAGCACAAACATACTGAAATTCACTGATCAAAGGCAAGGAATAACCTATCCTCCACTGTAGTGATAAAATGGTTTTTAAAACTGGGTTCACTGGAGCACCCCTGTGGTCACATGGCAGTAATGCTCTCATTTCTTTTTGTTCAGGTGAAATAAAAATACTAGATAAGTTTAAGTACTTGCTGTTCTTAACAGTGAATTGTGAATTAAACTGTATGTGCTTAGTGTCAATTGTAAATGAAAGAGAAAACAGTCCTCAGTAGAATTTTGTCTGATGCAACCTGTATTTATAAAGTGGATTAAGAATAATTTTCCTAATATGCATCTCTGCAACTTCATGTTTCCTTCATCCAGGTGAGGAATAATTTTTAGATAGATTTTGGTGTTTGTTACATGATTCACATGATAATTTGGTCTGGGTTTTTTTCAAGAACCCTACAGGATATTAAAAAAAGAAAAAAAAAAAATTAAAGAGGAGCCTCCTATTAGAATTCAAATTAAGATTTGTATCTGAATTCCTTCAAGTTCTCAGATAGTTAGACCCCAGTTTGAATGCATTTCAAAAGCATTTCAGAATCAGTTAATCTATTTAGATGCATTGTTTTCTCTAGGTATATGAGGCTAATTCTCTCTTCCCTTCTGCCTTGCACTTAGTTTTTTCCAGATGCACGGAGTAAGTAGGGATGACTAGTACACTAGAATTATCCAGTTGAGACAGCTTTATTTATACCCACTCTACAGCACCAGTGTGCACCAAAGCCAGTTTAAAGATGTTACAATGTAAGCAAGATCCATTAGGTTGAAATATTACAAAAAGACTAAGGCAGTAAAAATTAATGTGTCACACACTTTCCTACAGACTACTTCAGCTCTTCATACATCTAAAAATCATCTAAAATTACTATTAAAATTAGTTTGAAATTAAATCTCTTGTGTCACAAATATATAGTCAAAGAACTAACATGTTTATTGTCAAGATTCTTGTAGGAGAGAGGATTTTATGGAGCTCTAAGTTCCACAAACAATGTCTACATTAAAAAATAAAGAAAAAAAAAACACAGTAAAATTCTAATTTTTATCAATATTTAGTTATTGCTTTCTTTTCCTACCCTACAGAAAGCCATGAGATGCCATCCATCCCCAGTTTTGGTTTAAAGAATGGGTTTAGGAGCAGTTTCAATGCACTGTGAAATGGTACTGTTTCTTTTAGAAGAGCTATTCCCACACAGTCTGTTTAGAATATCTAAATCAATGAAATAAAAATCAGTATCAAGACTACACTTAAGCAAAGAAAAATTTGGCTTGAGAGATGTGACCACCCATGTACCTGTAGTTATTTGATCACAATTTCCAGTTTTGCAATGGACAAATGACTCTCACTGCCTGTCATCCTTCAAGCTTTGTCATAAATGTTAGGCATAAAAGATATTAAATATTCTGGAAATTATGATACTAGAAGCTGGCAACATTTGTACTTCAGCAGAGCTGTGTGGCTTTGATTTTGTCTCACAAACATGTTGCTGGCATGAAAGCCAGCATTTTTATTTTGTATTCTCACGAATAGCTAACTTCTGCACTTGTGAGTGGAACATCACTTTGTTCTATGATGTCTCTGTCTCTTGTGCTTAGATTGCAGGTGTTTTTAAGCACCATGTTCACTGAGTTGAACGCTACCGAGAACGCGTGTTCTCCAGTTAAGTTTTTTTACATTCTATTCAAGAGTCTTAAGAGGCTACAACAAACGTGTCAAAGTTATCATCAAATCAATAATGAAATATGAACTTTATTGAAATGCTTGCGTCTGTTTCTTGTGAATGCAAAAAAACCTATTTGATTTTATAAGATCAAATAAAAAGACTAAACATGGCAGAAAGTAAATCACAGAATAATAGAATATGAAATGTTTTCTTTCACGCAGTAATCTTTCTTTATTTATAATCAGAAGGAAGTTATCGTAGTCTCCTGATACCTAGCTTAAATTGTTTTCTGGGTTTTTGTTTGTTTGGTTGTTTTTTTTTTAATCCTCCAAGAAGGAAATAATAGTGTTTTCAACCTGACAATTTCACAACTTCTAATTCAAGCTATGAAGATCATGAAGGCAGCTCAAAAATCATGGTTTAATTTTTTCTCTGAAAGCATGAAAACTAGAAGTCTATTTTATTTTGACTAATTAATACATATGGGCAACTGAAATTCTCAAATAACCAATTGACTCCAGGATCCAGGATTTTCATCTGAACACGAAATACTTCATGTATTAATCTAGCCATGTCTTTCATCCTAAAATGATGTAGTCTTGCTGCCTACAACACAGAAGAAAGAGGACTTGATGAAAATGAAAGCCTTGCATAGACATAGTAAACTTGTTAAAAATAGAAAATCTGTTGAAAAAAATTACATATTGAAGTTACATGGGGGAGAATATGATGGTGTTCATCTGCTTAATCCTTTGTATTTGGATACATTAGGCAAGTGATAAGTTTTAACCTTTATTTTTATCTGAATGATCATTTCAATAACTGTTTCAGTTAGGTATAACTCTGATTTCAATTTGCCTTTGGTTTTTATAAAAGTCTATTAAGTAGTCTTAGTCTATTTCAATGCAGGTGTGTAACTGCAGAATAAAAGTGATCAGCTAGAAGTTTGATTAACTAGATGAGGGCTAGCTAGACAGTGTCATCAGGAAGCTTGGGTTTGGGGGATTATCCTGTTGTCCCATCTATTTCCAGTACGGCTACCATGAATGCTGACATTTCTGGAAAACTGAACCTCTGCTTTTGTACTCCAAATGTTTTTAACAGGAAATATTTTACACATGGGATTTAATTTTTCCTAGTCACTGATAACTACTTCTGAATGCAACCTTAATACACATTTGCTGAACATTTGTGCTAATATTTAATACAGAATTAGTATTAGTATACAGAAAAGTCTTTGAGCCTTATTGTTTACAGTCTATCTGAAAAGCTTAATCTCTTCAGTGAGTTTCTCTGGGGTTTTGTTTCATAGTATCTTTCAACAGAGTAAAGCAAACAACATGGAAGCTGCTTGCTTTTGAAAGGTTTTCTTATAACCAGAATGGCAAGTACTACGTAAAAAGAAAAGTTATAATATGCCACTGAAGTTTTTAGTGAGATGGGTGAAATATTTGACTAATTTGGAAGTTGTAGCAACATAAGAAACTGATTATCATTATGTAACTTGGTGTGTTACACACTATTGTGAGTCCATAATGATGAGTTACAGAAGAATTCATATACAGGCATTTCTGTAAAGTTAGAAATGGTAAGACTTTATATATGAAAAGCCACAGAAACAAATTTAGTAGGAAGCTTTTTTATTGAACTCTTTTATTGTCTGTGACCCTCAGGACAAAAAAGCTACAAAGCATTTTCTCTGCTATTTCTATGTTGCATAGTTAATTAGGTTTCCTTCCTTTCTTTCTGGTCATTTAATTTCATTTCAGAGCAAAGTGTGAAATTGTATGCAAAGGAATGTTATACTGTAATATTAAGACAATTTTTTTTTATATTGCTTTGTGCAAACAGGATTCCCATGTACTGTTTTGACATTTCAGTAGATGCACTGCTGTTGCATTATAGCTATTTTAGTTATAAATTACCCGAATTATCTTTATTTATTATTTCTTTCTGGTAGTGTCTGTGCTATGTTATGTGCTGTGGAAGTATAACCATGAGTCCTGATTCCTATCTAAATTTCATATAACAAGAAATATACCATCCCCCAAAATTTTACAACTTTTAACAAGTAAATATGTAGAATAAACAGGTTAAATAGTCTACTGCTCTTTGAAAACATTTCATAACATTTATGGAGCTTATTATTTCTAAGTATGTAAATGTATTTGATTTGACACTCAACATTAAATACTGTTAGTAAAAACATTTCTTTACCCAGCACAGTAGTGGTTAAACTTCAAACTGATTTGAAAGTAGAAAGGACAGTTACACTGTAGCCCAGAGTCAAAATTCAATGTGTTCATATTTTACAGATTGTTTCAAATGGATTTATTGGGGGGGAAAAAAAAAAAGTGAAAATAAATTGTCATAACACTTACCCTAAAAACTACTTTGGTTGTTACCCTCAGAGATCATCACAGTTACCTTTAGAATACCAGAATCCAAATTCATGGACTACAGTTCCGTATTTTTAAAAGTGTGTATAGATATATATTCATTTCAGATAAAGAATTAGCTAATCTTTGAAAGTTGCTGAGAATAAAGATTGTTTAGAATTCCAGTAATACCATTATGAAACACATTCACATTTTCAATTTTCAGGGAATATCTGTGAGGTACATGTGCTTAGGTATTAATCAATAAAGCTTAGCAGTTTCATAATTACATATTGGGAATTAATAAAGAGAGTTGTTATGATAATTTTTTAAGGGAGGATTAACAAACCTCAATGTTGTGCCCAGTTGTGTTAATACAAGGGCTCCCTCCAATGGCGGCAAGTTACTTCACATACAATTTATTGCTACACATGGATGAATGGAACAGGAAATAAGGTAGATGGAAGAATTCCAAAAAGTAGTTGTCTCTAGTGGTTTACATTAAGATATTTGTAATGCATACATTAGTCCCTACACCGTGACATCTAGAAAATGAAGTATGTTTTCATTTCAGATCTGCTGCACATGAAAAAAAAGAAAGAAAAAAGACACTTTTTATTAACCACATTTTCAAAAGAGCATGGCTAACTGGTGATAGACCTCTGCTGGCTAGCAATAGACATTCAAGGGCGCTAGATTCATATCCTACCTACACACCCCTGCAATGCTGTTGAGTAAATGGGGATTCCAACTGCTACTGCTGCCAAAAGAAACAAAAACCACAAACTTGTGTTGTGACTTATTTTTTAGATATTAAAATCTTCCTCTGCTATATTAATGTGAAAGCAAACTGTTTCAAATTTTGTTTCTCGAAAAGAAAAAACAAAACAAAACAAAAAAAAACAAACAACAAAACAGAAAGACAGAAAGAATCTCTAGTACTGGGTCCATTCACAAAAGCTGTCGCCTTTGATAAATTACCTGGTAAGTGCGGTCTCATCCTCTCTTCATCTACTTTGGGAGCTGTTCTCTTATGTAAGGATATGCTGATATTCTGCTCGCTCAATGAAAGGCAAAAAAGAGAAAGAAAAATGACATAATATCCCAGTGAATAAAACACTCACCCTATGTGAAGAAATACCAGAAAGAGATAGACTGAAAGAATACTGGTACAGTTTACCCCAGTACCCTGTTTCTGACTGACACTGGTGGAAAGCTGTAAGAACAGTGTGAGGATTTAGTGAATGCTCACCAGGTATGGTCTCCAAGCCAGCTGTGATTCATGGCTTACTACTTCCCAGAAGGAGAAATTGGTAAAGATGACAGAAGTGGTACAAAACTGCACCACCATTACCAATGGCACATACCAGAAACTCCAAATAGTTTAGCTTTAAGATCAGGACTGAAATATGAAGTCTGAAGGGGAAAGATAGGCCCAGCATTTTTACAGAAGAAAAACAAAACTTTGGGCAAAGGAAAAAGAAAGGAGAAGAGCGGACTGAAAAGGGAATATTTTACATGGTCAAACATCAATATTCAGAAAGTATTGAAAGAAACGTGTATCTCTGAGGCATGGTTTGTGTGTCAAGTTTTTGGTGCTCTCCCTTGCATTGCATTGAAGATGTTAACACTGTTAGTCCCCACAGCACAGAGGAGGTGGACCTGGAGGTCTGAACCTCACAGAGGTTCCACTGGGATTTCAGTCTGGTGTCACGTTAAGAACTCTGTTTTTTTGCCTCCCACCACCTGACTCAAAAGAAGTCCACACAAAAACTCCATTTTATAATGTGAAACCAAATATCACAGAATCACAAAATGGTTGAGGTTGGAAAGGACCTCTGGAAGTCATCTGGTCTAACACCCCTGATTAAGCAGGGTCACCTAGAGCTGGTTGCCCAGGAACATGTCCAGAGGGCTTTTGAAGATCTCCAAGGATGGAGAATCCACAACCTCTTAGGGCAACCTGTTCCAGATCTCTGGAAAAAAAAATATTTCTTTACAGTAAGAAGTTTTCCTGATGTTCAGACAGAACTTCCTGTGTTTGAGTTTGTGTCCACTGCCTCTTGTCCTATCATGGGACACCACTGGAAAGAGCCTGGCTCCATCTTCTTTATGTCCTCCTTTCACGTATTTATATACACTGATAATATCCCCCCCTGAGCCTCCTCTTCTCTATGCTGAGCAGCTCTCTCAGCCTTTCATCCTATGGGTGATGCTCCTGTCCCTTCATCATCTTTGTGGCCCTTTCCTGGGCTCTCTCCAGTATGTCCATTTCTCTCTTGTACTGGGAAGCCCACAACTGGACACAGTACTTCAGGTGTAGCCTCACCAGTGTTGAATAAATGGGAAGGATCACCTCCCACCACCTGCTGGCAATATTTTTTCTAATTCAGCCAAGAATACCATTAGATTTCTTTGCAATAATGACACATTGATGGCTTATGTTTAATTTGGTGACTTTGCACTTCCCTGTGCTGAATGTCATGAGGTTCCTGTTGGTCCATTTCTCTAGCCTGTTGAGGATGGCAGCACAACACTCTGGTGTATCAGGCACTCCTCCAAGTTTTGATGTCACTAGGAAACTTGCAGAGGGTGCACTCTGTCCCATCATCCAGATCATTAATGAAGATGTTAAACAGGATTGGATCCAGTATTGGCCCCGGTGTACACCACTCGTTAATGGGCTCCACATAGATTTCATGCCACTGGTCACCACCTTCTGGGCCCAATTGTTCAGCCAGTTTTCAAATATGGCAGAATTAAAGTCACCAGTGGAGTCTACGCTTTTACTACACATGTGTACAATAGCCAAGTGTTTCTTTTGCATCTGGTCAGAGTAACTAGTAACTTTTATAGCCACAAGTATTAGAAAACTGTCTAACAACATCATAGTTCTTCTTTCATATATTCTATTTAGGCATTCAGTTCTGTTTTGAGGTTTGATGCATCACTGTCAGGAAAAGTGATGGAGTGAAAAAAGTCTGTCAAAAAGTCACAGATGAGAAACTATATAAGAAGGATGGCACTAACAGCAGTATGCAGCCTGTCCTTCTGATTGCTGGGTCATTTTACTACAGTGGAATAACATGTTCAAAATTATTTGGATAATATTATATCAATATTAATATGCTCTTTAGCATTAGCATTACTAGACTTGGTTTACAGAGTAAAGAAATGAGATTTTTAACAGGAGACCTAGCACAGAGAGTCTACAGAGATGTTTTTGGCTAAGAAAAAGTGGTTTCCGAATTTCACCTTTTACTTATATTGAAGCTTGTGATACTCACCTTTTAATAAAAATTACAGGGACAACAGTCATCCTGCTTCCACATTACTACTGCCAAAGAGGAAATTGCAGTGATTTAAGTCCAGGAGGTGGGAGATACAGTTTTATACAGACGTCAGACCAGTTATTTCACAGCGTGCTGAACATTTAACCTGTTTTTTTCTAAATCTTCCTATCTGAGAATTGGTGATAATGACAACCACTTTTTTCAAGTGTTTTGATATTTATAGAGGTCTCATTAATTTCAGTAGTTGTTGTTTTCTTGCTTCTTTCTGTTCTCTAAAATGTGTTTGCAAATGCTTTTAGTTTAGGCTGTTTCAAGATCATGTATCTTCTTTTTAGTTAATATTATAAGTGAAACATAGATTCAGTGCTTACATAAATCTAAGTACGCAAGTGACTTTTTTAGGAGGATATTGTCAGCAAACAAAGCACAAAAGTAGAATGAAAAATAAAGTGGCATAAAATACAGTCCAATCATTGGTTGAAGATATGCCATGGCCTGCTGACTCCATTATTTTGTTTGACATTTAAATAATTTGGCTTAATTTGGTTTTGCAGTTTAGCTGTCCTTTAGCACTTTCAGGTGGAAGATAGATCTAGTTTGTAAGTCTTTGGGAAGAAGTTAATTTTAAACAATGCTCAAAAGAGAGAACTTCAAAAGGAACAATTTATCTTTACAAGTTTTTAGAGAAATTGTGCGCAGTTGATGTATATTATAGAGGAATTCCACTGGCCATACCAAACTTCTTGCTGACCATTTTAATTGTATGATCATTTCTTGCATCCTTCACTGCCTGTTGTCTTTTATGCTGTGAATTTTAGGAATTTTTTGCTGGTTAAAAGATGGAAAACATCCAGAACACTTCCATGGTGCTAAAATTTGTTATTATTACAAAAAAAAAGAGCTTAAAGAAGTTAAGAAGCATGAATAGACAAATGACAGCACCACGTAACAGGACATGGCTATGAGCTAGGTAATATACACGAGAGTATAAGGAGCTTGAGTTTTAAATCTAAGAAGAAATATCAGTAGACAGCAAAGAGGATTATGTCACAGTCATACTGGTCAACCAGCCAGTTTAATGCAGTAAAGCATTCCCCCTAATGTGCCGCCATAAACAGTAAAAGATACTACAGGAGGGAACTGATACATTGTTCTGGAGTGTTTCAGAGAATTCTTCTGGATACTGAATAATTTGAAATAGCTAGCTATATATAGTAGCTGGAGTTTTATTTCTGCAAAAGATATCCATTCTCTTCATGCTTTTCATCATAGTACATGAGAATAATTCACCTTGAGGTGTTCTATAATGAGCAGAGACACAGTTTAGTAACTTCTTATGAAGGGAAGCTATATAAGATAACTATGTACAATGTAATCTTTAATTAAATAAATTCTCTTTCTATATTTCTAGCTCATCATGTATAAAACTATTAGTAATGCAGTTGTGAAATAAATAGTGTTTTGAAACATTCTGAAGAGCACTCAATAGTCCGTTTTTGCCATCTGTAATTTTAATAGCACTCAGAGATGGCTAGTAATTAAATGAGAGATTTGTATTCCTCTTGGTAAGCGAAATGATTTTCTATAAGAAAAAAACAGTAGCATTTTCAGTTGTAAAAACTATAAGATTCCAATTCTGAACACTTGATCTAAAACTAGAATAAATTATACTTTAATGGCAAATTCTACAGCGCAATGAATTAAGAGATATTTAAAATATAATGTTGAACAGTATTCCTTAACACATTCTTAATGGACTGCAAAAACACTAAGTGAAAAATATAATTACAGATGAAGTAGTCTTTGAAATCCCTTCTTTCAGAGGATTTTTAAAAATTATTTTTGTTTATTTTTTGTTTTTCAAATAACATTGTGTTCAAATGGAATTGTACTTTGTGAATCACATTGCTCAAGTTTATAATTATTAAATGATGAAATCAATAAGCTGCAAACAGTCGAAATCTCTTAAGAAAGCACATTAGAAATATCTATATAATAAAAAACCTAACAAACAAACAAACAAACAAGCAAACAAGCCCAAACTCCGTTGTAACTAAGGAAGATGATAGATTGAGGGAACCACTGAATGAAAGGGCAAGCATAATATCTTGTGATGACATCAAAATATCTGACACTCTTTAGTCATGGTTGCAGCATGGCAGTGATTTTAAAATCCCTCCACTGTTTTGCTTGGAAATCATGTTATTGCTATAGCTGGTCAGATATTTTTCTTTTGACCATAGCATTGGTCAGATGATGTGCACGACATGCAGATGATGTAAATGCATCAGAACTTGTCAGACAGAGTATGCTCCTATGGAAATAACAGATGATGTTACAAGCAGTGAACACTGACTGGAACAAGAATTTATGATGGTTTTCTAGTCAGGTTTTTTTCTATCTGGTCTATATTAAACATATAATTAAGGTATACCATCCTTCTTTACAAAAGAGGTTATAGTCAGTCAAACTTATGAATATGTGCAACTGCTGTGTGTTTTTGTCAATTTAAGATTACTCTAGTATAGTTCAACTATATCTTCAAAGAACTCAGAGACAAGACCTGATGAAAAATACAGTGAGTAACTTACAGCACAGGGGTCCTCACTACGATGGCACTGTTGATATTTTATAGCCAACAGATCTGTCAGTTTTTGCATAAATCATTAATTATAACCAACAAAGCCTTAGCAATCTTGTTCATTTTATCTATGCAAACATTTTCTTCTAGCCATAATTCCAATCTGGACATCAAGTAAAGGAGGCAGTTGTCTGGTACAGTGTTTTCTGGTCAGAGTGAAGGACTTAGATTGGACATTAGGAAAAATTTCTTTACTGAAAGAGTGGTTAAGCATTGGAACAGGCTGCCTAGGGAAGTGGTGGAGTCACCATCCCTGGAAGTATTTAAAAGACGTGTAGATGAGGCGCTTAGGGACGTGGTTTAGTGGGCATGGTGGTGTTGAGTTGACGGTGGGACTTGATGATCTTAGAGGTCTTTTCCAACCTTAATGATTCTATGATTCTATGACTTTCATACTCATTTTTTCACCTTAACGAAACAGTTCACATCTGTTGACTTTCAGGACCGACTTCAAAAGACCAACAATAACTTCCCACAGTGGTAATAGGATGAGAAGGAAGAGTCTGAATGTTTGGATTCTTGTGCAGTGAATATTTCATTGACGTTGATGTTAATTGTACTGTGTGCTAGGTTAACTTGAATAGACACTCCTTTTGTTACTGAGATGTAAATAGTTAAACAACTATATGAACTTGTGTATAGCTTAGAAGTTATGGGAGAAAATAATTTATTTTGAACTCCCTTAGTTCTCAGAAGAGCTCAAGATGGGTTAATCCTGCAGCATTATTAGAGTAGTTTGAATGATGCTCTAAGGTGAATAAATTGCGAGTAACCTACTGGGATTTCTATTCCCTTCCTGATGACCCCTGGCACTAATACCAACTACAGTTTTGGTGTGTGTCATAAGCAGAAAGATTTGTACAGGCAGTTTGGCTTGACAGTGTTTCCAAAGCATAACTATCATGATGCAACAACAGCAAGTATTTCACAGGAACATCTCTTAGTTACTTCACACTGATTTTGCCAACTGCTTTTGCTGGTTTTGGCAGTAGAGTTCATAAAACACACAACGAAGCTCAGACCCTTCTTGATGTACACTAGTACCTCACTGCTAAACTTCCTCTTCTGACAAAATTATCCAGGCTGGGGTCCTGTTCCAGTTCTTGTCATTAAACATGAAATGAGAATTTACATAAAAGTATATAAATATTTAACATAGTTATGTTTGTATTTAATATGAAGTAATATTTGTAATAAATATAATAATATTTATTACAATGGGTACACAATATATGTAAAAACATTGTGCATATTATTTAGTCCTATAGTATGTTTTACAGTGTATATATGGTATATCATAAAGTAAAAGTTGCATTCACAAATAAGCGTCATCTGTTCTACATGATCTAAAGTATGGCTCAGTATACACAGTGCATGTCTCATACACAGCTTTACCTGTGGATGATTTTTTGACTGGCTGAGGAAGTTTTGGACATGATGTTGGTCTTATCCCAGGTCTAAAAACACATTTGCATTCTAGATAGAGGATGGAGAGGGAAACAAAGAACTTCCTTTTTATCTTATCTTGATGTAAGCTTACCTTCACAATCATTCTGAGCTTGGTGACACCCTTCTACACACAGGATTTAACTTTACTAATATAGTCAGAGCACATGTGTGATTTCTGATGCTGTAATGAACTGAATAATTCTGTCTTTAAAGCAGGGTTAAAATACCTTGAGGTAAAGAAACTACAGGGTTAGAAATAGAGCAGGAGGGTTAAAACAAGTTTGAGAGTAGGCCCTCATTTCAGGCTTCAGTACAGCCCAGGGTACTTTTCCTTCGTGGAATAAAATAGGCCATGAAGAGCTATCTACTTAGACATCTATGCTGCTGAGTACCCCTGCTACTGTTTAAGGTTAAACTGCAATATAGTATTTCCATGTTTCAAAAACTGCATTCTTTGAGAAAGATGGTATGTCTTCATGCTATTAAAAAGCAGTATAATATAGTATCTGTAAGAGCACCAGCTAAGATTCAGTAGGCAGTTATATTGGAGGGGTTAGCTTTACGACCCTATTAATATTTATGCAAACAGTGCTTATTATGTGTAACATTCATATTAACTGAGGGTCACATTGAGTCTTTTTAACCATCAGATGCCTGTGTAGGTTGTGAGGACTCTGCATAATCTAGAATAATGGCATGTTCACTTCTAATGATTTGGCACAGGAATGAAGTGATCTGAACAGTCTGAAGAAGGCAAGGGTGGGAGGAAGGAAGCTCATTATATGATTATAATTGTTGTGTGCTTAAACGATTGCTGGATTGGACCATGAAACTGTAATTGCGTTCTACTGTAAAGACAGGAGTGTATCTGTCATGTTGAATATGCTTCTCCTCTAAAAAGCCTACAAGCTACTTTCATAGGCTTCGCATATGCCTTTAGTACTTGTAGTCTGGAGGAAAAGTTGTTTGATTGCCTCCTCTTTCTCTTTCTTGTGAAAAGGATTAAAACTGAAAAAAGGCCCAAACTATGTATTTTAACCTTTAGAGTGTTTAAAAACAAGCGATAAAGACCCATTTAATATTCAACTCAATTGTTACACGTTTAAATTTGTTCCTCCCAGATAACAGCTTTGTAAAATGACAGCTAAAAATACTGATTTCTAAACTGACCATTCTCAATGGTTTAAGGAGTAGTTTGAATTACTTTTAGGCTGTTACTAAAGTCAAAAACCTAATTTTAAATTAAGAACACATGGCTTAAGTATACCCTGCAGTAAAAAAATCAAGCAATATGCATTCTGTACTCAAAACTTAACAGCTAATTTTCATGAGGTGGCTGCCCTCTGAAAATGATTTTGGAAAAAATTTAAATCTTAGTCGAACACTTCATTTGCTTACAGTACTTAAACTTCTGGGGCCTGGGTTCTGGTTCAGTCAACAAACTAATTGGCACTTTCATTGGCAGCTATATTTGTTACAGACTGCAAATAAGGATTTGAAACGTCAAGAGGTCTGGAAGGGTCTCACCCTCCAAGTAGTAGCTCTTCTCTGGTGTTTGTTTTAGCATGTTTCTACCTTCACCTGCTGTGATAGTGAAATTATAAAGCATGAAGCTGAAAGTGGTGTGGACATTCAGAGTCACTAACTCTCATTGCTTATTACTAGCTTAATAGGTTAGCTGTAATGAGCGCATTCACTAGCTGTTTTCTTTTTTCTTTTCTTTTCTTTTCTTTTTTTTTTTTCTATTGAATGTTCAGATATTAGAATTTATTAAAATTTTACTAGTACAGGGGAAGGAAGGTGCAAAGATTCATGTATAGCAGGGTAAATAATGAATGCAATGAAGCTCACCTCTGCTTCAACAACTTATGGAAAGAGAAGCTGCATACCTAAAGATCTTAGGTTGGACTTGATGATCTTAGAGGTCTTTTCCGACCTTAATGATTCTATGATTCTATCTTGGTTTCTATATACTTCTGCAGTTGCAACATCTGTGGCTTATAGCTATAGCAACAGTACTGTCCATATATGCAGAAATGTGTAATCTTATTAATTCTGGTCATAAAATATTTCAGAGAGGTATTTCTGTCTAATTTATCAGATATTTAGATCCAAAATGTTTGAACAAATTCTTTCTGCTTCACATATCACAAACAGGCAATGAGAATAAAAAACCACACAACACCTGAACACGTAACCAATAAAATCAGGAGATATTCTCCAGTCTCTAGGATGCTAAAGTTCATGATTACAGCGGGTTAGATTTTTTATGTTCTTCTTTACATTTCTTTATGTTTCTTTATGTAACAAAAAGGGAAAGTAGTCTTATCAGTTAAATACTGCCAAAAAAAGTTTCTATGATAATACTTTATTTTTTTTATCTCACCTGGGGAAAAAAAAGTTGAAATTTAAATTTTTCTTTTTCAACAGAAGACTGAATTAAAATCCTTTTATAATACTCTAGATTCTTTAGTTGGGAACCAGAGTCTTTCAACACCACGGTCTGTCAGTATAAGAACTTTTTGGATTCAGCATAATACTCATCTAAAACACAGGTTTGCAATGAAATTTATCTAACCTTTCAGTAAGAGGAAATCATAGAGCTCACTCTGTTGTCTTATGAAAAACTATTAGATAATAGAATCATAGAATCATAGAATCGTTTACGTTGGAAAACACCTTTAAGATCATTAAATCCAACCGTTAACCTAGCACTGCCAAGTCCACCACTAAACCATGTCCCAAAGCACCACATCTACACATCTTTTAAATACCTCAGAGATGGTGACTCAACCACTTCCCTGGGCAGCCTGTTCCAATGCTTGATAACCCTTTCAGTGAAGAAATTTTTCCTAATATCCAGTCTAAACCTCCCCTGGAGCAACTTGAGGCTGTTTCCTCTCATCCTATCACTTGTTACTTCGGAAAAGAGACCAACACCCACCTCTCTACAACCTCCTTTAGGGTAGTTGTAGAGCGCGATAAGGTCTCCCCTCAGCCTCCTTTTCTCCAGACTAAACAACCGCAGTTCCCTCAGCTGCTCCTGATAAGACTTGTGCTCTAGACCCTTCACCAGCTTCTCTGCCCTTCTTTGGACACACTCCAGTACCTTAATCTCTTGTAGTGAGGGGCCCAAAACTGAACACAGTACTCGAGGTGTGGCCTCACCAGTACCGAGTACAGGGGGACAATCACTTCCCTAGTCCTACTGGCCACACTGTTTCTGATTCAAGCCAGGATGCTATTGGCCTTCTTGGCCACCTGGGCACACTGCTGGCTCATATTCAGCTGGCTGTCGACCGACACCCCCAGGTCCTTTTCTGACAGACAGCTTTCCAGCCACTCTTCCCCAAGCCTGTAGCATTGCATGGGGTTGTTGTGGCCAAAGTGCAGGACCTGGCACTTGGCCTTGTTGAATCTCATGCACTTGGCCTCAGCCCATCGATCCAGCCTGTCCAGGTCCCTCTGCAGAGCCTTCCTACCCTTAAGCAGACCAACACTCCCACCCAACTTGGTGTCGTCTGCAAACTTACTGAGGGTGCACTTGATCCCCTCATCCAGATCATTGATAAAGATATTGTACCAAGCAGATGGTACAATACACTGAAATGCCAGGATGTTCTACACATTTTGTGAAAGGACTGTTTGATTTTGAAATGTTTCATTCACTTAAATTTTAGGTGTGAGATTTTTCAATGAGTGTGGTGTCAGTACTAAATGCACAGATGACTTTACACTTGATCCAGAAGAATAGTCAAGATTGGTTCAGCGGTTGTTCCTATGGAATTCACTCACAATTACATTTTATTCCTGTGCTTAACTGTTTGACAGATGAGGGTATAAAATGAAAAGATCAGCAATACTTCCATATATTTCTGTATTCAATATGGATGTGGCTGATCTCTTTTTCATTTTCTTCTAGGCCTTTTCTGGAAACACAAATGCGGACAGTGTCGTATACTGTAAGCTTCAGCATTCCATTAAAGCAAGATTTCTCCGTTTTGTGCCTTTGGACTGGAATCCAAATGGCAGAATTGGAATGCGCATTGAAGTCTATGGATGCACATACAGTAAGTGTTTTGCTGAATCAGCTAAATGAAATGACTACTCATCATTGTCTTTTGCTACCTAAATTACACTTGAAAGTAGATTTCTAAACTTAAATTTAAATCTTGAATAAAACTGATTCAATAAGTTTATGTGCAGACTTCACTGTTTCTGCATCATCTAACAATATGTGATGTTTATTTTCCAATGTTGTTTCTGTGTTGGAATGAATGGGGTAGACATAATCCAATAATGGATTTACTGCAAACTCTTTTTTTGATAGTCTTAAAAAATGCATCTTAACATGGTATACTTTCTACCTGAAGGGTGAAATGTGGAAAATGTTTACAGTTTTAAATATATATGGTCTTGGTCCTGAGCCAGTAGGAGTACAAGTAGATAGACCCACAAATATATAATCCAAGGATACTTCAAAGTTGTTACATATTTAAGGGGTACTTTTAGAATATTTTTTGTGTCATTAATAAAACATTAATAACTGAAATAAGCATTTGGAAGACAAATGCATAAGTATTATGGTTGTATTGATCTGCTGGACAATGTAAATCTTCGTGTTGTCTTCCTGTTACAGTTCTTCATTCCTGGACTTTTTAAAAAATATTTCTTTTAGCAAGTTGTTTACTGCTTTTTATTCCCCACATCTTTTCTCCAGGAGGGAAACAGAGTTTATTTTAAGCAACCTCTTTAATCGTTTGTTTTAAGTACTTTCATCTGTTGTTTTTTGTGGGATTTTTTTTTCACTTCTATGCTTAAGTCATGTTTTCCACATGGATCTGTTCTGAATGGTCTCCATATATCTCTCTTCTATTTCCATTCATTAGTATTTGACTTTAAACCGAACACCAGTAAAACACATCTCTGGGCTTTCTGCCTTAAACTTGGCTTTGTAAAATGAGTGAAAGACCATGAACTAAGGATATTGAAAATTTTAACCTGGCTGCAGGAGATTACGTCACCTCAGAAATTAGGTAAACTACCCCATGCCAGAGAGCAGACAGCTCATGCCAGAAGGAGGGTGTGAGAAGCTAAAAGCACACAGAATTCCTCAGTGACATCTGCCTGGAGACTGGGAACATGACTTATGATTCCTAGAACAATTTAATGTTACTGCTGTAACTGAAAAATGTGGCCAAGATTAAACTTACCTCCACTATTTTAAGTACCAGGACTACTAAAAGTTAAAAATGGAGGCTGAACAGATGACTTTATCATTCCCAGCTGAAAGCTCATCTGAGTCTCCCATTTGAAATCTCATTTCTGTGGTACTTGATGAGAGTACATTCCTTCCTGTCTCTAAGCTTCACTGAAAGTCAATCAGCTTTGCTTCCTCCCAGTCCTTTACCTTGTGCATTTGACAGTGTTTAAATCCTTACTCAAAATCTTGTTCTCAAACATTTCTAAACTGAAGAGCTCTCTTTTGCACATGCCTAAAATCTAGATTTTAATTATCTATATTCACTACTGTAATTTTCTCTATCACACCTTGCAAGGTATCTTATGGCTGTCTTCTGTGATATCCCTATTGCCATGCTGCCAATGGAAAATCTACGAGTCTAAAGGACAAAAAGAAGACAGTGTCCATGTTACCAAAAATAATAAAACATATAGAATAAGCAGTTACACAGTTAAAATATTTTGTGTGTGAGTTAAAATATTTTGTTTGTGATCAGTAACTACTTTTGAAGAAGATTATCTATTTTACTGTATTTTGCTTATTTTGTACAGGAACAATCCTATATATAGTTTATGGAAACAAATCAATGTTAACTATCTTCTAAGATTTGGCTAAATTTAAACGGAATATTTACTTCATCCGTTATTCACTGTAATGCAGTACATAAAGAACGCAATAGTGTTAAAAATATGGAAAAATTTTTTTAAGCTGGTTAAGATTTTCTCTGTATTAATGATGTTGTAAGTTCTTGAAATGCTTATTTTTTCTATGTATAAATGTTTTCATTCCAAATGAATTGCAGACTGTTTATAATCTCTTCATTTATTTTGAACATCTAGAATTACCATGTGCTTTTAGTAGTTCAATTCAGTGGTTGCTGTTGAAGACAGCACTATAGACAGTCCTATAGTTCTAAAATTTATTTAATAATTTGAAAGATTAATTCTTTCTCTCCAGTCATTTTCTCCATTTATCAGACACATGCAGGACATGTAGTTATTGTTACAGTAACTATGCCTGGCTGTTTCTGAATTGCTATGTACTTTTCCAGGCAGGACCACAAAATAAAGAAAAGCAGAAATGCCAATGATACCTACTTTAACTTTGATTCACACTTTCCAGATTTTCCATTTCTCATTCTTCCCTTCAGAGACATCTCACTAGGTCTTATATTGTAAGAATAAGCAACTCTCTTTCCATTTACCACCAAATACATGGACTGTGTTCTGTATTCAAGTGCAAATGCAGTAATTTCTTCCTTCAGTCTAATCTGTTGCAAATTGCACAACTAAAACTAAAACTGCAAGAATATATAAGTTGATATCACTATTCCATAAAGTGATACTGAAAAATGCATGTCTGTTACATCCAAAAGAAGTCATTACTATCTTAGTGAAGTAATACTTACAGCATAACTGTTGGCACTACTTTCAAGTTGCTACTCTGTTGTCTTCCAGCCAAATACCTGCCCTGAATAACTTAGCTTAGTATCCTCGGAACTAACGTTTCCCCTTTAATTAGTCTGAGTTTTGTTTCCTTTTTTTTTTACACAGAACTCCTTTTTTACTATGAACATTTTAGGCTAAGGACTGTCACATTTTATATGTTTGTAAAGCATGCATCCGGAACAAGTCCTTCCGTTTTTGCCTCTTAGCATTTACGGAATAGAAAGGCTAAATAAGGTAGTCAGTTATGGAGTTATATGAAACATTAAGAGAGTTCCCCTGTATTCTTTGTGTTTAGTTCTTCTCCTTCCTCACTCTGCTACCTCTGCCATGTTCCTCAGTTTTCTTACTCCTGTTTTACAGTCTTTTTCATGTAAGAAAGGAAGAAAGATGTTTTCTACCTCCAGGTGAACTACCTGGCTTCATGTGTACTGACAAAATCTGCTTGTGCCATGACTACACAACAAACACTCTGTGCTGCCAAAAAAAACCCACCCCAAAATCTCTCTCAGCCTCTGCCTGATAATTCTTCCTATTTAGTGTGTGCAAAAGAGACTGATGAATCTCTGCAGACATTTCCTGTGTCTTGTTCCTGAAATGTCAGATTGTGACAACTAAGCCATGTAAAACAGAGTTCAGATTAAGCTATCCCCTGGCACTAAAAAAGCCAAATTAGAAGTCGCTTTGGCTTACTCTTTCCTCCCTTCATTACAACACTCTCTTTCTCATTCCATTCTCTGAAAACCAGTAGGCTAAGAATAGGGGGAAAAAAAAAAAAAGGCTTTTTCATATGACAGACACAAAGATGGGTTTAAATGTGAAAATGTAAATTGCATAAAATTGTAGGAGAAAGACAACTGGGAACTAAATGTACGCTGTACATTAAAACATCGTTAGATGCAGTGCCTAAAAACAAGCACTGCAGATACTGTGATACGCAAACCCTCTTCCAGAGTTCTCTAACACTGTTAAATGTGTTGAGGTTTTTTGMACATTCCGTTCCTGTCTGGAATGCATAAAATTGATGGCACAGTTACATCAGTCAAAGAAAGGACTTCCCATCCTCTTCATAACTGGGATAATGCACTTTCAAGGGCTTGATGTGAATGTGATTGTAAAAAAGTTCATTTTAAAGGTGGTTGATTATGGACAATTTTAACATGCCACTTTTTTTTTTTCCCCAAAGGCTTTGTTTAAAACAATACCGAAGTCCTGATTTACCTAACTTTTCTGAACACTGTGAAACTTTTCAGGTCTGCTTTTCCCAAAATTGGGAAGGGCCAGAGAGAAGATTTCTCATTTTAATACCATTGGTCAGGACTAAGGATATCTAAAAACAATAAAAAAAGCCAAACAGTTTGCAATGTTTTAAGTTTTTTTCCTTATAGAGCATTAGCATTAATTTCAATTAATTTAAAGATAACAAAAATCAAATCATTTTTCAAACAAAGATATTGCAACTAAAACTTTTGCTCAGGATCACTAGAACTCTTGATCCTATGGTATGTGAGGAGTCTTCCAGTATTTCCAGTTTCTCAGAGGCATTTAATCATTTCCAAAGATATTTTCACAGTATACTAAGGATTTAGATTACATTAATTTGAGAAAGACACACTGTAAATTATGAAACAACAGATGAGTGTTCACAAAGCAAATCAACCTTTTTGTTTTCCTTATTTATAACAGTAGAGTTGAGAAAACCCACGGAGACCAATGTTCAAGTCATAGAATCATAGAATCATAGAATCATAGAATCATTAAGGTTGGAAAAGACCTCTAAGATCATCGAGTCCAACCGTCAACCCAACACCACCATGCCCACTAAACCATGTCCCTAAGTGCCTCATCTACACATCTTTTAAACTCTTCCAGGGATGGTGACTCAACCACTTCCCTGGGCAGCCTGGTCCAATGCTTAACCACTCTTTCAGTAAAGAAATTTTTCCTAATATCCAATCTAACCTCCCCTGGAGCAACTTGAGGCCATTTCCTCTCGTCCTATCACTTCTTACTTGGCAGAAGAGACCAACACCCACCTCTCTACAACCTCCTTTCAGGTAGTTGTAGAGCACAATAAGGTCTCCCCTGAGCCTCCTCTTCTCCAGACTAAACAGGCCCAGTTCCCTCAGCCATTCCTCATAAGACTTGCTCCCTCATAAGACTTGCTCTCCAGACCCTTCACCAGCTTCGTTGCCCTCCTCTGGACACACTCCAGCACCTCAATGTCCTTCTTGTAGTGAGGGGCCCAAAACGGAACACAGTATTCAAGGTGCGGCCTCACCAGGGCCAAGTACAGGGGGACAATCACTTCCCTACTCCTGCTGGCCACACTATTTCTGATACAGGCCAGGATGCCATTGGCCTTCTTGGCCACCTGGGCACGCTGCCGGCTGATGTTCAGCCGGCTGTCAACCAGCACCCCCAGGTCCTTTTCTGACAGGCAGCTTTCCAGCCACTCTTCCCCAAGCCTGTAGCGTTGCATAGGGTTGTTGTGGCCAAAGTGCAGGACCTGGCACTTGGCCTCATGCAGTTGGCCTCAGCCCATCGATCCAGCCTGTCCAGGTCCCTCTGCAGAGCCTTCCTACCCTCGAGCAGAATGACACTCCCACCCAGCTTGGTGTCGTCTGCAAACTTACTGAGGAAGCACTCAATCCCTTCACTCAGATCATTGATAAAGATATTGAACAAGACCGGCCCCAAAACGGAGCCCTGGGGGACACCGCTCGTGACCGGCCGCCAGCTGGATTTCCCTCCATTCACCACAACTCTCTGGGCTCGGCTGTCTAGCCAGTTTTTTAGCCAACAAAGAATGCACCTGTCTAAGTCATGAGTCGCCAGCTTCTCTAGGAGAATGCTGTGGGAGACAGGGTCGAAGGCTTTACTGAAGTCCAGGTAGACCACATCCACAGCCTTTCCTCATCCACTATGCGGGTCACCTGGTCATAGAAGGAGATCAGGCTGGTCAAGCAGGACCTGYCCTTCATGAACCCGTGCTGGCTGGGCCTGATCCCCTGGTTGTCCCGCACATGGCTTGCGAGCGCCCCCAAGATGAACCGCTCCATAATCTTCCCCGGCACCGAGGTCAGGCTGACAGGCCTGTAGTTCCCCGGGTCCTCCTTCCGGCCCTTCTTGTAGATGGGCGTCACATTGGCAAGCCTCCAGTCATCCGGGACCTCCCCCGTTAGCCAGGACTGCTGATAAATGATGGAGAGTGGCTTGGCAAGYTCCTCCGCCAGCTCCCTCAGCACTCTCAGGTGGATCCCATCCGGCCCCATAGACTTGTGAGCATCCAGGTGGTGTAGCCGGTTGTTCACTGCGTCCTCTTGGATTATGGGGGATTTATCCTGCTCGCCGCCCCCGTCTTCCAGCTCAGGGGGCTGAATACCCTGAGGGTGACKGGTCTGACTATTAAAGACTGAGGCGAAGAAGGCATTAAGTACCTCAGCCTTTTCCTCATCCTCGGTGGCAATGTTCCCCCCTGCATCCAATAAAGGATGGAGGTTCTCCTTTGCTCTCTTTTTGTCATTAATATATTTATAAAAATATTTTTTGTTTTCTCTTACGACAGCGGCCAGATTGCATTCTAGCTGGGCTTTTGCCTTTCTAATTTCCTCTCTGCAGGACCTAACGAGATCCCTGTACTCTTCTTGAGTTGCCTGCCCCTTCTTCCACAARTGGTAAACTCTCCTTTTTTTCCTGAGTCCAGGGACTATTAGAAGCCGAGAGTAGTTGGTAAATATGGAAAAGGAAAATGTTATGGCACCCTGGGTATTTGGGCTCATTCTTTCTATCCTGATAACCCTGTAGGAGACCCAAGATTTATCTCTCACAACTCTTTCAATTTATTTCCATTTATTTCTGTTTATGTGGTAATGCACAGATGGTGAAGACAAAACATGTGTGAGAAATGTTGTAAGGATTTTGATTAATATCTGCAGCCCTTTCACAATCTTCATTCATGCATGATGGTGGGGGGAAGGTTTGATTTTGTTTATTTTCCAAATTTGGACAGGGTAGATTTTACTTCTTAGGAGCTAGTGCTGCAGAGGAGTGAAAGGGATTTTGGAAAGCAGTGCTAAATGTTGTTTATGCTCTTGTCTCAATAACTAATAACAAGAGTATGTTCCCAATCAAAAAATGCTTCTGTATTCAGTACCTACTAAGAATATATCTAGTTAGCAGGTTTGATAGATACATAATAATGTACAAGTTCTATTGTGGAAGTTTTTATTGAAGCTATTAAACTTCACATTCATTATTTAAATTTAATATTGATTAATGCTTTTACTGTCCACATTCTTTCAATGACATAATGAAGTAAAATAGTCAACCTAGGATTCATTTTTAGGTAGAATGTCATATTTATTCATTGTACATTTGGTAAATGAATTCTTCATAAGTAAGAAGTACATTATCAAGATGTGAAGAAAATCAAGAAACTATATTTAAAAACATAGCTGCATTCACTTGACAAGAGTTTTTGAAAATGGAATATAAATGACTGACTTTAAGTACTACAGTTAATTTGAACTGAGTTCATTTCCATGCCAACAATGTGGAGAAATATTTTTAGTAAAATTAAATATAGTTAGTAAATACATAATGGGTTTCTGTTGACTTGCAAGAAGTCAACCAGTCAGTTGAAAAATAACTTCATATTTTATTGAGTGTCCTTTACATCTTCATTTTTTTCACAAATGTATCTTTCAAGGGTAATTAGCTTTTTCTTCTTTACTTATGAACTGTGAATACTCTATGAGATTTTTATAATGCTATCAGTTCCTTTATATGTGTCTTGTTCAATCTGTACTGATTTTGACAGGTATTCTTTTATATTACTGAGATAAAATCAATTGGTTTCTTTCTCTTCTTTTCTTTTCTTTTTTCTTTTTTCTTTTTTCTTTTCTTTTCTTTTCTCTTTTCTTTTCTCTTTTCTTTTCTCTTTTCTTTTCTTTTCTTTTCTTTTCTTTTCTTTTCTTTTCTTTTCT
>JAYKAV010003131.1:79323-192135 GCA_035582835.1 Phoebastria nigripes | reverse complement strand
TTTTCTTTTCTTTCCCTTTCTTTTTTCTTTTCTTTTCTTTCTCTTTCTTCTATTCTCTTCTCTTTTTCTTCTCTTTTCTTCTCTTTTCTTTTCTTTTCATTTCGTTTCATTTTGTTTCTTTTCTTTTCTCTTTTCTTTTCTTTTCTTTTCATTCCCTTTCTTTCCCTTTCTTTTCTCTTTTCTTTTCTTTTCTTTCCCTTTCTTCTCTTCTCTTCTCTTCTCAGTCAGGTTTTATGGGGCTTTGAGCAACCTGATCTAGTGAAAGATGTCCTTGATCATGGCAGGGGCATTGGAACTCGATGATCTTTAAAAAGTCCCTTCCAACCCAAACTATTGTATGATATGAAGAAGTCCCTTGAGGTGTGTCCCCAAATCTCCCCATTGCAGGTGTTGAAGGCCCCCCTATCTGCCTGTCTGACCTACTTTCTAGGGAGGTTTACTGCTTGCTAGGGACTTGGATCCAGGACATTGTGGAGGCTTGTCCAGCCTTCAGACTATACCCCTCTGCTGCTCTTCCATGTGGGCACCAACAGTACTGCCAGGTAGACCTGGTGTGCATCAAGCATGACTACATGGCTCGAGGGGCAAGGGGCAAGAGCACAGGGTTTCAGGTGGCATTTTCCTTGTTCGTGCTGGCAAGAGAGAAGTGTTTGAGGAGAATCCTTTGGAACTAGTTGCACAGCTGGTGTCAGCAGCAATTATTCAGATTTAACAACCTTAGGACACTCTTTGAGGATCAAGAGTTGCTACGAAGAGACAGAATCCATCTGACCATGTAGGGCAAAGGCATCTTTTCCAACAGGCTGGCCAACCTGGTAAGGAGAGCTCAAAACTAAGAATGATGGGGGAGGGAGATGATGGCCCAAAATCAAATGAAGAAGTGGTGAACTGGTTTGAGAAACAAAAGCTTCAGGGCAGTGTGGACAAGAGAGACCATGGAAACAACAAACCAGGGCTGAAGTGCAAGCACTTGAACATCTCAAGTGCAAACACACAAACAGGGAAGTGCTGCTGTGAGGACAACATGATAGAGGAAGTTCTCACACTTTTTCTGAGAAATCAACACGAGTGGATGCCTTTCTGAAGTGCCTGTGTGCTAATGCACACAACATGGGGAACACAGAGAAGAAATTGAGGTCTTCATGCCTTTGAAAGACTACGATCCATCACGACCATAGAGCGCACACGACTGGAGTGGTACCATAGATGGATACAAGCTGTTTAGAAAGGACTAGGCAGGACAATGAGGAAAGGCAGCACGGGTGCATGGAGCTCTGCCTGGGGACAGATGATGAGGCAGCTCAGAGTTTCTAGGTTAGGATTAGAGGACAGACCAAAGGTGGTGGCATTGTGCTGGATGTCTGCTACAGACTGCCTGATACAGGAGAAATGGATGAGGCCTTTTTCAGACAACTGGAAGAAGCCTTAGGTTCACAGGCCTTGGTCCTTAATCGCAGACTTTAATCACCCTGGTATCTGCTGGTGGGACAACATAGCAGGGCATAAGCAATCCAAAAGTTTTCTGGAATTCTTTGATGATAACTCCCCAACACAGGTCATCAGGATGCTGACAAGATGACACACTCTACTGGCCCTCATACTTACAAACAAGGAAGAACTGATGGTGGACGTGAAAACTGGGGCAGCCTTGGCTGCAATGACCATGAGACTGTGATGTTCAAGATCCTGAGAGAAAGGAACAAGGCAAATAGCAGGATCACAGCCCTGGCCTTCAGTAGAGCAGGATTTTTCATGCTCAGGGACCTGATTGGAAGAGTGACATGGGAGATGGTCCTGAAGACAAGAGGGATCCAGGAGAGCTGGTTGATTTTCAAGGATCATTTCCTCCAAGCTCAAGAAAGGTCTATCCTGACAAGCAGGAAATCAAGCAAAAGTAGCAGCAGGTCTCCATAGATGAGCAAGGAGCTCCTAACTGAGCTCGGGAATAAAAAGGAAGTGTATAAGAGGTGGAAGCAAGGTCAGATTACCCAGGAGGAATACAGAAACATTGTCTGAGCATGCACAGGTTAGGAAAGCCAAACCACCTGGATTTGAAACTGATAAAGTTCATGGAAGACAACAAGAAGGGCTTCCACAGGTATATCAGGAGCAAAAGGAAGACTAGAAAAAACATGGGCACAGTGCTAAGTGGGGCAGAGGACCTGGGGGCAAAAGACATGGATAAGGCCAAGGTACTCAATGACCTGACCTCTTCACCTTGGTCTTTGCTGGTAAGACTTGCCCTCAGGAATCTCAGGCCTCTGAGGCCCACAGGAAAGACTAGAGTAAGGGAGATCCTCAGTGGAGGAGGGTCAGGCTATGTAACATTTGAACAAGTTGGACATATGTAAATCCATGGACCTATTGGGATGCACCCAAGAGTGCTGAGGGGACTGGCCACAGTCATTCTGAAGCCACATTTGTTTGTCTTTGAAAGGTAGTGGCAACTGGGAGAGGTTCCTGAAGACTGGAAGAGAGCAAATGTCACTCCTGTCTTCAACAAATGCAGGAAGGAACACCTGGGGAACTACAAACTGGTCAGTCTCATTTCAATCCCTGGGAAGGTGAAGGAGCAAATAATCCTAGAAACCATTTCCAAACATGTGAAGGATGAGGACATTATTGGAAATAGTCAGCATGGATTTATAAATGGGAAATCATGTCTGACCAAACTAATAGCGTTCTACATATATATGTATACTGGCTTGGTGAGTGAAAGGGAGTGTTGGGTGTTGGTTATCTTGAGTTTAACAAGAGTTTTGATGTTGTCTCCCATAATATCCTCATAGACAACTGATAAGTACAGGCTATTTAGGTGGACAATGTAACAGACCAAAAGCAGACTGAACTGCCTGGCTGAAGGAGTTGTGATCAGTGGCACAAAGTCAAGCTGAGTCTGCTCATTTGTGGTGTATCCCATGGGTTGATACTGGTTTCAATGCTGTTTAACATCTTCATTAGTGACCTGGATGATGAGACAGAGTGTAGGTTCAGCAAGTTTGCAGCCAATAAAAATTTGGAGGACTGATTGACACACCAGAGGGCTTTGATGCCATTTAGAGGGACCCAGACAGGTTGGAGAAATGGGCTGACAGGAATCTCATGCTGTTCAACAACCAGAAGTGCAAGGTCTTGCACCTGTGGAGGAATAATCCCAGCAAGGGTTTACCATTACACAGTGGGGGCTGACTGTGGCTTTGAAGAAAAAGACATGAGGGTTCTGGTAGACCCCAGGTTGACCATGAGCTGGCAACATGCCCTTGCAACATAGAAGGCCAACAGCATCCTGGGCTGTTTTAGGAAGAGTGTTGCCAGCAGATCAAGGAAGGTTATCCTTCCCCTCTACTCAACTGTGGTAATGAAACATGTGTGAATTGCTGGGTCCAGTTCTGGGATCCCTACTACAAGAAAGACATGGATGTACAGGAGCAAATCCAGTAAAAGGCCACAAATATGATTAAAGGACTGGAGCCTCTGCCATATGAATAGAGATTGAGAGAGCTGAGACTGGAGAGTAGAAGGCTCAGGAGGAATCTTACCCATGTGTATTAATACCTTATGGGACAGTGTAAAGTAGAAGGAGCCAGGATCTTTTCAGTGGTGTCCAGTGACAGGACAAGAGGCAATGGGCACAAATGGAAATAGAGTTTTCTACTGTGAGGATGGTTGAACACTGACACAGGTTGCCCAGAGAGGTGTAGTCTCTATCCCTGGAAATACTCAAAACCTGACTGGACACAGCACTAAGAAACCTGCTGGAGCTGACCTTACTTTGAGCAGGGAAGTTGGACAGGATGATCTCCAGAGATGCATGGCAACCTCAACCATTCTGTGATGTCTGTACTAGAAAACTGATGATACAAAGTCCTGTATTGCAGTACTAAAACTGTAATTCAGCTTAATTAAAGTCATAATTTGTTTATGATGTCAATAATAAACATTTGATGAACAGAACCAGGCCCTACTCACAGCTGACAGGTTTTCATTTTAGAATATTTTTGTTTCTTTCCTAGAATAGTATGCCATGATATTATTTTGAATTACCATACGGATATCTAGATTGATTTTAATAGTGGCTTAAATCTACAGCCTGCATGAAGACCCTGAAAATCAGTTAAATGTAATGGACATGATTTTTCTCTTCTTTATTTTGTTAATTGGAATTAATTGCAGATAAATTAATAGAGATTTTCACCCTAAGAATACAGTAAGAACAGAAATGGTCAAAGTACTTCATGACTCCAAGGCAAGGAAGACCTTTCAGTATGTGAGATTAGTACTAGATTGGAATAGAAGCCAGATCTCTTCTGTTCACCGTGCTTTATTATTTAGTGATAGCATCATCATTAAAACAGGACAGTCTTAACATTTGGGGAAGAACAGGAATAGCAGAAATAAGTTACACTTTACTGGGCACAGGTGAATCTAGGGATGTTAGTGGTGGGAATTCATACCATATTGAAGTAACATGCAACTGTTTCTTTTAAACATAGCATTATACACTATCTTTCATTTCTTTAATTCTAGGGTCCGAGGTGGTTGGCTTTGATGGGAAAAGTTGTCTAATTTACACATTTAATCAAAAACTCATGAGTGCACTGAAAGATGTGATTTCTCTGAAGTTCAAGACAATGCAAAGTGATGGAATTCTCCTCCACAGAGAAGGACAAAATGGAGACCACATCACCCTGGAATTAATTAAAGGGAAGCTGTCCCTATTCATTAATTTAGGTAACAGCTACAGTCTCATAAAGTCTAATATAGTTATTAGGTATTATTTAACTAAAACCTCTTTTAATTTCTTAAGTGGATTTTGATGTATAGAGTATGATAAACTAGCAGTATATATTTGAATAATTATATTTTTATATGGAATTAATAGTTTTTATTTTTCTTCTTTCAAGGTGATACTAAAACTCATCTTTCTAATGCCCAAATTAATATTACTCTGGGCAGCCTTTTGGATGATCAACACTGGCATTCTGTTCTCATTGAGCACTTTAACAATCAAGTAAACTTTACAGTGGATAAACACACTCATCATTTTCATGCAAAGGGAGAAGTCAATTATTTGGACCTTGATTATGAGGTGTGAAAATTACCTTTCCTTTATTACATTTATTAACTTTGTTATGTAAATGCAGTGAAACAAGCAAAGGAGAGAGAACTTAAGGAAGTTTGTAGTGTTTAAGACTTTAGGGATTTTCTGTCTCCGAAAGGAAAGAATCAAAGAAAAAGAGATATTCTTAGCTTACAAATGCTTCACCAGACTAGCAACTCAAAGTTTTCAAAAGACCATCTTTTTCGTCTCAGAATTCATCATTTTAACATCTTTGTTTCAGTAGTGCTGCAAATGTGGTAAACAGTATGTAAACATAGGGAATGAGCCCCAACTCAGTTATTATTTTATGGCTTGATGAAAATTACAATAAACCAGCATAAAACCATTTTAGAAATGTTTAGATTAAGACTTAAATTCCTGTTAAATCTGGAAAATGTACTGTGAAAAAAATCTTGCTTACGCAAATGGTAGATTCACGAAAAGGAGTAGATGTAATTTGCAGTGACAGTTCCCCACCTATGGTTAAACATACCACTATTTCACAGTTGTAATGTGATGACTGGCTGCTTTATGTTTGCCCCTGACCTGTTTGTTGGACGAGACAATAAGTGATAGAGCAGAGTGTCTGGAATCCGCAGATCTATATTATTTTATTCTACTTATTTGAGTTTTTAAGCGGTTTAGAGTAAGATTTCATGCTGTTCCATGTCTGCATTATCCCATTTCAAAAATATCATTCACAAGATTAAAGTAATGATTCTGCTTAAAATTTCTGAATCTAAGCCACAATACCAAGGCTTGGAGGATCATACCAAAAAAAAAAAAAAAAAAAAAAAAAAAGAAAAAGAGAGAAAAAAAAAGGGGAACAACAAATGTTAGTTTTAACTGATTGGCAAATAGATTTATTTTACTAAATCAACCAGTACTGCAAATTAATTTTTCCTCTCTTCCACATACTGTAGTTTGAAGTATGTGTTACCAATACAAGGTAGAAAGGAAAGCAAAAGCTGGAAAAAAGGCTAAAAACTTCCAAAAAATTATGAAACACTGTAATTAGAATTGTATTTCTGACTATAAAAATGTCACTATTTAATAACTTAATGAAACATGATATATTTGATTTTGTTTTTTTTAAATAAAATGATTTTAAATATTAAGTGAAATTTCAAAATTAAAAGATAAATAGTTTAAACTGACCTTTTCTACAATGTCAACCAGAATAGCTTTGAAATGGGTAAATTCAAAAGTTCACTTAAACTGGCATCCTGTTTCTGATGGTGCCCGAGTGGAAACATAGACCAGAGTATAACCCAGGTCACCCTTGTGGCAATGCTTTTCTAAAATAATCTACTGCTTTCTAACAGTTTCTGCCTCAGGGACTTATTAAGACAGAGTGATATTCTTGAATTTAATAGCTCTCAATGGATTTTTAATTTTATTGAATCTTCCAATCTCTTTCTGAACCCAACTAAACCTACAGCATCACATCATGGAACTGCACAGCCTAAGCATTTTGAGAGGGAAAAAGTATCTCCTTTCATTTGTTTTGAATAGAATAATTTAATCCGATGCACTCTTGTTCTTTATTAGGGTAGTTATGATTTGCATACAGTGGAGAAGTCAGGCTCAAAATTCCTAAATAAGTTAGTGAGTTCTCTTCTCCCTTTTTGCACTGTCCAACATGGTCTACATGTACTGGGCCTTGTCCTTCTTCTCCTTGGTTTTGCAGCTGTAATGGACCCTGAAAACTTGTAAGACTCTATACTAAGCAACTGTTAAGAAGCATCCTCAGAAGAAAAGAAAAGCCAATATTTCAGAATATTTTAATGCACACATATGACTTGATATAGCCTAATTTTTGTTAACCTGTTCTTTTAATATGTAGATGTGATACAAGGAAATAGCCAAGAAGTAGCAGATTCATTATTGGCCAGTCTGACTTCTGCTTTTATGCTGTTGGCAACATCTTTCCTTAGAAAATTATTTAACAGTATCATTGATTTCTCTTCTCTTTCTAAGCTCAGCTTTGGAGGGATCCCAGTGCCTGGAAAATCAGGGACATTGTCACACAGGAACTTTCATGGGTGTTTTGAAAATATTTATTATAATGGAGTGAACATTATTGACCTGGCCAGGAGGCATAAATCTCAGATCTACTTTGTGGTAAGAGTTTCATAGTTAAGAAAGAATAAATAAGTAAAATAGAGAAAAGTAAAAGACCAGAGCCACTTTCATATGCAAGCTGTTAACACACAGTTCTAGTAAAATCTATGTTGTTTAATGAAAGAAAAATCAAAGAATCACCTAATTGTGTTATTTCATATTTGCTACTGTACAGACTCATCCAGTAGACAATGCAGGATGCATTTTATTCTTCAGCTCTTCAGCTGATATTTAGATGTGTGTGATATCTCACTGTTGTGTGGTCTCTCACTGTTGTGCATGTACAAAAGTCAGTGAATAAAATAAGATGTATCTTATGAAGTCATCGAAGCTCTGGCTTTGACTTCTGTACCTGACTATTAAGAACATCAGCAGTACATTTTAAAAGCATTCTGTTGCTGAGGACACTGATCCACTCTGTTTTCTCCAGAGCATTATGATTTTGATAGCTAAGTTCTGTTTTTCAATTTATACGGCCCTTTGAATGTAGTTTGTGTTGGTGAGTTTAATGCATTTATTGTGACATGGCCAACAGTTGTATTAGCCAAATCCCTACCATTTAGAGAAACAGTTCCAATAATGAACCAACTTTCTTCTGTGTTACATAAGGTTTTCTATAAATTTTACCAAGTCCTTTGGGTTTTTTGCAACAGTACAAGAGCCATGTCTATTTGCAGTATTTATTTATTTAGCAGCAGGAAATGTGGAGATATGATGGAAACAATCAGTTCAAAATAATTAACAAAATATGAAATATTTTCAATCTCCAAATCTTTTGATTTGGATTTCAGTTCAGAATATGAACAATCAAATTCGGTTCTCTGTCCCAGAAAAAATGGATAACAGGCATCTCTTCTCATGTGAAGCTCATCTGAAATACTCCAGAATTAACTAAACTGACACCTCCGTGTAATATCCTGTCCATGATGCTAATGGACGTTGGGGAGAGGGCAGTTATAGGAGGCTCTGTGTAGACTAGTGAAAGGGAAACTATGAAATTGTTGTCATAGGAAATTTCACCATCTTCATCTCAAATGATTTAAACTGTTGTGCTACTTTCAAAACTATTTAGGAGATGTTTTATAAAGTAAATGTGCCAGAAAGTATCTGTGTTACCATACAATCCTTGTTAAATAGCCACTTTGCTGGTCTGATAACAGTATCAGGCAGCTGTCCAGATAACGTGGAGGGGGAATCTGTAGATGGTAAGTTTTTAGCATTTAACAAGGTTTACTAATCTGATCACAGCCTTTTCACTATGGGTCTGTTCAGTTGACCGTTCATTTCTCTACAGCTGAGTTCATAAGACTGAGCTTTTATTTATTTATATATTTTCCTTTAAGAAAATGAAAACAGATAAACTTTAATGTCTTGCCATGCCAGGACCTAATGAGTATTTTTCTTAAATTGATTTTTTTAGCTTTTTACTATAAGGTCAAAGTTTTATGTACGTTCAAAAGTTTAAAAGCTCTTTGTATTGAACAGAAGTTAAATGTACTTTAAATTCTAAAGACATTAATCTTTTAGTAATCATCTGTACAGAACAAATTAGTTATAGTTCAAATGGTGCCAGCAAGTCATTAGATCAAAGTGCATATCGTATCACTATCAAGAGTCATAAAGTATTAACTAACTCTGACACCAGATGAAAAAACCACGTTATTCCCATTCCAGTCATCTTATCTGTATCACTCAGTACAACCACAGATGCAGGTTAAGCTCAGAGTTTGTCAATGAACTCATCTGCGAGTTTATTTAGGTACCTAAGAACCAGTGATTTCAGCAGCAGTCAATCACAAAATAAAAGGTAGGTGCCTGAATACAACTCATGATCTGGTCCATATGGGCCTGCTTGAAAACACGTTTCCTTTGATTTATGAAGTATGTGTTTCTTATTTGTAAGTAGCAAGAGTTTATATGTGGAATTTTCTCTGACTATTTGTGAAAACAAATATTGGGGTCAGTGCACATCTCCAGTTGCATTGATTTGGAAAGACTGCTCCTTGGTCCAGCAAAAGGTTTTTTTCTCAAATTTAACACTGCCTTAAACAATCAGTAGCCAAACTCAACATTTTTCTCTGCATACAAGCATTTAGACCCGTGTGAATATTTGTACCAAACTTGGCATTCAGTGGCATTTTATCTGACATTCAGAAATTTGTCAAGTCCCTAATGCTTCCTGAGGCTGAGCCAAAATAGAAACAAAGCAGGTCTGTCTAACTCCTGAAGTACCATTAAATCACCCATGTAATTTAGGATCTTACCTCATTCACTCAGAGGTCCTTGCCACTCTTTGCTCAGGCAGATATGTCTGTTCTGGTCAAACAACTAGTTAAACATTTCTCAAACTGATGATGTTCTTATGTATTCATACTTTATTTTTATACTAACACATTCAAGTATTAGAAATATTAGGTTCTATGCACAATGTTTTGAAACTCGGTAGTTTCCATACAAAAGTTCTTATGACTGTTTTTCCCTGAATGTTCCTAATGCCATATTGGTTTCATTTCTTTCTAGGGCAACATGTCCTTCTCATGTTTAGAGCCACAGATGGTTCCTGTTACATTTCTGAGCTCCAGTAGTTACCTGGCACTGCCAGGCACATCAGGGCAAGATGAAGTATTCATCAGTTTCCAGTTTCGCACCTGGAACAAGGAGGGACTTCTATTATCTAGTAAACTACATCAGGCTTCAGGTGGTTTCCTCTTATATCTGAGTGACGGGAAAGTCAAAATCAGTCTTCATAAACCAGTAAAAGCACTGAGTGACATCACTGCAGGTAACAGAAATGAAGAAAAAAAATCCAAGATTCCTATGCATAAAAAAATAAGTTAATGTAAAGTCATTTAAATTCACTTTTGTGAATTTTAATCTCAAATGTTTTTAAATACTTTCTTTTCTCACAAACAGGTATCTATGATTTTTTCCCCATGATTGAGTAGAAATTACTTGCAAGAATATAGGTCGCAAAGATGAGTCCTTAGCTTTACATACTATATGTATGTAAAGCTCATGTGTATAATATGGAAAATTTGAGACATCTAAGCAACTTTTTCAGTTGTGAAGTGTAAACAGGTTAATTTCTTACTCTGTCAAGATAAGCCATTAAGATGTTTTTCACCATTTGTCAGTGCCTTCACAGGGCATCAAGTAACTCATTTTTCTACAAAGTTATACATTATTATAAATACTATGTTTGTTATTTTCTAGAGGCCTCAATTACAGAGCTGTCCATTAAATTCGGAGAGTGGATGCCCAATACCAGGTTGTGGTCCAGAAAGCTGGGGCAAGTTCGAGTCTACATTAAAAAACAAAACAAAACAAAACAAAACAAAACAAAAAACAAAAAAAAAACCCCAAAAACAAACAAACAAAGATTTATAGTAAGGACAAAACAAAACAGAGAAACTGAGGAGACTGAATGACTGAGAGCTAAAGCATCACTTTTGTAGTTAATCACTGAATTGAGACTAGATCATCTACTTTTGGTAGCGTGCGCTGCTAGGCAGCCCTCAGGGAGAAGGTGAGATTTCCAGAAAGCATACCCTCTAGTCTTCTGAGCCATTTCCCTGTTGGTAAACAAATATATAAGGACAAGAGGATGAGGCAAATATAGTAAGATACAGTCATGTTAGAGTGTATCCAACTGGGATTCTGAGAAGCAGCTCCCAGCTTTCACTTTCACTCAGTTTGGGAGCAAGGGGACTCCCTCTTTCACAAAGAGGCTCCTCAGTTTTTCTGCATGCTCTTAGCACTTGATGTGAGAACGGCAAGACTGCTGGCCCAGCCAGGAATCTCCTTCTTTCACGAAATGTGAGAGCAGGACAGAGCTGACAACATGTCCATCTTCCACGACTTTTTAAAAAATGGTGAGAAGCAGTAACATCACCATGTGATAATATCAATACCTTCACCTAGCAGTGCTTCATCAGTAGTAGGTTATGCTCGGACACTCCATGCATCACAGCTGCCTCAGATCATCCTTTATGTAAACAAATTGAATTTTGCCCCTTTCTTGTAGAAGGATAAAATGGTCATTCCAGAATGAGTTCTCAGACAGGAAAAACAGGACTAGAGAGATTAGGCAGATAAATGGGATTCCAAAGAATAGATGAAGATGAGGAAATGAAGCTGGGATTGGAGTGGTTTATGTATGGACAAAGAAGCTGACCATGGACAAAGAAGCTGGAGAAATATGTCATAGAAGCAATGGGTAATTTGGCTGCAGAACACACAATGATGATATCCAAAACATCAGTTGATCCTAGATTTATTTTGAACTGTACAAAATCATGTATTTCATATTTCATATTCATAAAGCAGGAATATTATCAGTGAAAAAGAAGACAAATTAGTTCCAGTAATGTAATGTGTAAACTGAATTAACAGGTGAATAACAAGTAAGAAAACTGCATTTTGCAATGGTTCTTAGAAAACAAGTTAAGCATTTGAATGTGTGAAGAATTTAATCTTCTGTAGAGTATATTCATTGGAGTGATAGGAACCAAACCAAAGGCATCTTTCAGGGGAGTTTTCAAGCCAGAATATAGACAGCTTAATGATGCTGTTTACTGCTAGTTTGTCTTGAACAATAACAAATACAGTAAGTAAACTAAGCAGTTACTGAAATAAAAATTAATAATAAATAATAAAAATCAAAGCCCCACATCTCTTTTGGACCCCACAGAATTAAAAAAGTTATGTAAAAGAGGGAGAAAATTTCACAAAATATTATAATTGGTACAAACAAAAAATAAGAATCACTTACCTATAATGTTCACAAATCATGTGCTTGGCAGTGGAAAGCAGACAAAGAGAACAAAGCAGAGCCAAGCAGAGAAAGAAACAGCCACAGGATTTGAAGATGAGGCTTCCTTAACCTTAATTCTGTGCCCCTGTTTCTTTTAGATTGATTCCTTACTTCAATTCCTGATAGAAAATGAAAATTCCTTTGAGGGGAAAAAAAAAGAAAAAGAAAAAAGAATAAGTTAAACATGACTCCGAAGCTCATTAGGTATCTACAGGTGTATAATGATTAAAAGTAAAATTTTAAATAGTTGGTTATTTTAATTCAGGAAAAGACTGTAAGCCAGTAATGAGCAGGGATAATGTTCAAATTTATATAAATACTTTGATCTTGTTTCTGTGGGTGATAATAGGATCAGCCCTGGTATTTGTTATAATCTAAAATAACTGACGCACAGAGAGTACCATTTTAATGACAAGAGGTTTCCCTAGGCTCACCATTTGAAAATGTCAATTCCTTAGTAAGAATGTCAGTGGTATGTAGTTAACAGTGATGAATTTGGCTTTTTAGGAGCTATTTCAGTTGCAGTTCAATTAGGTGATGTATGTTAAAGAAACTATTGCCATGCAGCATCATTTTAACAGACCAGCTGAAGGTGGTGGCACTTTTAACATCTGTAGACTTGCACATAAAGCAATTTATTCAGTTTCAAAGTTGCAACACAATACATAACATATTAGCTGAAACACCCCAAAATAAATCTTGACACTTTATGCTGAAACAGAATTTAATGTTTTCATGATATGTTAAGCTTAAAGTCTAACAGGAGGAATTGTGTTTGTCTTTGTGAAGACAGAAACTACTGCAAAACCATCTTATTCTCTTCTGAGAAAGAAGTTATCTAACAAAACCATATGGGGAACTTTTTCTTGAGGTTTTGAAGTGCTTATTGCTACACTCACTGAAACAATTCAAGTCTGCGTTTGGAGATTGAATAATTAAATTATGGATGGCTGGACAGGTTTGTTCCCCTACAGGCAAGGACTTATGACCTGACTTTCACACACGCAAAATATCTGCTAATTAAATCAGAGCATATTTCTTTGTACACAGTTCTTAAATTCATTATCATGTGTTTTTTAAAGATTTCTTCAACCATATAAAAACAAGGAGAATGGCATGTTAATTCATGAGTGAGTAAGTTATAATAAGCCGTATCCTTTTGTTACAGAATAGTTGCTTAATATCTTTCCTTTGTAGCCTCTTTTGCAAGCTGGTCATCAAATATTCACAAAGAAATAACATAGATTAAAAAAAAGAAATTAACACAAAGTTAATTTGTGTTGAATGATGAGACCAAATTGAATTACAACGTGTATAAACGTTTGAGATTTTATTACTCAGTTTCTTCATATGACCTTGTCTTTCTACGCAGCTTTTAATTTCTATGCAGCTTTTAATTAAGCGATGTTAACAATCATTGCATTTGGTGGTTATACTTCAGACTAATCTATAAATTACTTTCTCTAAACTAGTTTTTTTTTGTTACTCACTGATCTCCTAATAAGCTATATACATTGTCTTTTTATATATGTGTTCCTAAGGTTGGATACCATTGTTCTGCAAGACCTCCCACAGACCTTTTTTTTTAGTACTTAGATATTAAAATGATGGAGGTACTACTAATGAGAATAAATGGATACCTTGTTGAATAGCTACCTTATTATGCACTAAAAGTTTAATTGCTATTTTTTCCTCACTTGTTTCTGGTAAAGCATTTTTTAAACTCCTAGTAGAGCACCAGAAAATACAATTTTCACATGGAATGGAAATGTTAGCAGTCCGTTGGCCTCCACCACTTATATGTCGTACCACACTGTGGCTTAGCACAAGCAAATGTGAATTTAATCAAGGTTCTCAATTTGAGGGCTACAATGAGCTGTTTTCTCAGGAGTGTCTTGTTCTTCCACAATGACATTCCTCAGTCCCCAGACTTCATGAAAGGGTCTTTAGGGAAGTCTTAACTTGACCTAAATGAACATCGTTTAGTATCTCTAATCATGYCAGCCTGTAGGAAGAGGAGATAAAATATCCATCCCAAAATCATTTAGTAGGTCAGTATGATGAACTACAGTAAACAAACCAAAAAATGCAAAATTCATATAATTGATTTTCCAGTAACCAAAAAATTTTTCTACTTGAGCCATTCATTCAATCTCCTTCTTTATGTTAGGGCATTCTCTTACCTACCTTGACCTTGACAGTCAAATATTGCAGTATTTGAAATATGTTTTCTCACCAGATGAAGTTACTGAAGCAGGATGCAAAACTAAGACTTAAAAGCAATTATTCTTGCAACAATTAAAATGAAATTACAGAATTTATTGTTAGATTTAATACCTTCAGGAATGACATAGATAGTGGGATTGAGTACAACCTCAGCAAGTTTGCTGAAGACGCCAAGCTGAGTAGTGCAGTTGATTCACTAGAGGGAAGGGATGTCATCCAGAGAGACCTTGGCAGGCTTGAGGAGTGGACCCATGTGAACCTCATGAAGTTCAACAAGGCCAAGTGCAAGGTCCTGCACCTGGGTCAGGACAATCCCCAATATCAATACAGACTGAGGGATGAATGGACTGAGAGCAGCCCTGCGGAGAAGGACTTGGGGGTACTGGTGGATGAAAAATTGGATATGAGCTGGCAACATGTGCTTGCAGCCCAGAAAGCCAACCGTATCCTGGGCTGCATAACAAGAAGTGTGGCCAGCAGGTCGAGGGAGGTGATTCTGCCCCTCTACTCCACTCTCATGAGACCCCACCTGGAGTACTGCATCCAGCTCTGGGGTCCCCAGCACAAGAAAGACTGGGTCCTGCCAGACCAGGTCCAGAGGAGGGCCACGAAAGTGACCAAAGGATGGAACACCTCTCCTATGAGGACAGGCTGAGAGAGTTGGGGTTGTTCAGCCTGGAGAAGAGAAGGCTTTAGGGAGACCTTATTGTGGCCTTTGAATATTTAAAAGGGGGCTTATAATAAGGATGGAGAGAGATTTTTTCAAGGACCTGTAGTGACAGGACAAGGGGTAATGGTTTGAAACTGAAAGAGATTAGATTTAGGTGTCCCACCCCTGGAAGTGTTCAAGGTCAGGTTGTACGGGGCTTTGAGCAACCTGATCTAGTAAAAGAAGCCCCTGCACATGGCAGGAAGATTGTACTAGATGATCTTTAAAGGTCCCTTCCAGCCCAAACTATTCTCTGATTCTCTGATTCTCTGATTCTCTGATTACTAAAGGAAAAGACAGCATATAGCAAAGATGTCATTGAGGAAAACATCATTCACTTGAAGTACCTCTACAAATAAAGAAATTCCTTGCTTAATCTTAGATATGAGGTGAAAGAAGCTGGAGCTTTTGCTAGCTGGGGATGGAGGCTAGAAAGAGGGAAATAAATAAGTAAGTAGTGAAATAATTCCTCTTTTAAAAATTATTTTCTGAAATGGTTAATCTTAAAACCACAGTGTGACTAGTGGCATTATAGATTATGTATGTTTTACAACTTAGTTTCTTATTGAAGGATAATGCTACAATAATTTATAGAAGAAAACTAATTATATTACTGGGAATTGGGAAAAAAAACTTTCTCAGACTTAATTTTCTGTGCTTTAAAAAATACATTATTCATATTCTTTGTTTTAACATACCTATTATCTCTTTGATGAGAGTATAGTTCACTGAGGTTCACAGTGGTATAAAAGACCTAAGGATGCTTTATCTGATTCTTTGCTGATTTTTGTTTGAAGTTAGTAAAACCTTTTGATACATTTTATGAGTCCTTGCTGTAAAATAGTACTAAAAAAATAGGAGAGAGAAATAATAGTACTCGTTAAGTCTAGCAACTTCGTTATACAGTGTGACTCATCCATACCCATGATATTGCAAGGTAGAAATAATATTTTTCTAATGCTTTATCTACTCTGTTTTTCAAATGTTTGTTACACATCATATTATCTAGCCAAAACATAACTAGAGCCAAAATGGCTAGGCTTTAAAGCATTTTCTTGATCCTCAGCTCAACAGTATGCCAGCCCTAACATAAAATACACCAGCCTGAAGGCTGCTGTAAGTTATATTAACTGCCACCACTAGAAAGAGACTTCTTCAGCAATTGRACATCATGAAAATAGAGGGAAACTCTAGTCACTCCCTCCACACTGCCTGTATGGCTATGTAAATCCTTGCTACAAAAGATTACCACTCGACAGGTCACCTTTTGGTAGCCAGATGTAATAGCATTAATACTATTTTATATTGCGTGGAATAAGGTTTCCAATTTTTACTTTAGTAAAAAGTCCATCTCTATAAATATCATGAATATGGAGTTTTACAGAAGTAGAAAATACACCTATTTACCCAGAAAATTCGTGATAGCTTTAATGCTGATTATTTACTCTGACTGTAGGTGTACTGTTCCTGTTAGCAAACTCAAATGCCACATAGAATCATAGAAACATAGAATAGTCTGGGTTGGAAGGGACCTTTAAAGATCATCTAGTCCAACCCCACTGCTATGGGCAGGGACATCTTCAACTAGATCAGGTTGCTCAGAGCCCCGTCCAACCTGACCTTGAATGTTTCCAGGGACGGGGCATCCACCACCTCTCTGGGCAACCTGTGCCAGTGTTTCACCACCTGCATTGTAAAAACTTTCTTCCTTATATCTAGTCTAAATGTACCCTCTCTTAGTTTAAAACCATTCCCCCTTGTCCTGTTGCAACAAGCCCTGCTAAAAAGTCTGTCTCCATCTTTCTTATAAGCCCCCTTTAAGTACTGAAAGGCCGCAATAAGGTCTCACCGAAGCCTTCTCTTCTCCAGGCTGAATAACCCCAACTCTCACAGCCTTTCTTCATAGGAGAGGTGTCCACCCCCTGATCATTTTTGTGGCCCTCCTCTGAACCCACTCCAACAGGTCCGTATGTTTCTTGTGCTGAGGGTTACAGAGCTGGACACAGTACTCCAGGTGGGATCTCACCAGAGGAGAGTAGAGGGGCAGAATCACCTCCCTTGACCTGCTGGCCACACTTCTTTTGATGCAGCCCAGGGTACGGTTGGCCTTCTGGGCTGCAAGCGCACATTGCCAGCTCATGTCCAGCTTTTCATCCACCAGTATCCCCAAGTCCTTCTTGGCAGGGCTGCTCTCAATCCCTTCATCCCCCAGCCTGTATTGATACTGGGGGTTGCCCTGACCCAGGTGCAGGACTCAAGGTGCACTTGGCCTTGTTGAACCTCATGAGGTTCACATGGGCCTTCTTCTCGAGCTTGTCCAGGTCCCTCTGGATGGCATCCCATCCCTCAGGCGTGACAACCGCACCACTTAGCTTGGTGTCATCTGCTAACTTGCTGAGGGTGCACTTGATCCCACTGTCTATGTCACTGATGAAGATATTCAACAGTACTGGTCCCAATATGGACCCCTGCGGGACACCACTTGTCACCGATCTCTATCTGGACATTGAGCCATTGACCACTACCCTCTGGATGCGACCATCCAACCAATTCCTCACCCACTGGACAGTCCATCCGCCAAATCCATACCTCTCCAGTTTAGAGAGAAAGACCTCTCCAGTTCAGAGAGAAGGATGAGAATCTATGAGAATCTTCTCATAGAAGATTGCAACCAAAATAAGTAATGGCCAGAATGGTATCAGAAAACCTGTGACTGCAGTCATGTGCTTTCTGCCGTTATATTAGAAAGGTGAATTGTTCCTGAAAGTGCAACACAAAGATAAGAAGATCTGTTAGCCATAGCTTTTATATAATTCCACTGAGGCTGGGGATAAAGCAAAATGTTTAAGGTTTCTTGTTATGCAGTTCGTAATAAATATAGTGGTTGAAGTAAGGAAAGAAAGAAAAGGTATATAAGACTAATATTATATTAAGTATATTAGAGATATTTTCTGGATGATAATTTATCTGAATTTATAATGTGATTCTAAGATTTATCTCTTGATTGTATGCTGATCTTGTGTTTAGACTGTGGTAGTTAATATATGGATCCTAGTTATGATGTAATTYAGCTATTTGAACCTTCTCAACTTTCTATTTTTATTTCTTTTCCTTCTGTTTGAACTAATCAGTTAACTGGTGGACTATTTCTCTAGAATATACAACACATTCTAGAGAGGATTATATAAATACATGAAATTTCAAGAGGGAAATCACAGATCACAAATCATAGACACTGCAGTCGAGAAAAGACTTTACATAATTCAAAGGTTTTATTCTTTGTTCTTCACTGGAAGAATTATCTCTGTTCTGAAGAACACTCAAGAACATGATTGACTTAAAGCACTTCTTAAAGATAATAATGTGCTTACATACTRCCCTATATAAAATGTATTTAAGTATATATATATGTAAGTGCTTTCCAGAATCAGGGTTTAGGTTTATTGCTTTATGGCACCTTACACCTACACAGCCAGAGGTAATGTAATGTAAATTGGTGTGAGAGGTTAAACTCTGAGAAAATTTTCCCATACGTTTCCAATAAAAGAGACAATTGAAAGGAAAATAATCTTGTGACATTGACATGATGGTTGCTGAAGGTTTTAGCATCTACGGGATTCTGCTATTTTACTGGGTTGCAACATAATGACTACCTTTGATTTTAAAAGATGAAGAAATCCTTTGTAATAGTGCAGTAAAAATGTGTATTATGTGTAAAATACTGTATCAGCCATCACAATGATATCTTAATGATAACCTTCTTAGATTGGGAGGATACTTTTCATAGTCACTACATTAAATGGATTTATTACTGATAATTAGGAGTATTACAACAGTAAGGCTTATTCACTAAAGCACTTTTATTTTTTCCTTATCAGATGTGAAGCAAGGGAATGGGCAAAGGTTCTGTCTTCACAGAAGACATTTGTGTTCTTTATTCATTTTTTTTTTCCTTTCGATGTCACTTGGAGTTTTTCTGTGGGCTATGATTTCTCTACTGGTCTCTCCTCCTTTCAAGTTTATAACATTCAGGTAGTATAACAAATAATGGATATTTATACTTCATTTTGCATTTTATTTTCCTTCCAGGTGCTGGATTAAATAATGGCCAGTGGCATTCTGTATCCTTCTCTGCCAAAAGGAATCGTATCAGTGTAGTAGTGGACAATGATGTGACCTCGTCTGCTTATGCCTCCATATCTCTGCAAATTTATTCAGGAGATGTTTTCTACTTTGGAGGTGAAATATGTTGTTTATTTATGCTGGCAATATCCCACAGTTAAACATCAATTTTTCATGACATATCTAATCAAATGGCGAGAATTATTTGGCTTGCCTGAAGCCTTCTTTGCCTAGCTTGGATATCTCTCAAAGGATCTGGTTTTCAACTGCTGCTATGATGTTTTTGAGTTTGTGTTTCCTCAAAATTTTATAATGTTGGGTAGAATAAATTACCACCCTAAATCCTTGGTCACTTTTTAGAACATCGTTTTCTGGTATCATGCTCTGATAATTGAATATAGTCTGACTGACAATCAGACAGACACACAAAGGTCTCTCTTGTGGCACACTTATTGTGTTGCCAAATTAATTTTTTGTGAGAATCTTCCACTGGGATGACTTCAAGTTTTCACCTTAAGTGAATGCTTACTTACTTGTGCAAATATCCTCTTTACATGATACACACACTTTTTTTTTTTTTTTTTTTACCACAGTGACACAAATTTCCTACGTTTGGAGAATATAACTTGTGCCTAAAAACTACGTTTAGATATCTTCATTTCCCTAGGAATATTGACAATTATCTGTCACCAAGGGATTTTGTCATTAATCACAAGTGATTTTGTCATTAGTCACATATATTTTTACTGATAGAGTTGAGCAGGTTGTTATGTCTAAATCAGCTGGGAATGGRCTACATAACAGCAATGTTAAACAGCATCTGAATGCATTATTCAACACTAACCTAATGCTTTGTCTCTTAGTAGCTTAGGAATTCATGACTGAACTATTTATTAACAATTCTCAGATTTCTGAGAAAATTGAAAAATGCATACAATCCCCTAAATGAGTATGGACCAAGTCATTGTCCACAGATCAGTTCCCTTAAAACAATAAGTTGTAAATAAATTTCATGCTCACAAGCAGACCGTAAATATAGGAACTGCTACATGAGCATCCATGTGACTTTTCACATCTGGCATCTAGTCTTCTCTACTAAAGATACCCCTTGACCTGGCTGATAATCAGAGAAAGATACAGAATATTGGTCTTGAATAGCCAGAAAAGGTTTTTTTTTTTTTTTTTCCTTCTATGTTGCTTCAGGTTCCTACATGTCTGATTAGGTGATTTGCACCATTGCAGGGCTGATGGCACAGGTGAAAAGATGAGGGTTGTGGGCTGTTGCAAAACCCAGCATATTCAATCGAGTTAAGTTGTACAAGGACATTTCTACTTATCTTTTCGGGGCCAGAGGGGGCAAATTAATTCCAAGAACATTGAAAGTACTAACTGCATAACCACCTCTCAGCTTCTCTGATTTCAGCTTTATTGCTGAAATCAGCAGCTCGTGYATGTCATACAAACTTGTGGAAAACTAGTAGAAGGTTTCTGAATTTAGAAAATTGTTTATTAAAGTTTTATGTCATATACCACTGTCAAAATGCAGACAATGCATTTTGACTTACTTTCTAAGTTTATATGAATATTTACCATGTTTCTGTATGCTGGTTGTTAAAACATGAATATCAGCCTTCCAGGAGAGGTGTCCTGGGGACATCGTGGTTAGTTTGCTTGTTTTAATGAATACAAAGTATGCAAGAAATGTGTATGCTTAGATGGGAAAATGTGTAATAAACATGAAAATATTTTAGCGTTATGTCAGCAAAATTTCTAGTCATGCTATCATCAAGGATATACTACCTCTCTCAGTTCTTGGAATAATAACTCATTGCAACTGTAAGGGCACAAAGAGATTATTTAATATTGTAGTAAGCACATAGGGTAAATTTCATTATTAAAGGATTTCTTCCTATCTTTAATATCCAACCCACAATTAAAAGGAATCCCAGTTTCATTAATATTAATGATGTTGCTTTTTCCCTAACAGAACTAGAAGACAACTTTTAAAAGACAGACACCAAGAAAAAAATCTGAGACACTATTTTGTAGAATAGCTAAGTGTAAAAGATATAAACTTTTTCTACCTTCTCTGGCTTTTTTTTTTTTTTTTTTAATATGAAATCCACTGGAAGTATCTCATTCTCAAATGAGTGTCAGATTTTTCACCAGAAATGACAGAATTTATTTTACCATTTTATTGTGGAATGCTGTGAAGAATGTGGTTAGACCTGTAATTGATTTGTCTACGTGTGTGTGGTGCTGAAAAGTTACTGTGCTCCAATTTGGACATTTGCAAGTCCACAGATTTGTTGTTCTTAAAGCAATATACTAAGTAGATAATAAACATTTTCCTTTAGAATGCTATTAACAGTTTTGAACAGTTTGGTTCCTCACCAGAGTAAAACACACTGAGGATTTATTTACTTATTTCATTTCAGTTTTAGTTCATTTTCTGTTGTATACTTCTTAAAAACATACCTATACTATTTAAGTTGTTGTACACTCATTTGAATAGATTTACTAGTTTCCACTGTCATTTTGCTTTCCTGTATAGTAAACTTCTGCACTGTCTTTACAGGACTTCAGAAAGTACACATTAGCTCTGTGGAATAGAGAAGTGTCTTGAAAGTCACTGCTTCCTAACATCATGAACAAGAAGGTCTTTGAATGCTGTGAACCAGAATGCAGTATCGTTTGACTAAGATCAAAAAACAGCCCTTATGCATCATTCCAGAAGCAATATTACCCTTTGGAAGAAAGCCAAAGAAAAAAACATTTAGGCATGTTTTGTCATGCAGTGTTCAGCTGCCACTGGGAAAAACTGCTCAATGGACATGGCTTAAATCAAATCAAGATCAACGCAATTTATTGATTTATTAACGTTTAATTAATTGGCAATCAGTGAACAAGGCATTTCAGGATCAGTAACACAGTAGACAAACCACAATATTAGATACTTACAGAATGTTATTCATAGGTTGAGTAGGACATCCAGACACTGTCTAGTCCAACCCTCTGTTCTAAACAAGTCTGATTAGATCAGGATGTACAGGGCTGTGACCACTTAAACCCTGAACAGCTCCAAGGATCTCGTAACTCCTCTGGGCAAACTGTTATCATATTGACCACCCTCATGGTAAAAACAGTTTTGCTAATGTCTGATCAGAATTTACAGTTTTTACTTTTGTCTTTTGCCTCTTGTCCCACCACTGTGCACTTCTGGAAAAAGTCTGGCTCCATCTTCTCTGTATCATCTTATCAGATAGCTTTATGTTCTCTTCTTAAGACTGAACAGGCCCAGCTCTCTCAGCCTCTCCTCATACACCCTGTGCATTCAGCTCCCCGACCATCTTGGAGGCCTCTGCTGGACTCACTCCAGGATGTCAATGTCTTTCCTGTACTGGGGAGCTGTCGTGGTTTAACCTGGCAGGCAGCCAAACACCACACAGCCACTCACTCACTCCCCACCCCCTCAATGGGACTGGGGAGAGAATCAAAAAAAAAAGTAAAATTCATGGATTGAGATAAAGACAGTTTAATAGAACAGAAAAGGAAAGGGGGGAAAAAAAAAAAAAGAATATACAAAATAAGTGATGCACAATGCAATTGCTCACCACCTGCCGACCGATGTCCAGCCTGTTTCYGAGCAGCGATTGCTGCTCCCCAGCCAGCTCCCCCTAGTATATACACTGAACATGATGTCATATGGTATGGAATACCCCATTGGCCAGTTTGGGTTAGCTGTCCTGGCTATGCTGCCTCCCAGCTTCTTGTGCACCTGGCAGAGCATGGGAAGCTGAAAAGCCCTTGACTAGTGTAAACACTACTTAGCAACAACTAAAACATCAGTGTGTTATCAACATTATTCTCACACTAAATCCAAAACAGAGCACTATACCAGCTACTAGGAAGAAAATTAACTCCATACCAGCCGAAACCAGGACAGCAGTCCAGAACTACAACACTCCAGATGTGGTCTCACAAGTGCCACAAGGAGGCATGGATCACTTCCACAGATCTGTTGGCTGTGCTCTTGATAATACAGCCCAAAATGCCATTGGCCTTCTGTGCTGCAAGGGCACATTCCTGGCTCACAGTCTACCTGTTGGCCATCAGGACCCCAGGCCTTTCACTATAGATCTAGGCAGTTATCCTTCAGCTTGGATAGTTGCATGGGCTTGTTTCATCTCAGATTAAAGACCTTAAACTTGTTCTTACTGAACTTCATGGCATTCCTGTCAGCTTATTTCTCCAGCCTGCCCAGGTCCCTCTGAGTTGCAGCCCTGCCCTCCAACATTTGAGCCCTGCCCCCAGTTTGGTAACAGTCACAGGCTTGCTGAAAGTGCACTCTGTCCTGTCATCCAGGTCATTAATGAAGACATTAAACAGCATAGCTCTCAGTACTGATCTCTGGAGAACCCTCTGTTCACTGACACTGACCATCAGCTGGACTTTGCATCGTCAATTGTCCACTTACCCCACCCATATCACATCAATCTGGTGATAGGGAGACTATAGAAAACTGTTAGGGGCTTTGCTAAAGTCAAAGTATGCAATGCTTRCTGCTCTCCACAGTGCAGACACAGTCTTTGTCCACAGTGTCCATCACCTCAGCAAAGAAAACAAARAGCTTGGTCAGGCATGATTTAGCCTTGAAGCTAAAGTTATCCAGTTACCTTCTTGTCCTTCACATGTTTAGAAATGACTTCTAAAGAGGATTTGCTCCATGAACTTGCCAGGGACTGCAGTAAGGCTGACAGGCCTCTAGTTTCCTGTGCCCTCCTTCTTGCCTTTCTTGAAGATGGGTGTAACATCTGCCTTTTCTAGTCATCAAGAAGCTCACCAAATTGCCAAGACCTTTTGAGGATTAAAATGATAATGGCTTCACAATGACAATGGCAATTGTTGCAATGACATTGGCCTGCTCCTGCAGCACCTTCAGGTGCCCTTTGGACTCTTTCTTGCTTTATTGTGGTTACTGATTCCACTCTTCATACTCTGCTAGGACATGGGAAGCCTAAGAATTAGTTTTACCAGTGAAGACTGAAGAAAAAAGGCCTTGCACAAATCAGTTCTTCCCAAGACCCTGGTCACTAGGTCCCCTGCCCCGGGTAGTAGTACACCCACAATCTCCTTAGCCTTCCTTTCGCTACTGTTGTACCTATAGAAAACTTTTTGTTACATTTCACCTTCCTTGATAGTTTTAACTCCACCTGAGATCTGGATTTCCTAACTGCATTCCTGGACATGCAGGTAATGTCTTTGTATTCCCCTCCAAATTGCATGTCCCTGCTTCCAACTTTTTTGTACTTTCTTTTTGTGTTTGCACTCACTCAGGAGCTCCATGTCTATGTTTGCAGATCTTCTGCCACACTCGCTTAACTATTTTGATATCACTATGGACTTCTCTTATGCTCCAAAGAGCTTTTTGTTGAAAAATACCCAGCCCTTTTGCTCTCCAAGGCAATTTCCAATGGGATCCTCAAAACAGGTCCTGAACAGACGACCATTGGCTTTTCTGAAGTCCAGGGCTGTAATTCTGCTTTTTTTCTTACTCTCTTCTCTGCGGATCATAAACTCCACAGCCTCATGTTTGCTGTAACAAAAACTGTCCTTGACCTTCACATTTTCAACCATTTCTTCCTTATCTACGAGTAGCAGGTCCAACAGAGCATCTCTCCTAGTTGAGTCATTAATGATCTGCATCAAGAAATTATCTTCAGTACATTTCAGAATCTTCTGAACAGCATAATAAATTAAAATCACTGTACTTAGTAACTAATTTTTGTCTTATTTGACTTCAGTTGTGACTTAAAACTTGTCCAAATCATGTGCACCTTGTACTGTAACCTATCATTTTGTGAGCAAGGTCAGTCAGTCAATCTGTTCACATCTTGATTCCATTCATTGCTTTGGAACTGCTGCTTGGGTTATCCTTTACCCAAATGTTTAGTGGTGCTTTTGCATATGCTTTAAAAACAGTGAGACTGCACAGAAGTATTTCTTTACAGTTGCACCACCATGCCTAATCAGAGGAGCTTCTGGCTAATGTCTTCCACTCACAAAGTTTACAACACCTGGAGATTATCAAAGTTCAGTCTACTTTCGGAATATATAAATTTTTCAATAAAATATTTTTTTTCAGCTCCAGGTTTTATGCTTCTTTCAGGCTGCCCTAGCAGTGGAAACATTTCTGAATGTAATACCTCATTTGGTGGCTTTCAAGGATGCATGCGACTCATTTCCATTGGTAACAAAGCGGTGGATATGATCTCAGTTCAGCAAAATGTTTTTGGCAATTTCAGTGACCTTCAGATAGATTTATGTGGCATTATAGACAGGTAAGAAAATAATATTTACTCATTTGTTTATTTATTTGAATGTTTTGTTTCCAATTCTGACTTGATGACAAAGGAAAGAACGCTTACAAAATGGTATGCTGCTTCTTTTGTAAGAATTCAAAAGTCTAGAATAAATGCAGTATACATAGCACAGCAATTACATTTCCATGCACTGCAAATAAAATTAGAGTAACTGGGGTTAAAATTATTTGATGTTTCTGACAAATTTTAAATATCTTACTTTCTTTTCAAGTAAACCTATAGACACAAACCCCCTCCTGTGGCATGTAGTCCCATTCACCCTTTGAAATGCTATGTTCTTTACAAGTTATTGCTGCTTCCTATATTCTACCCATCCAGAAACACAGTAGATAGTATTCATCACAGTCTAAGCAATCTTTTTTAGGCTATGGTTGGAACTAATCTCATAACTTGCCATAGAAGGTATTAGCATCTATCTAAGAGAGTGACTAGTTGAAGTGGCTCCCTCTGCAGGGAGGAAAGGCTATATACCTTCCCTGAAATAGACTGAAATGCTTGACAGAAAGACATTGCTGGAGTTCAGTGTGGAGAAGGCAGAGGATGAGCCAAAAGGGGTGTTGCAGAATGGCAGAGGCTGCTGAGAAGAGAGGGAGCAGACACACAAATGGGCAATGGAAGCAGAAGTTTTCTGCTGTAGACACAGGAGAATGCAGTCACAGGCATCTGTGCAAAGTCTGCTTTAATCCAGAAATGGCTGCCTTGGACCAAGCTGAAAGGCTGTGCTGAAATGACACAATAGGCAGGGGAAAGATGTGCTTGTAAACACTTCTCCTCCACCCCCTAAATTTCTAGTCCCCAAAAGTTGCCTTTTGATCTAAAAAAGTCTGTCCTTTGAATTATAAGACTTTTAAAAATTACTGTCCTTGGGGAAAGCAGTGTAGGCAGAGATCTGCTTCAAGACCGCAGCCAATTTCAGATTCAGTCACATAGACATATTTCTGTGACCTGCTTTCCATTCATAGAGGTAACACAGTGTATGTATCCAGGTTATTATTTTGAAGAAAGTCACAACGCCTTGTAGATCAAAGATAAAAATAATACCAGTTCTTTACCTAATTGTTCATAAAAGTTTATGGAGAGAAACCTCCAAAAGGAGGCTAAAAAATCTGCCTACAATGTGATCCTTTCAATTAGGTTTTAATGTGTATTCTTACTAGTCTTTCTACATCTATCATGTTTCAAGAACATATACAGTTGCGTATATATAATTCTTTGTGCTAATTTATCCCTTACTGAGTTAATCCTGACTTTGCAGTAGGCAGTGAGTGTGATAGACACATGACAAAACAGAGTTTGGCCTCAGTCAAAACTCTACCATATAATTTGTTAGGGATTTGTGTTTGGGATGCAACACACATTTATATTTCTTTTTAGCTTTCTTGCACCCTACTCCTTTCAACTCATTTTCTCACTTTTCAAACTTCTTTYACCATCTCCTTCCTCTCCTCTCTGATAGACCTCATGACTCTTCCTTCCAGCTTCTAAAGCACTGTATCACTGCTGTTTTTTCAACTCTGGAATTGAACTTACTCTACTTCCATTACACTGCTTGCTTTTTTTGCTTGTAGTAAAGAGAGAGAATCAGGAACAGAATCAGGTCAAAAGAATGTAATGTGGGGATCTGCATATTCTTTAGTCAAACACATTAAAGGAGATCTAAGCAAGATTTTGAGTGGAAAACATCACTAAATTGGCTCATAATATAATTGATATCAATTTCTGTCTCTGATTTACCATGGATTTTTCAATGTACAATGTAACTGGAGACCTCTCAAAATGCTCATCTCAGAGCTGTGGTTTAGGAACCATCTCTTCCTCCATGAACGCAGAGATGTTTTACTGAAATTTTTAAAGGAAGATAGTGCATTTTTACATGTAGTGATTCCAGTTCCTTTCAGCTTTTTAACTGCCATAGTATGTAAGTGTGTACATGTGGGTTTTTAAAAAGAAGTTTTTGTGTATAAATATGTATAAAGTCACTCTGTGAATCTCAGTATATAGAAATCCAGCATTATTTACGTTATTCCAAATGTCATAACATTTGTCTCTTATACAGTGCAAGTTCAGTTTATTCAGAACTGCACGCTATCCTTTTGATTACTTTTTTGTTGCTTTTAAGCACTGCATCAAAGGGGTTAGATTTATATATAGCCCTTCCTCATATTCTTATCTTGCTGAATTTTTATAGCAGATGAAGATAGTTACCATCCTTATTTTATGTCAATACCACTGCCATCTGGTTTTTTTTTTCATTATGGACTTGTGTAAGTCACTTAAACTTCCCAGCCACAGTCTTTTTCAAAGTGTTTTTATTACTTTCTGACACTGTATTAACTCTTTTTTTTTTTTGAGTTTATGTTACTTTCAGAGTTCATCAACATTATATGTGGTTTCCCATGATCAATGATACCAAAGGAAAAAAAGTCATTATGGAAGTCTTTTGTTTGGTTGGTTTTGTTTTCTTTAAAATTTGGTAATGTTAATTCATGTCTTCTTGTACCTTGACAATTGCACCTTTCTTACACTAGCTCTGCCAGGTTTAGTTTTCAGCTCTCAGCATGCTTACCGTATGTTTTCCTAACTTATCAAAACAGAAATTTAATCCACCCATTTTCATCAATTTCATTACACTCATTAACTTTTATTTCAAAATAGACTGTTTTTGAAAAGCCTTCCTGGTCTTGTGCTAGCTTGCTCCAGGGACTGTTTCTTTCCAGTTTCCTCACACAGTCTCATTCCATTTCATATCTGCAGCTCATCATCTGGAACAAACTTCATGTTTCTCTTTATCACACTAATTCTACATCTCACCATAAATCCCAGTTGATAAGATACATTCTTCTTTGCCAACATTAAAATTGCTTGCATGTATTAAACAATTTCTAATAGGTAGCTTGTATCATCTTGTGCACCATATCATTTAAGAGAAAATATTTTCTTCCTACAATGATTGCTACATGTCTTTGGTTACCCTAAGCTAAAGTAATCAGTAATTTTTGTCACTGTGCTCCCAATGGTAGATATCCCCCCTACAGCTGAAGCCAAACAAATCACTTCTTTGTCTTAGATCTATATGGGAGTCTTTGCATCTCCAATTCCCAATAGTGAAGCATRACCCAAATTCTGGAGTTATTGATGGCTTTTGTAGTAGAAACAATGGACCACTAAATGCAATTGTTTTACACATTTAAAGTGCATGAACACAAATAAAAACTACTGTTTGTATAGTGATCTGAATTTATATGCAATAGTAAATAAACTGAAAATAATTTTATTTAGTCCATTCTTTATCTCATATATATATATATACACATTTCACATATATAGAGTATTCTTTACTTTATCAGATTTACAATCCTCATTAACAGACGGTTAGTTAATCATTCATTTATTCTTTGGGATATAATTTATTAACCTGTTTTTCTTTTTAAACAAAAAAAATCCCTACCATTTTCCTATTTTCTATTTTCTCAGTTCCATAAAATTACCAATTCCTCCTCCTATGCTTAAATTATTATGACTCTTTCCAGTCATTGCTCTTCCCATGCTCCTTCATTTAACCTTTTCATTGTATAATATCTTTACATTGTTCCATTGCTCATATACCTCTTGGGCATGCAAATAATTCTCTTCATATATTTCTCCTTAATATCCTTTCTTTCAGCTCCTTTATCAATATATACTGGTTTAATAACTACTATTTATGCATAAACCATTGACAAAATAGCTTGAAGGATCAGGAGCACAGGTAGTGTTTTCCTCAATCCCTTCAGTGGCAGGGAAGAATACTGACAGGGACAGGAAAACACGCCTGATCAACGYGTGGCTCAGGGGCTGGTGCCACCGGGAGAATTTTGGCTTTTTTGGTCACGGGGAGGTTTACACAGCACCGGGCCTGCTGGTGACAGATGGAGGTCAGCTGTCTCACAGGGGGAAAAGGATGCTTGCTCATGAGCTGGCGGGACTCATCGAGAGGGCTTTAAACTAGGTTCGCAGGGGGAAGGGGATAAAACCAGGCTCACGAGAGATGAGCCTAGGGGTGGCATGCCACTGTTGGGGGTGAAATCGATAGCCCAGCTCAAGTGCATCTACAGCAATGCACACAGCATGGGCGGCAAACAGGAGGAGCTGGAAGCCATTGTGCAGCGGGGTAGCTACGACTTAGTCGCCATCACAGAAACATGGTGGGRYGACTSTCACGATTGGAGTGCTGCAATGGATGGCTATAAGCTCTTCAGAAGGGACAGGCGAGGAAGGAGAGGCGGTGGGGTGGCTCTGTATGTYAGGGAGTGTTTCGACTGTCTAGAGCTTAACGATTGTAGTGATGATAAGGTCGAGTGCTTATGGGTAAGGATGAGGGGGAAGGCCAACAAGGCATATATCCTGCTGGGAGTCTGTTATAGGCCACCCAACCAGGATGAGGAGGCCGATGAAACATTCTACAAGCGGCTGGCAGAAGTCTTGCGATCRCTAGCCCTTGTTCTCGTGGGGGACTTCAACTTCCTGGACGTCTGCTGGAAATACAACACAGCAGAGAGGAAAYAGTCTAGGAGGTTCCTGGGTGTGTGGAAGACAACTTCCTGATGCAGCTGGTGAGGGAGCCTACCAGGGGAGGTGCCTCGCTCGACCTGCTGTTTACGAACAGAGAAGGACTGGTGGGAGATGTGGTGGTCGGAGGCCGTCTTGGGCTTAGCGACCATGAAATGATAGAATTTTCAATTCTTGGTGAAGTAAGGAGGGGGGCCAGCAAAACCGCTACCATGGACTTCCGRAGGGCGGACTTTGGCCTGTTCAGGGCACTGGTCGAGAKAGTCCCTTGGGGGATGGTCCTGAAGAGCAAAGGGGTCCAGGAAGGCTGGACGTTCTTCAAGAAGGAAGTCTTGAAGGCACAGGAGCAGGCTGTCCCCATGTGCCGTAAGAAGAACGGCCAGGGAAGACGACCGGCCTGGCTGAACTGGGAGCTCTTGCTGGGACTCAGGAAAAAAAGGAGCGTTTACCACTTGTGGAAGAAGGGGCAGGCAACTCAAGAAGAGTACAGGGATCTCGTTAGGTCATGCAAGGAGGAAATCAGAAAGTCAAAAGCCCAGCTAGAACGCAATCTGGCCGCTGTTGTTAGAGACAACAAAAAATGTTTTTACAAATACATGAACGACAAAAAGAGAGCCAAGGAGAACCTCCATCCTCTATTGGATGCCAGGGGGAACGTTGCCACTGAGGATAAGGAAAAGGCTGAGGTACTAAATGCCTTCTTTGCCTCAGTCTTTAATAGTCAGCCAGTTATCCTCAGGGTATTCAGCCCCCTGAGCTGGAAGACGGGGGCGGCGAGCAGGATAAAMCCCCCATAATCCAAGAGGAAGCAGTGAATGACCTGCTACGCCACCTGGACACTCACAAGTCTATGGGGCCGGATGGGATCCACCTGAAAGTGCTGAGGGAGCTGGCGGAGGAACTTGCCAAGCCACTCTCCATCGTTTATGAGCAGTCCTGGCTAACGGGGGAGGTCCCGGATGACTGGAGGCATGCCAATGTGACGCCCATCTACAAGAAGGGCCGGAAGCAGGACCCAGGGAACTAYCCTGGCCTGTCAGCCTGACCTCGGTGCCGGGGAAGATTATGGAGCGGTTCATCTTGGGGGCGCTCGCAAGCCATGTGCGGGACAACCAGGGGATCAGGCCCAGCCAGCACGGGTTCATGAAGGRCAGGTCCTGCTTGACCAGCCTGATCTCCTTCTATGACCAGGTGACCCGCCTAGTGGATGAGGGAAAGGCTGTGGATGTGGTCTACCTGGACTTCAGTAAAGCCTTCGACMCTGTCTCCCACAGCATTCTCCTAGAGAAGCTGGCGGCTCATGGCCTAGACAGGTGTACTCTGCGCTGRGTAAAAAACTGGCTAGACAGCCGGGCCCAGAGAGTTGTGGTGAACAGAGCGAAATCTAGTTGGAGGCTTTGGAGGTTGGTCATGAGCGGTGTCCCCCAGGGCTCCGTTTTGGGGCCGGTCTTGTTCAATATCTTTATCAACGATCTGGATGAGGGATTGAGTGCTCCCTCAGTAAGTTTGCAGACGACACCAAGCTGGGTGGGAGTGTCGATCTGCTCGAGGGTAGGAAGGCTCTGCAGAGGGACCTGGACAGGCTGCATCGATGGGCTGAGGCCAACTGCATGAGGTTCAACAAGGCCAAGTGCCAGGTCCTGCACTTTGGCCACAACAACCCCATGCAAAGCTACAGGCTTGGGGAAGAGTGGCTGGAAAGCTGCCTGTCGGAAAAGGACCTGGGGGTGCTGGTTGACAGCTGGCTGAATATGAGCCGGCAGTGTGCCCAGGTGGCCAAGAAGGCCAATGGCATCCTGGCCTGTATCAGAAATAGTGTGGCCAGCAGGAGTAAGGAAGTGATTGTCCCCCTGTACTCGGCCCTGGTGAGGTCGCACCTTGAATACTGTGTTCCGTTTTGGGCCCCTCACTAYAAGAAGGACACTGAGGTGCTGGAGCGTGTCCAGAGGAGKGCAACGAAGCTGGTGAAGGGTCTGGAGAGCAAGTCTTATGAGGAGCGGCTGAGGGAACTGGGCCTGTTTAGTCTGGAGAAGAGGAGGCTCAGGGGAGACCTTATTGCGCTCTATAACTACCTGAAAGGAGGTTGTAGAGAGGTGGGTTTTGGTCTCTTCTGCCAAGCAACTATTGATAGGACGAGAGGAAATGGCCTCAAGTTGCRCCAGGGGAGGTTTAGATTGGACATTAGGAAAAATTTCTTTACTGAAAGAGTGGTTAAGCATTGGACCAGGCTGCCCAGGGAAGTGGTTGAGTCACCATCCCTGGAGGTATTTAAAAGACGTGTGGATGAGGCGCTTAGGGATATGGTTTAGTGGACATGGTGGTGTTGTGTTGACAGTTGGACTTGATGATCTTAGAGGTCTTTTCCAACCTTRATGATTCTATGATTCTATGATTCTATAAAACTTTAAAGGACACAGTGTCATTCTAAATGCCTTACAAAGTTAGCACATTTAGTCTCTGAGGAGAAAGTACCAGATGAATCTGTCATAATTACATCAAGCCCTACACAGAAACATATGATTCCCTAGCAGGAGTTATTGTCTTTGGTGTCCTGGCAGCAGTGTGTACAAAAAGCAGAATAAATGGTTTTATATGTAAAAAAAAAAGACACTGGCACTGGGATAGTTTTCAAATATTTTTTTTCTCTTTTTTTTTTTTTTTTTTTTTTTAAATTGAAGACTGAAGAAAGAAAAATAATGAAAATTGCAGCAATTAGTTATTCTTTTCAAAATACCTTTTAGCCATAGTTTGGAACCATGATAAGCAGATAGTGCACAAAAAATGTATTTAGCGGATAATTGGCATATGAAGTTCTTATTTTTTCCTTCTTCATCAAAAGTATATTCATGTTCTGGATCAGTGTTCTCCTTTGAATATTAGCTTATGATTATTACTAGCCTGCTGCCTTGGAGTTAAATCATATATCATTTTCAGATGTCATACACTTAAAAGTATATGATCAAGAAATATGTGGTAAATGCATAATCAGCTGGTTTTTTTTCTGGTTTAAGCAGACATGGTGATGAATCAAAAAATTACCTTTTACAGGTGAAGTATTAGAAATACTTTTTCTAATATTAGAAATACTTTTGTTAGAAGATTAGTTTCCTTAGAGAAAGCACTGTTCTAAATCTTGCTTTGGGTAGGATCACAGCATATAACGTAATTATAGCTTCACTTTGATGTACCTAGTGGCTACTTTCTATTATACATTCTGAAAAAGAGGGAAGACATAAAATTTAACGTTAAAAGATTTAAATTATACTCTAAATTGCTTTCACTTCTATTAAAGTTGGTTCAAGCATCATCAATTTCATCTAAGCTTTTCATCTTGTGGACACTATTAGGAAGATTAATTAATATGGACAGGGAGTCAATACAAGTAAAGACCAAGTAAATCACTTGCAATTTTGGGATAATGATGTGTTTATCAAAAAGGAATAAGACAAGAAAAACTACGACTGAAATACACACAAGCAGAGCAGCTGTCAGAGGATGCACTGAAAGTCCTGAATAGCAGTTATGTTAGAGGGGATGTATGTTTATAATAACTAACTGATGACTAGTCATACCCATAGAAAGCAAAATTAAGCATTTATCCTAAGAATTATCACTATGTGCATTTATACAATTCTTTCAAACAAAGTATATAATATGAAAGTAATTATAAGCCCTGTGCCTAAAGTTCGTTTTTATGTTCCAAACCAGAGCTCATTGAGACATATATCATCTACAAACTTGTCTTCAAAATACATTCTGTGAGTGCGATAATAAATACAAGATCAGCTCTTTCACTAGCAAAAATGTCACTTATTTCCTTGAAAATAGGTGACCTATATCACTTTACTTACCTTACCTACACTTTACCTGCTACTTTGTGGTTTTTTTTTTTTCTTCCTTTTTCTGAAAACCTCTGCTTATTCTTCTTTATAAACATGAAAGGAAGATAAAATTCTTTGAGAGTCAGGAGTGAATGTACAAAGGCCCTGAACTATTCATAGGGCAGATGTGTGAACTGCTGGACTTTCTACAATCCTAATTTAATACCCTCCTAAGATTTCTTGAAATAATTAAAATGTATTTTAAGATCCTGTGAATATTAGTGGGCCTGTTTTCTTTTTTCTTTGGTTAATGTCAACAATAAAGCCTTTTTATACTTTCTGAGCTGTATCACATACACATGCTTATACACATACACTCACTGCAATTAGAAYGTTAACTAATTTCTAAGGTGAAAAACTAGTAAATAATTGGTTAAAGTGTGCCATTCTATCTCAATATATTTTCAGTTGTGTTTATAAAAGAGATAAATTTTATTTTTTTCATCTTATGCAATATTTTATACTTACTGCAGTATAGTGCTGCAGTCTTAACCATTAAGCAGTTACAGGCAAATTTTCTTTGCAGTCAACCATGTAAATCCAGAAGAAAGCCACCAAAATTCTTCAGGTTTCTGCTCATATCACCAGAATGAAAACTGGCTTTACTGGTAGTTACCTTGTGATGGAACTGACATACTTAATATGTTACTTTTTTGAGAATAGGAAGTAACCGTGATTTTAGAATAAGAAATAGCTTCCAGAACTATGGTCAGTTTTATTTGTTATGTGTTTTTTTTTTTTTTTTAAATTTTCTATTATGTTTAGAAGAACAGAAAGAAATCAGTTGTGATGCTGCTTTGTTGTGACACATCTTGTTGAAGAAATCCTATCAGTTGCAAAACTTGCCAGTGAATTTTCAGCATGTAAATCTTTCATTGGTTTATCAATGTGTATTGAATTGCAGATAGTTGAATGGTAGTAAGTAACAATTATGCATCTTACCCTTTATTTCTGTTCTCACAGGCTTATTGCATAATTAATGTATTTATTATAGGCAATAGGAATAGTGGGGAAGATGAAGAGAAATTCTTTTAATTTTCTAGTAATTATATTGACATCTCCTTCAATGAGCTTGGAGACTTCCTTCATGTTATTATACTTCTTTTACATGATTTTGCATCCCTTGATAAGTACAAGTGACATGTAAATGAATGGAAAAGAGAGTGAAAATGCTCTTTGTTTTTCATTTTAGGTGTTTGCCTAATTACTGTGAACATGGTGGTGAATGCTCACAGTCCTGGAACAGCTTCTACTGCAACTGTGCCAATACTGGATACAAGGGAGCTACCTGCCACTATCGTAAGTCTAAGATGTTTTCTGACTATGCTTTTATTTCCAGTTGAATCTTTTCACCACAAAAATATACATTTGTATTGATCATTCATGTTAGAATATTTTTCAGTCATGTAAGTATTCATAAGTTGGTTCAAGGAAAAGCCTTGACAATTCAAAATATGTAGCAGCAAAAACTCATTGAAAGTTCTAATGTTTATCTCTTTCTGTTTCACATTTTTCATAATTTACATGAGATGGTCAGTAATATCCTCTTCCATCCATATAATTCTGCTTTCTGAATCAGCAAATCATTTAGAAATGTGTTTAATTCATCTTTATTCATCACAACAATTAATACAATTTTTTTCTGAGACAATGAGACTACATCCATGTGCAAAGGTAATCACATGCTAAGCCCTAAACACGTGGTTAGGTAGTTTTCTGAATCAGGGAGTAGATTAGGAGAAATTAAAAAAAACCTAATTGAAAGTAACAACTAATTTCACAGGAGATGCTTGTACTCCTTTAAGCATTTTCTGGGAAGCAGAATAAATCGTTATTCTGGCCTTCATTATATGCTTCTAATAACTAGAAATCCTTATGAAACTTTACAGATAATTTTAAAAAATTCCAAAGACTGCCTTGTAATTTGTCCTTATAAAAACTATACAATCCTTGTTGGCAGATTTTATGAAAAGAATGTATGTCTACACACATGGGATTTTTTGAGAAAACACTGATTTTAGAAGACTCCCTGTTAAATCTAGCTTGTACAAAGTCAACAACAGTGATGACTTTTCCTGTAATGCCTTAATTGTAAAGAACACAGTGGCATAAATAACAATTTTAAGAAAATTTGTGTAACAAAGAAAGGGTGCCAATAGTACAGATGTTTTTGAATACCACAGTGTATAATATAAAACTATGACAAGCCCAAAGTGATGATGAAGGTGATTTGATTCATCATAATTTGAAGAATCATATGTTAAATCAACTGATGATGTCTATGAGGACACATGGAGGCCATGGTTTCCTAATGATTAGGACTGCATGAGAAATATAATAATATGATAAGAGTTATGGAATTCTTATTCATTGTCAAAAACACATATAAAAGCCTTCTGGGATGTTTGTTTATGATTAATAAAATGCTATATCTGTGACTCTTAGTATTTGATTTTAGTGATTTTAATAATGATTTCAAATCAAGAACCTAGGATAATTTTTGGCCATGTTATCACACTTCTGTGTAATTTCAAAAGAAAAAAATGCCCCTTGAATTCTCAAAGAAACATTCTTTTTGTTATAAACCTAGAAATAAGTTAATAATCTCGAAGTATTAGTATAGAAACTGCCATATTCATTAAAAAATTAATGAATAATTGAATCTCTTTTGTCATGTTTAACTTTAACTAAGACTACTTGCTGGAAGGAACCATAAAATTCCATTTGAAAATTACATAAATTGAACATTCTGAATATTTCATAGAGTAAGCAATCTGAATGAATTTTTTGTCTTTTTGATAGGTGTTGCCATAAAATGTCAGTAACCATCAGGCAAAAAATACAGAGATCACACTCTTCCAAAAACTAGCTTCTTTTTAAAAAACAGCACCTCTTTTGGATTACTGTGTTAGTATTTTATAGTTTTTAAAAAAAAAATAAATAAATTGAATTTATATAGATCGAAATCTTCTAGACTGTTAATAATTATTATGGAGTTATGTTTTTATTTTATAGCACTCATAACTATTTTTTTTTTTAATCTAATGGCTCTTTTTTTTTGGCAGAGTATGTTCAAGTTTTGATAGTAACTGATAGAGCACACAGTCCAAATTTGAAAAGAAAGACAGAACAGTATGACTGCTCGATAGCAATATAATGGTTAAAGGAGAAGTTAGGCTAATGTGGTCTAGCTGTGGCATTATCATCAGTGGTTCCTGTCTGTTTAAGTACAGAGGTGGACTCATAAGTCCTTTTTCTCAGGTTTCTGATGATAAAGAAGTCATCACAGACTTTTCTTTAGGCCTTGACTGATATAAAATATACATGACATGGGTCAGAGGAGCTGTCATTTTGTCTTTGCTTATTTAGTTCTTTTACCACAGTCTCTGACAAGTCATTTGCCCTTCTATTTAAAAAGGGAAGAAAATAAGAAGTGTGAAAGCCAAAAAATGCCAGGAGACAATTGGAACACCTAGAAACACTGCCTACCTTCAGGTTGTTGTAGTAACAACAACAACAACAACAACAACAATCTGGTTTGGTTGAGGTAGTTAGTGTTTGTTTCCTCAAAATCTGATTACCAGGGTCTAATTACACATTACTTGGCAGTTTTTACAACCATTTACTCATCCACATTTCACGGTTTCCTCCCTGAAGTTTCCAGCTTGAAATATGGAAGAAAATGCTTGAAAATGCCCATTGTGATCTCACCGATAAATAAAACCTAATGCGCTTTACACATTCAAATTAAAGCATAGTTTTGATTATGTGATTTCTTCTGTATTCTTTAGCAGTGAACACAGACAACTTCTTTTCCCCATTGACAGGCTCCACACACTCTTTTTTAAATTTCCTGAATAAAATGTAAAATTATGCCATTACATTTGTGATGGAGTGTGTTCTTTTACAGCCATCTATGAGCAATCATGTGAAGCCTATAAGCACAGAGGGAACACTTCAGGCTTTTACAATATTGATTCGGATGGAAGTGGCCCCTTGGGACCGTTTCTTGTATACTGTAATATGACAGGTGAGGTGATAAACTTCCTTAACTCACAGCCAGGTCTGTATGCATGCTCGTTATATTGAAACATGAGTTACCAAGTGAGAAGCCTCTGTAGCTCGTAAGTTTAATATATACATGCACAACAAAATGAAGGTGACTCCTTAGCTCAGAAAACTGGGCAAAGAATTAGGCAGAGAAATTAGAATAATAACAGGATTCAGGCTGTGAAGCTAACACTGCGTTCCTGTGGTGCTTTGCATAAATGGGACATGTGTTCCATATGGAGACAATGTCATACTAGTTCATTTTTGGGGAGCAGCTTTGTTTTCATTGAAGTTACAGCCTCTTGAGGACATTTAAGGAAATGAGAAATAAGTTATGTTTTATGAGAAAATTACTGATTTTTCCCGGTAGTTTTCTGAAAAATTGTAATTCAGAACTGGCCTTTGTTATGAGGAATATAGACATTCAGCTTCATTTTTCAAACTGCGAGTAGGTCTTTTAGAGAATGCAAATGCAACCAGTGGGACTCTCACAACCTCACTTTCAGGCACCTGGCCTCATCTTCTGCACCCAGTTCTTTGAATCTGACCATTTATATCACTAGAAGTTTTAGACATCAGCTTGTTGTCAGTCTGCTTTTTAATAAACCCGTTGATGTTGTCTGTGTATGCCTATTGGTATACGTCCTTTCAATGAAGCTTACATTTAAATGGCTTTTTGAAATTTATTATTGTTTTATTTGTGGCTGTTTCCTTTTCTTTTTACTTAGCCTCTATTTATTTGAATTGTTTTCCAACCAAAGTGATAGAAACACTTTATTGGTTTATGTGACAAAAATATATTTTTACACAGTTATAACTGTTTAAAAAACTACATGAATAAGCTATAGTTGAATTTGGTTTAGGTATGTCCTAATTGTTGAGAACTTGACTTAGAAACCTTATCATAAGCTTTTGATGTTGATTTGTAAACAATTTGTGGTCACGTCTATTTCTTGAGAAACTGACAGGCCCCTGTCTGCCAGTGGCATTGGTTGATTTTCACAGCGATTTAAAGAATACTTATTATACTTGTTGAAAAAATAGAATTCTCATCATTTCAATCAGTCTGTGCAATTTAACTAGTCTCACCATGTCAGCTCCTGACTTGACTTCTACAGTGAACTGTGCTAGCTCATGGTGGGCACACTTCAGATTGGCACAGGCCCTTAAAAAGAAATATCTTAGTGTCCTGTGAGACTAAAAGAGACCAAAGAATCATGGCAGAAAAGATGACAATTTTTTTAAGTGGGTATAACCCTCCAAGGTACAGTGTAGTGTCTGATTTATCCTTGTGTGTCCATGAGCAGCTGTTACTGTTTTCCTCAGTCACTCCTCATTCACCACATTAAGCAAACCTCATTGATCAGTTCTTCATCTCAAGATGCAGCCTGACAGGATGAATCTTCTATATTTGTTTTGTTCCCAGTTTCCTCATGACTGGTATTCCCTTTTCCCACTAAAGGCAGGGAAGGCAGATGCCTACATTTCTTACAGCACAGCCTTGTCTTTGACACTCATGGGGCTCTATTTTCAGGCAGCTGGGAGGGAGGTGCCTTTCTGTGGTTTTATTCTTGGAGGTCAGTTTCAGAATGAAAAGCCTACAGTCCACACTGCCAGTTAAGATGACAACACTTTGCAGTGACCTGCTTTTCTTTTTCTTTGTAAATTTCGGAGTGTGACAATGAGTCCAATAGCTGACCTGTTTGTCTTAATTTTTGTGTTCAGCGTAGCCGTTAGATATATTTGTGTCTGTGTGTATGTGCATGTACAAAAAGAAATCTAAGTTTGCTATATTTCCAGCCATCTGCTTTTTGACTCCATGTGTATGTACTTAATAAAATTTTATAATTTGACCAAAAACTGGTAAGCATTGACAAAAAAGTTGCATAAATAGACTCCTTTTAATATAATATTTTTTGAATTGGCATCTCACCTTGATATTTTTTTAGGTTTTCTGATGAATACTTGTCCTTTAAGTAAACATGAGTTCTTTCTTTTATAAATATCTTATAATGTCAGCCATGTGTGGCCTGTAGGAAGCTAATGAAATAAAATGCAACTCTGTTAAATAGTTAGAAATACAACTATTCAAACATCAGTAATATTATCGTCAATAGTACAAGTTAGAAAAAATAATATTTCTAATATCTACTCAAATTATATTGGCCCTTAAGATACAAGAATACAGTGAACATGAATCTAAACTTGACTTGACTGACACAGRCCGGCTTTAACTGGGAGCCTGCTCACCCCTACCTTGAAGTGCATTTTAGCCATGAGGGTCAGACTGTTAGAGGCTTTGCAAGTGGAAGTTGAAACAGAATAAGCTCAGCGCTTCCCTATTCATAGGTGAGGGGGCTTGGCAAAAGTACAGAACAGCAGAATCACATGAGCCTTTATCAGTCACCAAAATTTAGGGCAATTTATATTTCGAAGAACATGGAGAGAGTAATCTCTGTACTCCCAAGCAGAGTGTCTGATGTTACTTTTCCTTGTATTCAAACTATAGGACAGAGTGACCAATGCATTCCTGTGCTATGATGCCAGCCAGTTTCATCCTTCCTGTGTCTCAGTGTACAGGAAAATTATTTTTTCTAACCTCAAAGTAAATACATAGTACTTAGCCTATGGCCTCTAGTAGCTTTTCAAGTAATGCCTTCATGTAAGTATTGTTAACATTGGTTTTAGTTCTTGATCTGTGTGGTTTTGCATTGTAGTAAGTTTTTACAGTTAAAAATGCTTTACTTAATTGCTGTAGGAAGTTGAAAGAAGACTTTTAATGAAAGAATATTTGTGAAGTATCAATATAACTGGAAAGCTATTGAACTGCTTTGTTGCTTAGTGTAAGCAACATGGCTCCAAGTTGGAGAAAGTCTGTTTCACAGCAGACTGCACGTCTTCGCATATACCTTTTATAAATGTGCAATATATTGTTTATTATTCAACCATTTGAGTTGTATGTATATTTATATGCAAGTCTTTTCTGCTCTTTTATGACAAGAGCATTACTTCGCAACATATTTTTCTAGAAAGAATGTTTGGAGTACTGAATATTTACTAGTGATTCATTGAAAAAAAAAAATCTTGCAGGCACAGTTCAATTGCTTCTGGAATAAATATTTTGGCAATATTTTGCATGCCCCCAGTTTATATAAATCATAAGGCCTCTCTACATAATGCAATGAAGTACATAGCTGCCTTACCCAGCAAAATCTGAGCTAAAAGTCAACTTAAGAGCAGTATGTGTTTTTCAGGGAAATGCAGCTCTCAGTTCTGAACTAGTACTTCATCATATTCCAGTACTGAGTCAAATGGGCATACCATAGTGGTTACCATAAATTAACATTACGTCAGGTGTTTGGAAGCAACTTTCTATTGAACTTTGGAAGTTGTGATTCTTAGTCCTTGACTAAATACAGGTTTTGATTAGTACTTCAAATAATGACTATCTGATTTTAGATGGTTAGAATAACTCACCTTCATGTAATCTGAGTTTTATAGTAAATATAGTATTTGCAAGCTACTTTTGCTTCTTTGTATAATAGAAAAAAGTTGTAGGCCATTTTCTTACACAGAATAAACTAATTCAAATTATAGTGATATATGTAATATAGCTAGAAACTAGGATAGAATTGTTTTATAAACAATTTAAGCCTGGGAAAAGTAACAATAATAAGTATTATTTYTTTCTATTATTTCATTGTAATTTACCGAGTAAACTATATCTTATTTCAGAGACAATTGTTTAGGTGTCGTCACTTACTGTTTCCTTATTCAATAATCATAACAAGCTGAATACCAGTTACAGTCATGGTATGATAATCTACTTATAAATAGAAACAATGAATAATTGTTTTCAGTTTTGCTCACTGATTTGTGTCTCTGTTTCATATGCCCAAAATCACTTCTTGTGATCAAGGAAGTCACCTTAAAGTTTCGTTGATTTCATCATATATTCCCTTTCCATTACCAACTTATGCAACTACTTCTCATTCTTTATTACTTTTCACATGTGTTTTGAAAGATACAACGTGGACAATTATACAGCACAACAACACCAACCTAACCAGAGTCAAAAGTGCTAATCGAGAGAACCCCCACACTGTGTTTTTCAAGTACTCTGCCAGCCTAGACCAGCTTCAGGCTACAATTAACCATGCAGAGCACTGTGAACAGGAGCTTGCTTACCACTGCAAAAAGTCAAGGCTTTTAGATAAGCCAGGTAAGTAAAGCAGACAAATCTTATTATGTTGCATAGTCCATTTTATTCTACTGGCTACTAAARATATTTATTTCTATCAAGGTTATGGCATTTTGCTACTACGGAGTTTGAACTACTTCAAATACCTAGTACTCTGATTTCCAAGAGATATTTGAACCAGAAAAACACAAATGTCAGTTTATAAGGATCTTCGTTCACATTATTAAGTGCTCTCAAAGTTAATTTCTCTCATAAGACTTTTAAATTAACAGAAATTATTATTAACAGAGCTCCTGTTGGTCTGCCTTCTTGGGATTTTTAAATTTTAGTGAAGGAATTACTGAGGAAATATCTCCTTAAAAGAACATGAATTAGTGCATAGATATCAGCAGAAGTTTATCACTGAATGTTTTTGAACACTTAATGTGCATCTTGGGAGTGCTTGACAAAAAACATCAATAACATTATATTTCCACTGTCCAATATAAGCATTCATAAAAAAACCCAATAGTTAAAATGTGGATTATTGACAAAAGTATAATTGTTTTAAGAGAAAAATGAATGGAGATCCTCTGATGTACTTAAAGAAAAATAAAGTTACGTAGTCTACTTAAWTCTTAACTCTCACTGACACAGAGCTGCTGTTAACAGACTTCACTGTGAAAATCCGTTCCAAGTACTCCAAATAATGTGGAAGTAAAAATCTCATTATTTACTGTCTTTTGAAAAACTAAGTGAAATTATTTGACTTGTCCACCAGAAACTCTGAAACTGCTCAAATTGATTTCTTGGCATTCTTTCATACAAAGCACAGAGCAGGCCTCTGAGTGCAACAGTCTCTGGTTCTGTCTCTAAACTCATTACATATTTTTTCTCCTTAATTATGTCATGGACATCACTGGACTTCCTAGACTAGAATTTACTCTTGGCAGACTACCTGCTCAAAAAATTCTCCATAGCATAAAAGATGCTTRAGATGTCCCACCCAGCCTTCCTTTTACCTATGGACTCCAAATTAAAGTTACGGTTAGATGTTCAAAAGCCTGGTTTACACCAAGCAGAGGGTTTCAAGATTGTGCTCTCTGGGTATTTCATATCTTTTGGCTATTACCTGTCACATAGACTAAGTGAAAACCAAAAAACAACAATAAACCCCACCTTCTCACCTCACCAGTTTCAACAGAGTGATCAAGCTGGAAACCACGAAAAAATTTAGATCAGAGAAGAAGAGAGGGAAAGACCCAGGCAAGCAGGACTTTTTACTTTTTTTTTTCCCCTCATCCAATGAGTTTGCACAGAAATGCAGGTTTTTCTAGAAAGCTAAAAGAGTGCAGTCAATTGTGCTAAGCCATCTAAAACTTGAATTTTAGAATTCAAATTGTTTTGAATTTTTTTTTTTTTTTTTTTGAGTTTTGAATGCTAGGAGTAAATAGGCATGGGAAAGTTATTTGTGAGTTCTACAGACTTTCTAAAATGATTCTTTGTTTAAACACTACCACAGACTGTACCAAATGCAACTTGCCATTCCTCTAAAGAGTGGGCTTTAGTCTGTTCTGAAAGAGAGAGCTCTGAGGTAAGAGAAAGCTAGGATCTAGTGATTGTCTGTCTTGGCCTCTGCAGTGAGGCCGCTTAAAAAAGGCAACGCTGAGTTTTGTGATATAAGGATGAAATAATAACACTCATTAAAGAGAGTTAGGGTTTATGTTTCCCTCTTTGTTTGAAAGCAGCCAGAAACACATTTTTATAACTGTTTAGAGGATGTATTAACTTTGCCTTATGTTTTCTAGCATTCTTAATTAAATCACTTCCTTAAAATAAAATTCAGATTTTTACATTCTAAGATTTAGATCTGCCCTTTTTTAGTTCAAGGGTAGTGACCATGGTGGATGACTTAATAAGGACAGATCCTCTTTGCCCCATTCAGTCACAGGAACAGTAAAAACAGATAAAGTTCCTGGGAGAAGCAGCAGATGCCCCTTTGTAGATATAGACTGCTCTGTGTTTTTGAAGGGCTAGGTCTCACCTACAAGGAGAAGGAAAAAAAGTGGTTTTTTTAAAATATATGTGCTGGTACTTTTTTTCAGGGAACTCAATGATCAGTGCACCTAGAGCATCCACTGAAATAGATGTTTTCAGCATCTGAACCACAGCAGCAGCAAACAGTATGAGTTTGCACAGTCTTAGAATCACAGAATCACAAATCACTGAGTGGCCGAGGTTGGAAGGGTTGTCTAGAGGTCATCTGGTCCAATGCCCCTGCTCAAGCAGAGCCACCTAGAGTCAGTTGCCCAGGACCATGTCCAGATGGCTTGTGAATGTCTCCAAGGATGGAGACTCTACAATCTCTCTGGGTAACCTGTGCCAGTGCTTAATCACCCTCACAGTGAAAAAGTGTTTCCTGATGTTCAGGAAGAACATCCCATGTATCAGTCTGTGCCCACTGCCGCTTGTCCTGTCACTGGGCACCACTGGAAAGAGCCTGTCTCAGTTGTCTTTACACCGTCCCTTCAGGTATTCATATACATTGATAAGATCCCGCTGAACCTTCTGTTTTCCAGGCTAAACAGTTCCTGCACTCCCAGCCTTTCCTCATAGGACAGATGCTTCAGTCCCTTAATCATCTCCATGGACCTTCGTTGCACTCTCTCCAGTATTACCATCTTTTTTTTGTAATGGGGAGCCCAGAACTGGACACAAATCTCCAGATGTGACCTCATCTGCGCTGAATGGAGGGGAAGGATCACCTCCCTCAACCTGCTGGCCACACCTGAACCTCCTAATGCAGCCCAGGATACCATTACCAGCCTTTGCAGCAAGGGCACATTGCTGGCTCATGTTCAACCTAGTGTCCGCCAGGACCCCCAGAGTGTCCGCCAGGACCCTCAGACCCTCTTCTACCAAACTGCTTTCCAGCTTGGTACCCCCCAGCATATATTGCTGCCTGTGGCTGTTCCTCCCCAGGTGCAAATCTTGCAATTCCCCTTGTTGAATTTCATAAGGTTCCTGTCAGCCMATTATCTTCATCCTGTCAAAGTCCCTCCGGATAGCAGCATGACCCTCTGGAGTGTCAGCCACTCCTTCCAAAGTCTTGGTGCATATAGGCATCAACATATTTGATAAGGGGTATAAGATTAGGGTTATATTTACACAGTGATCACTGTAGTGGCTGTAGCTAAAGAAAACCTGACTGAATCAACTTTAAATTGTGTAGGCCAGATATCTAGCTCAGCACAGCACTGTAATGCAGAGCTATTTACAGAGTAAGCCACATCAGTACTGCTTTCTCAAAGACTTCTGTACAGTCTTAGAAGCAGTCAAGACATCTACTGTTAAGCAAAACTGGCAATGCCTAGATAAGCCCTAGTTAAAACTGGGATGCATCTAAACTGACAACAGTCAGTGTATTGTGAATATATGCTAAAATATTTTTAGTTTGGTAAATATTTTTGAACACAACAAAAAGTCTTTGAGCACAACAAAAGGTAAGCCCTGGGCTTTTGTCTCTGGGGCTGTGAGAGTAAGTTTTTCAAATATCCTCCAATTTATCACCTTTTTCTTTCTACAAATACAAATTTAGAACTTGCTGATATAATGGAAAGGGAGAATTCTAGTATCTTTTGAAAATTTTAAGGTCATGCCACCCCATGAAATACTTCTTTCTTTTATCTCCTGGATATCAGAGAGCTGGGGAAAAAAAAAGGAATTAGGGATCCTCTCTTGTTTTCTTGTCTTTTTTCTTCAAGATCTATCTTTCCATTGAAAAGTATGAAGAGAAGACAGAACATATTACTTGTTCTCTCTGAAGAGTAGTGATTTCAGATTTAAAACTGGTACTGAAAAACCTAGTTCTATGTATTTGAGAGCTCTGGAAATACATTTCTCACCTATTTTTATCTGAAACATATCATTTCCAGCTTGCTCCAACAGGTATGCATTCTAACTTTTAGTGTTTCAGTGTGACGTAGTACCATAAACTTTAGAAGTTTCATTAGAAATCTTTATAAGGACGTTGCAATTATAAGTGTGAATTATAGTTAAATGYTATAGGATGCTCAGCCTACTTAGAAGAGCTCAGAGAGCTAAATAAGAATTCTGTTTGGAATACAAATGCTATAAAAACTTGAGGGAAGTTTCGGAAGGTAAAGTGATCTAATTTGAAATTTTGGACTTGCTGACTTAGTTGTTATTTCATCTATTCAGCATCAGAAGATAGTCTTCACCAAGTTTTCCTGTTTATGATCACCTTTACGTATTTGCTTGCTGAGTTTATGCATGTTTCTTTGGATGATTTTATAGTCAGAATTACAAAACAAACAAACAAAAAGCAATGAATCACACATAACTAATAACTGAAGCATACCTGACACTGAAACAAAATTCTAATAACATTTTACTGAAATAAGTTTGTCCTGTTTCATTTATTATGAGCACTATGAAATATCAGAATTTGAAATGCAAATAGGTACATTATCAAATTGCCTGCACAATTTAATCCCTCCCACTTCTGCTATCTATAATCTCCATTAGCTATTCCTGACAAGTACAAAATTTGATGATGGTCACATGAAATATTTTTTGGAACATGCAGTCCACACAGTAATTCTTAACTGACTGTATTTTAAGAATGCATTATATTCGATCAGCCTGGATAGCATTTGCAAATGACGTCATTAAAGAAGTCACTTGTTAAAACATTTATATGATCATTATGAAGAAATCCCTAGCCATTTTAATTAATAGCTTTATTTTGCTTAGGCAATATTTTCTGCCAAAGCAGGGATAACAATCTGGGCTAATCAGTACGAACTTGCAACATTTCAGTAAATACTCTCTCCTCACCCTGCTATATGAATAAGTAACAGACCAGCTTTTAAACATACCCCAATGTCCCTAGCGAAAGACTAGGAATATTAATTCATGACTACAATATAAAGCTAAGGCATGTTGTTGAAACAGCAGAAATATTCTGCTTTTTACAGTGTTCTGTAAAGCTTTTTRAAGTGTTCTCTGATAAATTATTTATAAACTGTCTCTAGGTTTTCTTCCTCCTGTGATGGCTTGCAAACACAAACACTGATATTGGACATTGATGCCATTATGCAAGTTTGACTTTTCCAGAAACTGTTCGCACTGTCTTTTGGCCTGCTGGCCTGACAGTTGTGTGGTAATGAATGCAGTCAATATGTTTACGATCTAAGAGATTGTCGGAGTAACAGAAGTCTTATCTAACAGTAAGGTTTAATAAGCACTGGCACTTGTAAATAAAGTTGAGACTAGGATAAATTCCGGCTTCTTCGTGGGGGCCTGCTGCTGAAAACTTGGAGCTCCAACAACAGCAAAAAGAAGTGCAACTATAAGAAACTCCATAATTTAACAGTACTTGATTTCTTTTCATGCCTTGRCTTTCATGCATTGCATCTATCACCCTTCTTCCTTCTCATTTGAGATGGTTTATCTTTATGCTTCGTATCTTTTAGCTCATCTGTTCTGTATATATTTTCTGTTGCTGTGCTTGCTTGGAGCATCTTTAAGCTTAATCTGCAGTACTGTAACATTAAGAAAACATCCAGTTTTATCATTGTGCTACAAACAATGCCAACTGGATGCACCACACAGAGATGTAATAGTCCTGGGAAACCTCACTTCTGCTCACCAGACACATCAACTTGCTTATGGGAGTGCCATTAACATGACTTCTGCTGTCTCTGAGAATATAAATTCTGAATCTGTTGCCTGTGACCTAACAGCTGTCTTTGGGCTTTTCTGATTAACACCACTATTCAGCTGCTTAATGTTCATCACAGATATGGGTAGCAGTGCTCTGTAGTACTCTTGGTAGCTGGATGAGACCATTTCTGCATAGCTTTTCTGTAACTCTTCTCGTTCTATTGCTGGTAGTTCCATGATCTGAAATTGATCTTTACTTGGGAATAAAAACTACCTTGATTTTTAAGGCGATGGAATCTCCTTTTTCATGGACCATTTTAAAATGAATTATATAAATGGCCTGCTTAAGATAAATGATTCTAATATCATGGCTGGCTGAGCTAGGGACTGTGAGTTCCCTTTTCCACTAATGCAAGCAAAAACCTGTGACAATCATTTAATACCTGATAATGAAGTATTAAAATGAATAATTACTTATCAAGTAACGGTAGTAATTTTTTTTTCCAATTGTTGTTTAAAGTTTTTAGATTTGAGGGGTCATTTTTCTCTGCTTAACCTTTTGGAAACACGTTTGGATGAGAAAAACTGGGAGAAGTAAGAGACAAGAGTGGACACTGATTTTCTCTAACCTACCTTCCAGATGGGATGCCACTGAGCTGGTGGATTGGAAGAACCAATGAAACACAGACTTACTGGGGAGGTTCCTTGCCTGCTGTACAAAAATGTGCTTGTGGATTAGAGAGGAGCTGCATTGATTCCCAGCATTACTGCAACTGTGATGCGGACAGAGATGAATGGTGACTTTTTACTGTTGCTTATTCACAATACTTTTTCCTGGAAAGTAAATAAAGAAAATACACAGGCCTTAGCACATTCAGAACACCAAGGCTATTGTAAATTTAAATTACCATAGTGTCACCTGTTTCTTTGATATAGAGCACATTCTTACAAAATTATAACTATATAGGTTAAGTATTATTGCTAATTCTTTCACTCTGAATTCTGGGGAGGATTTAATTTTATACAGACACTTTCTGGTTTTGTAGTATATTGCATGTTATATATTAAGACATTACCTCTGGTCTTTATTACAACTTCAGTTATTAGTTTTAGAGTACTGAAAGTAATTAAAGCTAAAATAAAACCTTCTGGAAAAAAAGTAAGTTATTTTTTAGCATAATTTTAAACGACATTTTTAAGTTTAGACTTTTTACCCCCTTTTTTTGTCATCTACAACTTAGATAAGTAAAATTGGACACCCTTGCTATCAGCAAAGTGAAGCACTCCTATGGAATCCGATTCTAAGGGGATAGAAGGATTTCTAAAATGTAGATCTTCCACTTGTACTTGAAATTCTCTGATGTTATTTATGATCCCATTCAAATATGTAATGTAAGAGATGAGTTCCTGTTACAATGTCAAATCTGAACCTGACTTTTCACTTAAGAGGATCAGATACAACTTTCTCAACAATAGCTCTAGTGCAGTATAGGACTTTATAAAGCAGACAGGGACTTTTCGAATGAAAGCTTTTCTGTTGAAGAAACTTTTAAGCTTTTAAACTTGTAAAGCATATTTAACTTATATAAATCTGATTCAGTGAGTAGGTTAATATATGTATGTTAATAAATGTATCAACATCTGTGTTTTGAAAATAGAAAATTGTAAGGAAGGTACTTAGGAACAGCTTCATGTGTACAAAATGAAGCAATACATTATTTTCTCCTCAAGCTAGGTATTCAGCCTTCCTTTAAAGGAACAGCTAGTGAATTTGGCTGGAAAATGCTTATTTTCTCATCATGAGCAGGGAACTCAGCAGATATAGAAATGAAAATACAACAAAGGTTTAGTCAAAGAACAATTCTTCACAAGCTTCAAAAGTTTCTGTAGGAAAAGAATTTACATCTGCAGTAAAACTCACAGAGTCATATCTGCTGTGCTCATGCCAATAAAGAGATTAAACAAATACACAGAACACTAGGAATTTCCCTATTATTGTGCTGTACAAAAATACAAACAATTTTTGATTCCCAACAACAAAATAAGTGTTAAAAGATGAATGCATTTTGAGACAGGATTTTGAGTAGTTGCTAGTATATGTAATACATTCTTGCTCGGTTTTGTCATTCATTTAATCCATGCCCACATACTTATGTTAATTTATGGTTTTGAAAATATGTTTTTGACATTCTATTTTCATAGTGAAATCTATCTTATTTCATAGATTGGACATAGATTTAGCTCTAAAACTCCTAGTTTGACTAATCAAAATCTTAAAGTCTCTAAAAGTCTAAAATAAAAAAGATATTTTTTTAAAAAAATCTGTTCCTAAAGATCTACAGAAATGCAAATCCTCTCTGCAGAAGAGATAAGCTAGTTTCTATTCAGTTTCCCTTTATTTGCAGCATAGTTTTACTGAAGCAAACACTTTTGGTGTTCTGAGGGCTTTTCTCAGTTCTAAATTAGAAGTCTGCAGTGAGATACATCAAAAATTAACATTTTTTTAAAAAAGTTTTGCATTCCTCACTTAAGAAAAAAAGTTTCCTGAAAAAAAATGTACATTTGTGTGTACTGTGCTCCAAGACAGATAAATAGAAATTGTATACAGGGGAAAGATGGCGATGTTAATAAAGGGAGAGGAGAGGGGAGAAAAAAATCACTAATTTCATTCAGCACAAGGATGGAATCTCTTCCCATTGTCTCAGTCCCAGTGCATGGTGTACTGAGAGAGGGTGTTGCTAAGCCCAACCACGTTCCAGAGAAACATGGCTTGCTTGCTGAGGTGGGTGTCTCGTATTTAATCTCTGAACAGTATGAGTTCCAGATTGCCTCCCCTCTCTGAGTTTGTACTGTTGTCTCTGAGCTATTCCCTTTGCCCATTAAAGGGAAGATTCAACTATAAAAGGATTGAATGGACAGATTGAACTTTCCAGAATGGTCCCAAGTGATTGAATATTTCCATAGGTTCAGGGGAAGCAATTTTAGGGCCAAAACTGGTGCTTATGAAATTTAGAAATTCAGTTCTAACACTAAGTTAACAAAGATTTTAAACAAGGAATTTGGTCTAAGATTACAAGTACTGGGTGTGTGCTCTGAGTGCTAGGTTGCATATTTCCTTTTCTGTGAGTTATGTGTTTGTAGCATATGCTGCTTTTCCTGTACACTCAGCATAACTTCGTATTTTTCTATTTGATTTTTTTAAACTTTTGTCAAGGTGAAAAAGGAAAAAAAGTTAGACTTATTTGGAAATTATACTAAGCCATTTAATATTCCATAATGAAGAGACAGGCCATTACAGATACAGAATGCCCTCAGCAACATAGAATTACTGACATGGGCAAATACATTAGCTTAGTGTGCTTGTTTTGGCTGGGATAGAGTTAATTTTCTTCATAGTGGCTAGTATGGGGCTATGTTTTGGATTTGTGCTGAAAACAGTGTTGATAACACAGGGAAGTTTTTGTTACTGCTGAGCAGTGCTTGCACAGAGTCAAGGCCTTTTCTGCTTCTCACCCCACCCCACCAGCGAGTAGGCTGGGGGTGCACAAGAAGATGGGAGGGGACACAGCTGGGACAGCTGACCCCAACTGACCAAAGGGATATTCCATACCATATGACATCATGCTCAGCATATAAAGCTGGGGGAAGAAGAAGAAAGGGGAGTACGTTCAGAGTGATGGCATTTTGTCTTCCCAAGTAACCGTTAATGCGTGATGGAGCCCTGCTTTCCTGGAGATGGCTCTAAACACCTGCCTGCTGATGGGAAGCAGTGAATGAATTCCTTGTTTTGCTTTGTTTGCGTGCACGGCTTTTGCTTTCCCTATTAAACTGTCTTTATCTCAACCCGTGAGTTTTCTCACTTTTACCCTTCCGATTCACTCCCCGTCCCACTGGGGCAGAGTGAGCGAGTGGCTGTGTGGTGCTTAGTTGCCGGCTGGGGTTAAACCACGACACTTAGGCAGCCAGTTAGGTACCCATTTATGTCAAAAAGAGTTTTCCCATGCTTCTGCAGACAAGCACAACCATAAAACAGCCCACTTCCCGTGAAGTTGTTTCAGTCCTGTCAAATGATCACAATATCAATACCAAAGCATATGGTTGTATTCACAGTTGCTTGTATTATCCACAGAGTTATATGCAGCACTTTTTTTCAGAATTTAATTCTTTCCTTTTCCCCAGCAATGTGTCAATGATAATGAAGTGTTTATCAGAAACATTTAAGAGAGCTGTCACTTTCATTTTACTTTTTCAGGACTAATGATACTGGATTCCTCTCCTACAAGGAGCATCTACCAGTAACTGAAATTGTGATCACAGATGCTGACAGACCAAATTCTGAAGCAGCTTACAAACTGGGGCCTTTGCTTTGCCGTGGTGACAGTAAGTAGCAACTGCAGAATTTTGCTAAGCAACAATGGGTTTTGACTGTAATAAATTTTAAATGTTGTTTGCTAAACAGCCCAAGATACATTTTTGTAAAAATTTCATCCAGTTATTTTATTAATTAGAAAGGAAAAAGACAAAATGCCATGGTCCAGTGCAAACCAGGGTAGAATTGTAAAGATACATTTTTGATGATACACATCAATAGTGAAGACAGAAATAGTATAGTTTTCAAACAGATATTTTGAGTACAAAATCCAGTGTTTTTATGCAATTTTAATTATGTTATGAATAAAGCATTACATGAAGGGGTAACTGGTTACCATATCTTGGGAGAAACATACCCTTCACAAGATATGCATGCCTCCATCACTAAAACTTATGCATATTAACTCCTCTGAGTATTTGTGCAACTAGGAAAACTATAGTATGGGAGATTAATCCAGTATATGCAATATCTATGAGCAAAATTTCAACTCCACATAAGAATTTAAAATTTAGAAAGCTATACAGTAATTCAAAACATAAAGCTTGTACATCCTGAATATGTATGTAATAACCAGAAAAATATGTGAAGAAATCATTTAAAGGTTATGAGACAACTGGAGCAAAACTGATACCTTATTGAAGATCTGTGATGACACTTCTGATTCCATTAATTTCCATCTTGGCAAAGACTGGCAAAGAAAACAGATTTGGTTTATATTCAATAGTAAAATATTGCACAAAATTCTATGGCTACTGCTGTTTGTAATCAAAAGTCAGGAAAAGCAATGCTATGAATCATCCTAAACATCTTAGCTGAAGAGTTGAACGGGCAGGATTTTGTCTACAGTTGACTTAGGGATTAAAATATTTAATAAGCTTAATTTCTTTACATCAAATGCTACCCTATGAGTTTTCATGAACTTCACTATTGTTTTAAATAATTACAAATTACTATTTTTATTCCTCCTTCATCATATGATGTTGTGTTTGTTTTTCAAATTTCTTCAGCCTTTATGAATAAGAGGAAATGATTACCAGTAAAGWAGTACCTCTCTGTACTTTTAGGCTCACTCAGGAGACTGAATAGATAAATATAAATTAACATGTATTTATTTTCATGTCATCTCTGCTTTCATTCCTGTGACTTGTCAGGGTAATTATACCTGGAAGATTTGTTAACAGATGTGTGTTATAGCAGTGCATTCTAATTTTCTTATGAAAATTTATAAGATATGAAAAAAACTTGTTGGGTGCTTCCTTTTCACTTGTCTGACATTCGATTGTGAGCTGATCATTTATCCGACTTATGAAACTGTTAAATCTTGGGGTTATGGTATAGGATTATGGTATAATTGAGAGTGGAAAGGACCTAAGGAGGTCTCCCGCTTACAGCAGGATCAGCCGTGAGCTCAGACCAGGTCTCTCAGGGCTTTGTCAAATTGGGGCTTGAAGCCCCCAAGGATGGAGCCCACACTGCTTTTCTGGGCAGCCTGCTCTGCTGCTTGACTGTCCTCACTGAAAATATCTTTTTACTTAGATCAAGCCTGAAACTCTTTTGTTTCAACTTATACCCATTGTCTTTGATACTCATACCTTACAACAATGCAAAGAGCCTGGCTTCGTCTTCTTGATGATTTCCTCTTAGGTTTCGGGAGCTGCTGTCAGGTCCCCCACAAAGCTCTCCCTCCTCCAGGCTGAACCAGCCTTGGTCCCTCAGCCTGAAGGTCAGGAAAAGTGCTCCAGACCTGAACATCCTGGTGGCCTCCCCCATAGTCTCTACTGTTTATCAATGTTTTTCCTATACTGGAGGGCCTAAAATCGGAAGCAGTATGTAGACGTTGTCTTACAAGTGTTAAGTAGAGGGGGATAACCACCTCCCTCAATTGACTGGCCATGCTCATACAGCCTATGATGCAACAGCCCTCCGTTGTGGCCAGGGACAATGAAACCAGGGACAATGACAGCGATGAAACAGAAGTATTTACAGCTTGTGTAGCACTAACAAGTGGGGAGAATTTCAATTTCACTACTCACCAAGTTCCCAGCTACTATTAATTACATAACCTGACCCCAATTATCACAAATCTTAAAACATGGAAGCCAACTAGCTTCCCCGGGTGAATCATTAAAACATACAGACAGTTCTGACACCCATTGACCTCCCTGCCTTTATTTGATATTTGCTTAGTCTGAGTGATTGAATTGCTGCAAAATTTCACACTGATGTTAAATGACCACAGTATTTCTTGACGAGCTGCAATAGAGAACTCTAAAATTTCATGAGGACAAGCACAACAAGTCAGAGTCTGAATGTCAGAGAAATATTTTTGTAATGTCAGACAACATTATAGAATTTGACTTCAGAAAGGAACAATTTGGGACTGAAATAATCTCAGTGAAAAAACCTTTCAGAATATAACAGTTCATGATAATAATACAGCAAAAAGCTTGAAAAGGAACATTCACTTTGCTTGTTTAATAAGAGCAGTAATAATGCAATTTTTCTCAGCCAATAACATCGTAAAGAAAAAGATAATAAGAGATGGCATGCTTTTAGGGAGGTAGGGACTAAAATTTGAGAAAACAATACAGAATTTCTGAAGGAAAAATTAATGTAAAATCATAGAATTTTGACATAAAAACAAAGTGCAAGGTGTTGAGTAAAATATTAATTGTATTATAATATATAATAAAATATATAAATATGAAGTATCATATAATATGTTATACATCTGTATCATATATTTTATATCATGTATCATATATAATATATTACCTATATTATACCATTATTATACTATATTATTCTATATATCTTATAGTGTATTAATATATAATGTAGGATATCTCAAATATAATAGATTATATATAATATATATTTTATGTTGTATTAAATCGTATTAATATCTTTTCTCATATACAACATAATTATATTCTATATTACAATAAATATTCTGTTCTATTCTGTTCTATTATTTCAATCATTATACTGGAAATGACCGAGTATATGACTTACTAGAATTTTTTGCAATGGTCTTTATGTATCAGCAGTGGTTTTTATAATGAAAATTTTCTTTAAGTTCAGTTTTACAGAAACTTTAGTTTACATGAGTTGTAGTAGCTTCTGAGCTCTACATGTTAGATTTCACACTAGACAAAACTGATGAATTAAGTCTAAACTCTTTTGTAAGATCAGCAATAATATATTAGTAGCTGCAGGAAGGAAGCAGACCGTCATTAAGATTTTTTTTTAATCTGAGGTTGCAGACACCCGTGAAGGTCTAATTAAAAGCACTTTTAGTGACATTTATTTTCTTCTGCACCTTTGGATAGCTGGAGAACACAAAAAAGATCTAGCAGCAAATACCGATTTCTCAGAAGTGCTGTCAAACAAGGAAAAATAGATATTCTTGGATTCACAAGCATGATTTGAGTACTCTCCAGAGAGATTATTGTGTATTTCTGCTTCTCTTACTCTCTAAAACTAAATTATAAAATTCTACTTCATAGGGGATATCCTTTTATTAAACATGTTTTTTGTTCTTTCTGACAGACATAAGTTCTTCAGAATAACTCACTGGCATAAAATTGAAAAACGTGGGGGAGAATGTTTACTTGTATTTGTGATACACTTAGTACTTCGTTAAATTATTCAAAACCAAAATATCATAAATTCTCATTGCATCAATAATCTATTCCTTGTAGGACTTCTACTTAGAGATAAAAATTATTGTTTATGCCCACAGCAAAATAAAGTAGACCCATAAATAATTTTTTGAATTGAATTGTCATAAACCATGTACTCCCTTGACTAAGTTTCCAAGTTAGAGTTACTTCATTAGGTACTTCTTAGAAGTCATGTATCATAACTGAAATGCAGTCCAGCAGAAGTTGCCTATTCTTCATTGCACATTTTTTATTTTCACTTTTTTATTTAACATTGCATTACTGTACTTGGTTTCTTTATGTTAAGTTTTATGGATTGACTCTCTTCAATGAAGTGCAATACTTACAGAAAACCAAACCATATTTGCTATAACAAAGCAGGAAAGAGTAACCTAATGTAAGAAAAATAATAGCAAAAACAATACCAGTATAGTTCTTTTTACATATAAAGTTCCATTCAGATATTAATGATTTTTCTCAACATTTGTGATAGAGTTAGCTATCTGTATTTCTAAGATGCTAAAGTGCAATGAAAGTAGTAATGATATTGTAGTGGAATATGTTCATTTAGAGAAATTAGGCCATAGGATTTGATGACACTCCGCTTTATACATATGAGTAGCACTCACTCGTTTCTGTCACCTTTAAAATATATTACTGATTCATTCCTATATTCCTTTTACTGCTGTACAATATGTCTAATAAATTGTATGCCAGCACTGCTAGTATCAGATTGAAAAATATATCTAAATATAATGAAAGTTAAGATTCAAATTAACCTGTATCAACTGAGTAGGGTAACAGGAAAGATTTTGAAGCATATGAGGACAAAAGAACCCTTTGGGCCATTAATAGATAGAAATGCTATGGTTTTCATAAAAAAGAAAGAGACATTTCCATTATTTTTGTTATTATTCAAAAAAAAAGCCAGATGTTGATTAAAATCTAATAAAGAGAGTCAGTTAGTAGGATATACTTTTAAAAAACCACACCATTCAAGGGGTTTTTTTTTGTTGTTTTCCTTGCAAGAACTGACTGGAAATACTCCGATTTATTACTATGAAGTTCCAATAAGTATTAGAACATATAAATATATCCAGAACACTGAAAGAAAGCTAATGTGCCAAAATTATGTGTAATAAATCGGCAATTATAATCTGTCAGCATCAGACTGATACTTGACCCAAAAATAAAATTGATGTTATAGATCTTAGTCGAATAAAACATAATATAAGGATAGTGCAATGCAACATAAAGATAATATATCATTCAGCATGAGTTTATATAAAGAAAATTTGGCCAAACTTTTGAGGGACCTCAGTACTGGTAAAGGCAATACTGGTGAGGTGAGATACTTTGAGTCTAGTAAGATATTTGACAGTGTCACATATTTGGTTAAATAAAAAAAAAAAAAACAAAAGGAAATGTATAAATTCAACTGCAAAATGATAGCACAAGCAGGTAAATGTGAGCAGATAATCCATTCAACATGAGTTCCCAGTTTGACATTTAAACCAAAAAAACCTAGTGTGAGCTTTGGATATAATAATTTTAGAGACCAACTGTATTAACTGATCATAAGTGATACCTTCATTAAAGCAGCACAGTAAATTTCTAAGTTTAGCCAAAAAAATCTGTTTCACCTATCTGCAGTAGCCTGAGAAATCAGGGCATGTCTTTGACTGTTAATAACGAAGTATCTGTATACTCAGTGTTCACTTCTTCCCCTTATTTAGCTTTACAATATTAATTTATTTTTATCCTAACCTCAGTCTAATCAACAATATTTTGATCCTCTTTACTGCTTCCTGCATAATCAAGAAGTTTGATACAAGTCTGTGGTTACAGTTTTACACTATATAAAAAGAATGTAAGGTTAAAGGATTGCATTGAAGAAGTTGCGATGCATTTTTAGTGAAAGCCTCTTAAGCTTAAACTCTTTGCTTAATTCAGGCAAAATCTGAGGTGATATGCTTAACTTAAATACTGAGTTTCATAAAGTAAGAACTTTCAAATAATGTTCTTGAAAGCAGGAGAGAAAATCAGAAGAAGATCCAGTGGTCGGGATTTGAAGCTAGGCCAAGGGGCTGAGTGTGTGTGCATACATCTTTATATAATATAAATTGACAGGGAGAGCATTTGTGAATTTTCTGTAAACGGGCAATTTTTAATTTAATTGATTGAATATTTTTCCTAGAATAAATGCTCTTTTTCAAACAAGAGTTGATTCAGGGAATTTATACAATCTGTGGCATATCAGAGGTCAAACTAGATGATCGCAGTTTTCCCTTCTGGTCTTTTAATCTATGAATCTTACAATAAGCCGCAATGTAGCAGAGCTGGAAGTAGTGATACAGATGGGGTAGCTGAACTCCACAAATTCTCAGAGGCAAACAGTTGCCAGCTGGTCAGACTTCGTAACGTTAGAAGGATAGCTTTAGAAGAAGCAATTYGCACACTTCTCAGTAATTTTGGCTTCCTCTCTGCTGTGCTGGATGAAGGGAAATTTTTACATGTAGCAAAACTGACAGAAATATTGGGCAAATATGGAAAGAAATAGATGTATCTAAAACATGTAATAGGTAGTGATGAATTTCCTGTTTGGTTTTGCACAGGACTAAAGTGAAGCAACCCCACACACCACACACACACACCAAAACAATACAAAACAAAACAAAACAAAACCAAATCAAAGCAAAACAAACAAATCAACAAAACTATTAGGATACAAATGATAGATCACATAATTTAAAGATCAGTTTAAGAGGCCAGATAGGGAGGAGTAGACCAAAGACAACAGGCAAAATCCTGATCATCTACTGGTAGTTTAACTAAGATCAGATAACCCACTAGTGTAGATCAGACAGGCTAATAGGATCTACAATTTACAATAAGCACACTTTCTACAGTATTAACCTTCTACATTACTACTACTGTGCACTTATAATCTGATCACAGTGACATTCCAGTGAAATTCAAAGATCCTGTCGATGTACCAGAGACCAGAAGCTGGCTCTTACAGAGAAGAGCACTCTCTGCTGCAAGCTCTCTTGGCACCTTTTAAGTGTTTCACAAAATCCCTCTAAGAGGGAGAATATGGGAAAGACAGAAGGCACATTAAATGTCATCTTCACAAAGACTACAGCTGCTTTGCGAACACAACTAGTACCTCCAGATTAACAGCAATGTGCCTTAGCTATGTCAATCTGTACGAGATGGGTAGTATTTTGTCTGTCATATCAATTAGAGATTTCTTTTGTTTGGGGGAGAGGGAAGACTAGTCAGAAAAAATATGTACAGAAAATATTGTTCGGCCACATAACATCTTCATTTTCTCTGCCTCAGCACTCACTATCCCTCCTGGAGTTTCACACTGAAAAAATGAATGATGCAACACTTAGAGATATCAGGAAGAATTGATACAAATAACAAACAGATTTCAGTTTTGATTAAAAACTTGAAGAGTGCTACAATTTGCAATTGCACAATTGTTTTGAGAGTCACTTTTATTACCGTTGCAACATTAAAATGGCTAATTTATCGATCTTGTTCTCATTTGTCCCTTTTTCACTTCACAATTTCAAGTTGGTAAGACTAGTTGATATATGCCAAAAACTAAAGTAATTTTTGCAATATAAGTATGCTGCTGTTTTATTTATAACTAACAGGATCTTCTTTTTTTACTCATAGGAAAACTGCATTCTTACTACTCAGATAAAATGCTAAATATTATTGATTTCCTAACTACATGGTGTTTGGCAGTTCCAGAAAACTAAATAGGAGACTGTGAGCCAGATACTGTAAAGCAAAGAAATTATTTTCCTACCCTGATTTACAACAGCATAAGATACTTTGTAATATAGTTTTGCTAGATCTATATTTAACCCTCTTTATTAATAACAGTAGCTTAATTTTCATAAATCACACAATTTTCAGAGCTGAGAAAAACAACAGCTAGATAAGAAAAGACAGGAAATTAAGAGAGGAAGAATAAAACTTCCTATCCCTGCCCTCCCCCAAGGACTCCATTCTGATTTACAAAGGTCATTCAGATGCTTCATTGATGCTAATTGTATCATTACTCTACTGGACTGTTACTGCTGCTATTGTCTCTCTTCTAATTACTAGCAATGTTTTACCAATTTTGTATAAATTACTAGTATTAAACTTCCTACTGTGTTTGAATTACTGGGAACAGCCAGCCCATTGTTTTTTAAATAGCTGTTATATACTTGAGTCATAACTGTGGTGAAGTTTGCTCTGTGGGAGCCATGGCCTGAAACAGTTGAGTAACACAGGCTTAAAACTGATCCCAATATGTAAGGCTGCTGCCTTCGGCTGACGGCACTTTGCACGGGATGATAACTCCAAGGAGTCCATCAAGCAGCACAGGAGAGCAAGGTGCAAAGCTATGCTTTCCTCTCCCAGCCTGAGCCATCTGTTCACAGCTCTACCCTACCATGTAAAAGTTGTCCTGATGGCTGCTCTAACTTGTGATGGTTGGCAAGTGGCGAGTGTCGCAGCAAGCAACTGCCAGACTATGTATGAATATCCTGCCACACTTCTCGTCTAGGTGCAGGATCTGAACCCTGATTAAAACTCTGCTAAAAAGTCAGGAGGAATGAGTGAATGGACTTTGACTTTATTTCACTGGGCTGTGGACCAGGCCTCTGTGTACACTGTATCATAGAGTTTGATTTTGCAGATGAGAGAGAAATTTGCAAGTTTGTTTTTTTTTTCACCTCCCCCCCAAGACCAGAGAGTTCCTGGAGCAAAAATCATAGTTTTGCATAGTATTTAGACCCAGATCACAGCATTATCAGGAGAACGTGCAATGGCCTTGTTCAATTAGATAGGAAGGTACTGAATGCCTCATTTCATTTAGAAAGCAATATAGCTTAATAAAGAAATACAGATACAACTGTAAGAATTCAGCAATAATAACAAGGTACTTCTAGTTGAACACCATAAATGTAGATTATGTTCTTATTAGAAGAAGGTGTTATTAGACATTTTACATAAGCTTTTTAATAATCAAGAACAAAATCTAACAAATTGTGATTAAATGCCAGCTTAAAGAAAAATCAAACCAACAAAATATCTGTGTTTGATCTTGCAGCCTTTTTTTGAATAAAACTGACTTACATGGATTTACCATGTAAGTAAGAATGCGTATGAATTTCTAAACTGTGGTCAGCTAAAGGAGAAGATACCTTCATAAAATTTATTTTATTTTTTTTTAACTCCTTCTGCAGTAATTACTAGGAGCTGTATCCTACCTTCTTTGTGATATCTGGTAAAACTTCACTGGACTACAGCAATACCAAGACTCTTTTCCTTGTTATGTGAGAAATATACATAACAACTGTCATAGTTGTAGTTTATACTAGCTAATGCAGGTATAGTACTTCATTCAAAGCTGCTATGTTTATTTACTTCATAAAAGCATACATCAGGCCCTAACTGGACTGTTTAGCTGAGATGCCAGGCATTTTATTTCCCATTAATTGGTTTTTGGTTGTCTGAACTGAGCACCTTAATTACTCTTGCTGAACCATTTACCTGTGTCTCCAAGAACCCCCACTTTTTGTTTTATAGACTAAGAAGGAGGCTTCTGTGGAAGTTAGACTCTCTGAACATTGCAACCCCTTCCTAGACCTGGGCACTTTCATTGGTTTAATAGGTTATAAAACTTATACTGGCAATATTAGATAACACTGTATCTATCATCTTTCATTTTGACAACCAGGAACGTTTTGGAATTCAGCATCCTTCAACACAGAGACATCCTACCTGCATTTCCCCACGTTCCATGGAGAGCTCAGTGCAGATGTCTCTTTTTTCTTTAAAACTACTGCTTCCTCAGGAGTGTTTTTAGAAAACCTGGGAATTCAAGACTTCATAAGGATAGAGTTACACTGTAAGTAACATGACTGATTATTATTATTATTATTATTATTATTATTATTTATTATTATTATTATTATAGTTTTCATTTGGACTAAATTAGAATTAACTTAAAGGGGGAATATTTTAAAACTGTTCTCTAACTTTATTACTGTTACTACTGCTATTGGAGTTTTATCATTCCCCCAAAAAGCCCAGCACTGAGACTATACAAATATCCATTCAGAGATAATTCCTGCCCCAGAGGGTTCTTAATCTAAGAGCACAGCAATCAGCCCCTGACTGCTCAGACTGTTCCTCCTTCCCTTGCTCGCTACATCCCTGCCACCAAATTACCTCCCTTTGTCCTGGTTTTGGCTGGGATACAGTTCATTTTCTTTCTAGTAGCTGGTATAGTGCTGTGTTTTGGATTTAGGATGAGAATAATGTTGATAACACCCTGATGTTTTAGTTACTGCTGAGCAGTGCTTACACAGGGTCAAGGCCTTTTCTGCTTCTCACGCCACCCCACCAGCGAGTAGGCTGGGGGTGCACAAGAGGTTGGGAGGGGACACAGCTGGGACAGCTGACCCCCACTGACCAAAGGGATATTCCACACCATATGACATCATGCTCAGTATATAAACTAGAGGATATCTGGCTGGGGGTCCACTGCTAGGGAACTGGCTGGGCATTGGTCAGCGGGTACTGAGCAATTACATTGTGCATCACTTGTTTTGTATATTCTTTTATCATTATTATTATTTTCCCTTTCTTTTCTGTCCTATTACATTGTCTTTATCTCAACTCATGAGTTTTACCTTTTTTTTCCAATTCTCTCCCCCATTCCACTGGGGGGTAGTGAGCAAATGGCTGTGTGGTGTTTAGCTGCCCGACAGGTTAAACCACAACACCCTCCAAATTTTAAGGCCAGGCATTACATGTGGCTGCTGGGAGATTCATCCAGTCACAACGTGTGACTCAGACCTTCTGTGGCACAGTATCCTAGCTTAGTCACACTTTCTCACATTATTTTTTGCTTGTTTTTTTTTTTTATTTTCTTTGTACACATCCAAATCTTTAGACTTTTACACACAAATTAATTTTTGTTGCACAAGAGAAAATTAAATGTCTCACTAAATTCAGTAAGATGACTACTGTAGAATGTAAGCTTTATCTTAGTTGACTCAATGTTTTAGTCTTATATTGTTCATTATTAAAAGGGAGAATAATTAAAAGGATGAAGTATTGTTTCAAAAAACTTTTGGATTCATTTGAAATGTCGCATCAAGTTAAAAGTCTTATACTTGCCAGGTACCTCTGAGAGTTCTTTAGAACTCTTTTTACCTTGGAATTAGACAGTTCCTCATTTTTTTACAAATCCATTGTGTTTTCACACTTAAGTATTTTCCAGTAAAGAGTACAAATAAATATATATATAAAAAATATATATCATATAATGCAAAATATTACTATAGAAACATTAATGCATCTTTATTAAAAAGTAAAATATTCTGCTTGCTTGTTTTTTGCCAGTGTTAATGTCTTAGGTTATTGAAACAAACAGGAAAATACCTGCTGTGTTCTTCTGTAGGCAGTTTAATTACAGAATGTTGTGTAATGTTTAATCAATTTGGTTTGCGTTATCTCAAACTGTAGTGCTGTATTTGAAAGATACTGTGTTTTCAACAGTGGTTTTGCCATGTTTCTCAAGAGTATGAACTGCCTTCTGTTAAAGTTCTGTGAACAGGTGAAAACATGGTAACATAACTTCACTGTCATGCAATACAGAAAATGTACTGGGTCAGCACTTCAGTGAAGAATCTCTGAAGCAATGGTGATATTCTTGTGTGATAAATGATTTTCCATTTTCAAAATAAACAGTTAAATCATGGAAACATTAAAGGAATACTTCTGAGAGCTAAATTTATTCAGACAGCTGGCAGAAGACCATAACTCGTTCTTCAGAATAATAATATGCAGACAAAGTCATGTCACTTGTCCCATTCATTCATAAGCATCCAAAGCACTGTATACGTTCGGGTTTTATACGACTTGTGACTAGTGAGGCATGAGAGAAAGTGAAAGGCTGAACTGGGCTGTATTTTCAGCATTGAAAAAAACAGAGTTTATCTCACTATTATGTAGCATGTAGAGATATTTCTTCACTTCCAGAAACATCTTAATTCATTGAATAGACAGACCTATTTCTTTTTGTACATCATAGGTAGGATTGTTTGTAGCGGAGCCAGAATTGTGTGTTTGCACTGAGGGTAATATCGGTCAGAAATGAGCAATATACATTTCCATCACATAAACCTTTCTCTCTCAAAAAAAAAAAAAAAAGAAAAATTAATCAACTTGAACATTTCATATTGTATAGGATCATTTAGACTTCATCATCATATACTCTTTTATGATAGATGTGAATGTAAATCACCAACCTACATTTGATATTCTATTAATAGTTCCACATAAATCAATGTCTTTGTTTGATTTGTGTAATAATAAATAACAATAATGAAAATGTCAGGTGTCAGTGTTTAAGATGAGGATGTGTTAGAAATTATTTAAAACTCATTATGTCATTAAAATTTGGCATTCCATACTTGTGAACGCAACAATTTTTCTTAGCATTTTATTGATTGTTCTCAAGATTTATATCTAATTCTTTTATTTATGACATAATGATCTTTAGACCTTTAAGTCTAACTTTGCCAAAGCAGAAGTATCAGATCAAGAATCTTAATAGGAAATGTGAAGTTTAGTGCTGTTTGTTTGGTTTTATGAAGTTATAAACACTGCAGTGCATCTGTGTATAATATTCTAGAAAGCTATTGCAAAAATAGAGGTGTGCATCCTAACTGTATTTTAAAACACAGAGGAAGTGAATCATCTTGAAGAAGATACTTTATCCCTTTTTTTTTTTTTTACAGAATTATAAAAAACTCAAGTCTTTGAATTTTTGTCTATAATCTTCTGCAGAAGTAATGGTTGAAAGCAACAAGGCTGATTCAACTCTGAATAGTACACTCAATTAAATACTTAGATGACCGCAGGTTACATCCTCTAGCCGAAAACCTAAGTAACTATTTTATACTATCTGAGTGTGCACTGAAGGATTACTTCCTATTTAAAAGCAATGAGTTAAACAGAAATTTAAAGTAAGGTTGGGAACACTATGGTGTATTAATTTGGAGGGTCTTCTGCGGTTGCTTTGGAAATAGTTCTGAAGAGTCCAATATGCAGCTGCTGTTGACTTTTGTCTGCCCAAATTTGCAACTTATTGTCCAGGATGAGTGGAATTCAATTGTTTCCTTTATGGAAAGTGCTCGGGTTTTGTATTCTGTAGCATATTACTTGGTAATCACTGTCTGCTTCTGTATGTAATGCTCAACCTCGATACTCTGAATGGTCCTCAATGACTGTGCTTTCTGTTAGTCATCTTAGCCACGGCTAACCTGACCACTCTCCATGATTACCATCAACTGCACCTTCTGCTCCACTTTGCCAATCCATAGCTGTGCTCTGCCTATGTTTGAATGCATTAGGGCCACAAAAGTCCCTACGATGTTTGGAAAATTTTTGAGTAACACCAAGGTAGGTAGGGCCCACAAAGTATTTTTGCACCAGAAGAGAATTCCTGGACGTACCCTCCCCTGCTGCCCAGGAAATGACCGAAATGCTCTTTGCGTCAGTCTTTTATTGCAAGAGGACAAATTTTAGAACTCAGTCAGCATCTCTCCATGTCCTATGGCATACCTTCCACAGGTGGTTTGACCACTGTGCTTATAAATGTCAAATTTCTTCCAAATTTGCAGTGTACTTGGTTTTAGCAGAATTGTTTAAAGTGTTATAGAATGTTAACTGATTCTATTTTTTGCTTTTTCTGACATATTCTGGTCAGTCTTCAGACACTCCAACGGATGACCATATGGTTATCCTTGCTATCTGGGCCTTCATCTCTGCAACTTCTGGGATTGGTTCCCTTTTTTCAAGATTATATTACTTTTTTAGTGGTACTAACATAAGTCATTATTTCAGTGGTTATTTCAAAATCTTTATTATATGTTTTGTTGCCTTTAAAATCTAAACAGTAACATTATTTATCAGATCTGTCATTCTGATACGCTATTTAATAGGCACATTCAGTGAGTTCAAAGCAGAATTTGTGTTTTCAGGCTTCACTCCAACAGTATCCAGAGGATTACAAAGACCTCCCTACAGAAGGTAACATTAAGCAGAAATTCTCTTTACCCGGTCACGTGGAGTTTCTGTTGCTTTTGTTCTCCTACTGTGTGGTTGTTTTTTTTTTTTTCTTTTACCCCTCAGTAAGGGGAGACTGAGCTCTCAACTTTGTCCAAATGAAACAAATTTATCCTAAAATTCATTTTACTGAGGAACTGGTTTTAGACATCAGTTATTTCTTATTATTGTATAAAACACTGTTAATTTTTAAGCAGAAGAGATCATTTATTACAAAAGGTGTTCTGTTTAAAAATTGACTGCACATTATGCTTTATTTTATTTGGAAAGTCAAATGCTTTGTGTATTTGTCATTTTACTTTTCTCTCTCAGGTTCAACTGTTATAGAAAAATACTTTATAACAACCATATTCAGGGCTTCAGGGATTGCAAGCATGTGGCATTGCTCAGTCTAAAGGTTGGCCAAAGTGGATCTAAATGTTATAAAAAGTCTAATGTATCTTCAAAAAGTGAAAAGAAAATAAATATGTCATTGAAACTTTTTTTTTTTTAATTCAGTAAATTCATCTTTGAAAACRTTGTTTGAAGCTGATTTATTTCCCTTGACTACTTCTAATTGTTTTGCTTTCCTCTCAGAGTCCAATGACATAAATGGTAACCTTTCTCTTGGATTCATGGAATCTTCTCAGACCTCTAGTCTTTTAATCAAATCCTTAATAATTCAAAATGTCTTGTTTAGGGATTACTTATTTTCATACATGATTGTCCTTGAATATGTGAAAAAAACAGTTTCAGAGAGAATATTCATAATTTTCAGATCTTCAATTTCTGGCATATTCCTCATCCTATTATTTTGACCTGCAAAGATTCAATTATGATTTTCTAAGCAAACTGTAAAACCATGTAATGTAAAAGTTGCTTAGGGAATGACTTAATTTAATTCACCGTATACATAGTCTTATAAACTACATCAAAATTTGCCCTCTGATATTTGTAGACATTGTGTGAATAAATAATAAAAGCAAATAGGCAGTAGAAGATGTTGATTGGATTATAGTGGTGTTAATTTAAATATAGTTAACAATGGTAATCAATTAGTATGTAAGCAAGAAGTGCTTTTTATCCAAACTGAAAAATAACAAAGCTAGCACATTTCACCATTTCTGGACTACTATGCTCTCTAGAGGTCCACAAACAGTTTGATTTCCATGCTGTTGACAAATCATTGTTCTCACTGTCAGAGAGTGTGAAGAATGAACTTTGGGGATAGGCCTCCTGAAGTAAACTTTTCCCCTAAAACAATCAGTCATCCTGTGAAATAGTAGGCTAGACATTAAAGTAACTTGTTCTGCCACTTAATGATTTTGTGACCCAATTAACTATGAAATAATTTAAATGTCCTTTATTACTGCCCTCTTTCTAGCTCCATCAGAAGTGATTTTTTCATTTGATGTTGGAAATGGACCTAGCGAAGTTACGGTGCAATCGCTCACTTCCTTAAATGACAACCAGTGGCATTATGTGAAGGCTGAACGAAACATCAAAGAGGCATCCTTACAAGTAGATCGGCTTCCTCAAAGGTCTCATGGTGCTCCATCTGATGGGCATATTCGCTTGCAGCTCAACAGCCAGCTTTTTGTAGGTAGGTATTCATTTAACAGAATCTTTCCTAGTTATCATCATGAAAATATGAAAAGGGGGGAAAAAAAAGGAAGAAAAAATGATGGCAACTGGGTCTTTTGAAAACAGTTTGTATGATGAGATGAGAGCCTTTGTGAAAAATCCATGGAGATGTAGCTCTCTTTTGAGATTACAAATTCAGTGTCGTAGCCTATAGTTACTGCTGGACAGGATTTCAACCAAAGTTTTCTTCTTTTGAGGTTTGTTTGAAGAACAACTAAAGGATCTCCATTTGCACCATTTTTTGAGAGGATGTCATCGGCTGAAGGAAGATGTGTTACTTCTGTAATTTCAAGGAAATTTTTTTGTCTATCTTCATCCACAACTTCTCAGGTTGCCCAGAAAAGTTGTGAATGTCCCATTATTAGAAGTATTTAAAGTCAGGCTGGACAGGGCTTTGATCAACCTTATCTAATGTAAGACGTCCCTGCCCATGGCAGGGGGGTTGGACTGGATGATCTTTAAAGGTCCCTTCCAACCCAAACCATTCTGTAATTCTATGAATCTGTGATCTACTCCTCTGCCCTTTGCTAACACATTTAATGAAATAATCAGACTGTGTTTACTTAGTGTTGGAACAAGAGAAAGGGACTATTCTTTGATTTCACACCACGAAAAATCCAGACCTATGGTTGGTTCTGTCTAAACTGTGAAAGCTTCAGAGGAAGATATTTATCTGAATACTTCTGCCTTTGTACTTGAGCAAATATGACATTAATGTATTTAGATAAAACACTGAAAAAGCAGAAGTGGAATAACAAAAAATTAATTAATGTTTATTTAGCTGCTACATAGAGATATGTAGAGCTATGTGTTGTGTACATGGTAGTGTTCTTACTGTAATATTGCCATATTATGAATTTATAAGTTTCTGGTGTATACACATGGTATACAGTATAAGAGCATGTAAAGTCTGCCCTACTTTTAAACAGATCTTTATCTAGATCTGCTGTGAGATACATCATGATAAATGAATATATGTTTTATTTGTTGTGTGTTGGGGAGGAGTGCAGTTAAGGGAAATAGTGTTCTGAAACTGTAGCTACAGAAACTATGAATCCTTAGGAAAAAATTAAATGGAGAGGGAACCCTTGTATTCTGGGATCAGAATTCTGACCTGTGCCTCAAAAGGCATCAAGGGTAGAAGATGGAGACTAGACCAAACATTGAAGAATTTTATATTTTGATTAAAAGCGTGGAGGAGTTTTCTATGACAAAGAAGATATCCAAGATATTAGCTATAGTGGAGTTAGGAGAAGTCTTAAAATTAGTTTATATTCACAGTAATGGACTAGAACTATTAATGGAAGGACTAGGAGATTTCTGTTTACTGTACTACATTAAGTTATATTGCTGTCCTCTGACTTGACTTACCATATTACTTACCATATGAACAGTTGAAATTAGATCAGTTTGAATTTGCAAGGTCTGATCTGTGAAACGAGACTAAGAAATGGTTTGATTCTGCAGGTGTTTATGGTAATATCAAGTCTAAACAGTTTTCTAATAATTTTGACAATTAATTGATCTCTAGTTCTTCTAACCCTTTCTCCTAAACAATCTAATACTGTACTAACCTGTATTGACAGTTGCACTTTCTGGCAATTTTTATGAAGTAATTGGCCATTGAATAGAGTGGGGTTTTTTGTCAAATAATTTGAAAAATTCTAGTAAATTTATATACATCCATCTCCTGTATGGAGCTGACAATTTAAAAACTCATTTGATATACCCTACAAGCAACTGTCTAGCTTGTTTTCTTCAGATAATGTTCAGGTGAATAATTGTATTAGAAGAGTGATTCTGCTGTTTTGCTTCTGGTGTTGTGGGTTTTTTTTCCTCTCTGAAAATTCTTGAAGATCCTGGGAGTAAAATGAAATAACATTCACTATACTACTGTGTACCTTTAAATCCCTTATGAGTTATTTTGAAATAATTTGCAACAGAACTGATAAAAATGGCATTTGTTTAATTTTATTCAGTCAAAACAGTGTTTTTGAAGTGTGACATGACAAATGATAGTGATTCATTTGAATCATTTGTGTCATGAATTTCCTGAATGTAATTTGTGAGGGTTTACTATGACTGCAGCAAGTTTTTTTGGGTAATCTGTTTCTGCAACTGCAATACCGTCATGTGGGTCAATATGGTGTCTAGTTTATTTTGTGTTTGAGTTAAACCAGTCTTTTGGATAATGCAACTTTTTATAACTTCCAACCATTTATAAGATATTTTAATCTCTTCAATTAAATATAATTTCCTTCAGTGGAGGGAGTAATAAGACTTACTGTTTGACTGCTTCCACTGATAGTCCACTGGTACAGACTCACGCTTGTCTGCTCAAGCCAGTGAAAGGATCTAGAGAAAAAATGAAACATACGGAGTCCTAAGAATGACATTAGCAGAGACACTCTTTACTTAAATGTCATCTTGTATATCTAGTACCTGCCACAGTCACCCATCAGTTGGTTACTAATGTACTAGGACTGTGATTTGTTCAGGCTAAACCACTCTTTACTTCTTAGATGTATATACTCTGGTTTTCCAAAGATGCCAGAAGAAGAACTAAAGCCTAAAGCTGACATCAAAATGCTCATTTTAGCAGAGGTAACATAAAATCTTCATATTGTTAGGTGGTTTTGTGCTATTATATCTGTAAATAACAACAGCTGTGTCAAGATTTTCCATGTAACATGAAGAATTTTACAAACTTTGAAATAAAAAAGGATGAAAATGGATGATCACATGGAAACACCTAACCAAAAGTTAATTGGAAATGCATGAGAATTATAGTTGGTAATCTTACATATTGTGGAGTATTTTCTGCTTTTACTTTTTAAAAGAGAACAAATGACAGGAAATATTAGAGTAAGTTGTGCAACAAAGGACAAGAGAGATAGTATGTAGATTGCACACCTTGCTAAGCAATCAGGATGAATAAAATGCTAGCTGTCAGGAAGTATGCTAAAAATAAACAACAGTGAAAACAAATGAAGCAACAATTGTTGTTAGCCTTAGGATTGCCCTGCATCTTTATCACATATGCTTGGTAGTCAGGTATATCTTGACCGGTATTCCCCTGTAGTGAGGGGGATAAACCTTCCTGTTACTCAAGAATGGACACAGCTTCCAGTATGGGACAAAGTATGTCAGGCCAGACACCAGCTGCGGGGTATCATGATCCATACCATGAGGCTAACAGATGGACAGACACACAGATGAGTTGATCAGTCAGTAGGATCTTGAAAGAGTAAAACTGTACATCTCATCACGCTCCTATCCCCTTTTTTCTTTTTTCCTTTTTTTTCCCTTTCTTGTTTGTTTTTTTTTCTTTCCTGTTTTCTTTTTTCTTTCTTCTTTTTTTTTTCCCCTTTTTTCTCTTCTCTTCTCTTCTCTTCTCTTCTCTTCTCTTCTCTTCTCTTCTCTTCTCTTCTCTTCTCTTCTCTTCTCACCTCCTCTCACCTCCTCTCACCTCCTCTCACCTCCTCTCCTCTCCTTTCTCTCTTTAAAAAAAAAAAAAAGAAAACCACCTAATTTCTGGATGTTACTCCTTTGTGAATTAATAGAAGTATGCATCATCGCTTGGTATCTAACTGTGCAAAATCCTTGTTTCCCATTAAAAGCTTCAAGGGTTCTCTGTAATTACCTGACAAAAAAGAAATCAGATATGTTTTTAAAGCTATTCATAAATATTTTCACTTGCATAGGCTTGTATCTTGGAAATTCATAATAGACTGTTCAGGGGTTGTAAAACATAAAGAGGTTTTTACACATCAATTCTTTTAAACTTTTAAAAGCTCATATGAATTTATTTCAGGTGGGACAGCATCCAGGCAGAAAGGATTTTTGGGATGCATTCGTTCATTACAGTTGAATGGAATGGCCCTTGACCTGGAAGAGAGAGCAAAGATAACACCAGGAGTTGAACCAGGCTGTCCTGGACATTGTAGCAGCTATGGTAACCTGTGTCACAATGGTGGAAAATGTAAAGAGAAATACAGTGGATTCTCCTGTGACTGCACTTTCTCTGCCTATGCTGGGCCATTCTGTAAGAAAGGCAAGCATGTCTTTTATCTTTATCAATTATTGAAAACAGGACCATACAGTCTAGAACAAGATCTTTACAGCCTGTTAAAGATATGTTTAAATGCTTGCGAAATATTTATGTTTTACTTAACATAGAGAAACATTCAGCTGAATTTGTTCAGTAAGTGTAAGTTTTGTTAAACACTGTCTTCCAGACATATGTTCAACATACACTATTTAAAGCAGGAACCACATTACCTGAGAGGATCAGCATCTTTTCTTTAATGTTATGCAACTCCTTTGATTCTTTTATATTATACTAAAGCTAGGAACTATATCTTTATGAATAAACTTTTGGGTTTCTGTATTTCAAGTCTTAGTCTCAAAACTAAGACTAAATTTGGAAAACAAACCAAGAAGCAGAAGAACATTAAACTTCTTTTTACTGTAAGACAAAAGTGAGATCATCAGAAACAGGACTGAGCCCATGTTTTCAGCCATTTTAAAGGAATTCTTTCGTGATGATGTCATAGTAGTAGATGATCACAAGTCATCAGGTTTGAATTTTAAATATGGAAGTTTATCTAGAACTTTTGGTATTTGCATAAAATTCTGATCTGCTAAAAATAACTTGCTTCCACCATGTATTAAATGAATTCTGCAAAGTACTCAGTGGCTTAAATGCTGTAACTCCACATTCCTCTAAATTAGTGAGCACAACATCTGTCCAGCCATCACTGCCACCACAAGAATAAAGGACTCGTGTGAAGTCCTTCCAYATCTATCGCTGTGGAGCTAATGCCACTGAGTGAGGAATGATACTTTCCTCCTCCCCCACAAACAGCAGAAGAGACTAATGGTCACACTCCATGTTTATTATTCTGCAGGGAAAGAGTGGCTCCTGTTGCTGAAAGTGTGGGATGACCTATAGTAATGACTTTCAGTCACCTTCTGTCAAAGATACTGAGCCAGATTACAGAAATTTCCAGAAATGTTTCTGAAGTGTGGAGGTTGTGTGTGAAAACAGGATAGTCTAAGACAGTTACTTTTAGCAGAAAATGGCTGTGAGATATCACAAAGATACAGAAACCTTCTCTAAGTGATTCATCCATAAGAAGACCATAACCCAGTTTGTATTCTCCTTTTCTTTCTCCCACCTGACCAGTCTCTTTTCCCACATATGTGTTTCAGATGTGGCCAAGTTTAATCAACACGTTAAGATTCAGACTGCTGCACCCATTTCTCTGTAGGAGCAGTATACATACAAGACAGGACATGCTGGGCTTAAGGACATGGATAAACAGGAAAAAAGCAGAAAGCATGTTTAAAACTAGACAAAAAGAAGCATTTCTTCATGCAACAGATATTTAAGACATGTGTCTAACTGGGCTTTTGCTCTAGCCCAGGTTGGGTCTTATTTTTCTCTACAGTTCTAAATACTGGTTCCATTCATATTTTGTTTTCAGCTTTATCACAATAGTTAATAATACACTTTATTTTGTTCTGTGGCAGAAAGAAAAAAAAAGAGCTTTAGTCTTGTTTTGTATGATATTTAAAAACTGAATTGCTTTTTGTTTCAGAGATCTCTGCCTATTTTGGGACTGGCACTTCTGTGACATACAATTTTCAAGAATACTACACCTTAGCTAAAAATTCCAGTTCTCATGCTTCTTCTTTCTATGCTGACATGACACTGAACAGGGAAGCAATTACATTTGCCTTCCGAACAACACGGACACCAAGCTTACTGCTTTATGTCAGCTCCTTCTACAAGGAATACCTCTCGATCATTCTCACCAGAAACGGTGAGTGTTCAGATAGGTCGTCTGGAAACACTAATGAACGTCATAGCTGCCAACTCAGATTCACTCTGATTCCCAGACCTGGATGACAAACTAAGCATTGTCCTGTTGTTGCTTTAAGTGGTATATTTATTTTTCAGCTGCACCAAGCAATGCTTTCCACATGAAAAACATTCCTCCCACTGTAATTTCAACTTTTATTACTGTTTCCTTTTTATCATGTTAGCAAACATACTTATTTCTGGAAATCCTTTAGAAATGAAGTAAAATATTTCAAATGAATTTTTTTTTAAAGTTTTGAAATGAAACTCAAAATGTATCTGATCTGTCTGCTACTCACACGGTGTATTAATTGCCATCCTCATGATAAATAATGAAATAAACTACTTTTTGAAAGTGTGTTATCCATTTTCCAAATTAATCAGAGGTCATTTCATTCAAGTAATTTCATAAGCTACATATATACCTATGAAAATACACATATATACCTGTGAAAATACACATAACATAATTGATGTTTCCGTTTAAGCTGAATATTAAATGTTAGTTGGATTTTTTTTTTCATTCTTTCTTCTATGTCTAGATAACTTTTTTTAATTTTTTTTTTTAATTAAAAAAACCCACAGACTGAGTTGAATCTTTGAGTTTATCAAAGACTTTTTGCAGTCACAGTGGTTCTGTGCTCAAAGAAGGTTCTGTGCTTTCCTGGATACAGATTTGGATGTAGAATCACAGTAGTATCCTCCCCATCATGTGAGGTGGAACACTTTTTACTCATGACTGGCCTGGGTCTGCCCTGGGCCTTGCTTTCCAAAGGATGAGTAGAAGGTTGTAGCCCATCTACAGCTGGGGAGGAATCTCTGACAAGGAAACAACACTGTCTTTGTGTTCTGCTGTGAAAGAATCTCTGTGTGATTATAGGCGTACCGACAGTATGCTGGGAGTTAACAACAAGAAATGGAAAGTGAGCTAGAAATTATTAACTGCATCCTACTGAATTGTCAACTGGTCAGAGGTTTACAGGTCCGGACAGTGTAAACATTATTCAAGAACAGTACTTGTAAGGTACTGAGTTTTATTTGATAAGTCACATTGATATGAGCTACCAGACCAAGTCTTTCTCAGCTGAATTATAAAAGTACTTACTAAGATTTCTGCACAAATTTTAACTCATTATTCAGATTTGTGACAGTTTATGGTTATCTTTGCCACTGCATCCTACTTCCAACATTGCTATTACTTTTTCTGTTGCCTTCTTTCATTTCTCACTTATGTCAATTTCTCATAGTTAATTCCTTAAATAAATCAAACATTTGTTTTGCTCTTCAAATGCACCTGTGAAGGTATATGTACATGTATACCTATGCCTGTTGTGTATGTAATGTACTATACCATTTGCTCTATTTATGCCTGCAGGAAGTTTACAGATCAGATATAAGCTAGATAGCCATCAAGATCCTGATGTCTTCAGCGTCAATATCAAAAGCATGGCTGACGGACAATTGCAACATGTGAAGATTAACAGAGAGGAGGAAATGCTCTTTGTAGAGGTATTTCAGTTAGACAAAAAAAAAAAAAAAAGTGGATTATTATAAAAAGGTAGAAGATCCAAAGCAAAATGAAATAAATAGTTACAACAAGGCAATTACCCCCAAATGAACTGTGTTTTAATATCTCAAGTAAATAAAGCAAAGGTTAAACTGATGATGCACAGTGAAAGTCTACGTTAGACAATCTCTTTGGTGTTCATCTTGTCTATTTCAAAAGGTCAATACCTCCTCATCATTTTATATGAAAATACAATGAATTGTTTGATGGCTAAATTTTCACAATTTGTGAAATGTGTATTACTGCTGTCATTTATTTTGGGTGTTGCATTTTGGTTTTTGTTTCAAATTACGTATCAAACTACAATACAAATATATTACCATCTAGATAATAATTTAAACCTTTTTGTCTAATTTTCTTCGGTCCCTTTTACATCGAAGGAATGTGACTATTAAGGAAAAGATTTTTTGTTATTTTTTTGCAGAAATTTGATAATAAAATAGAAGTATTTGATTTGCTAATAGTAGATACTAGCATGTAAAGAAGTCTTAATTTTTTAAATTAAAATTTAAAAAACCCGGATGTTACAAGTTAGGGCTTGCGGATAGAGCTGAGTTTGCTTAATTATGTATTGGTACAAGGCTTGAAGGCAAGTAGTTCTAGAGGTACCCTGGGGGCAGAACAACTACAGTATAATATTTTATCTTTATGAACTAAATGTTGAGTGCCCTTTTTAATGAAAAGAGCCTTTTTCATGTTTTTGAAGGTTTACCATTTTTATTCATCTTATAGATGAAAAAGAAGGAATCAGCCAAATCAATAAGATAAATAAAGGCTTATTAAGTGGGATGCTTAAGAAGTATCACAGCTATAATCAGTGATCTGAGGATGCTGATCATTTATTTCCTGATTAGTTTTTATGCTATAACTAACAAATGCTTCCCTCAGCTCCTTTTATTTTTAACCTTGATCTTATCTGATTTTTGCAATCTTTGACTAATATCTCTTCCATTATTCTACTTTGTTCTTCACTGCACCATTCTACAGGTTAACCAGAATGAAAGAATGAAGTTTATTCTGTCTTCAGGCACAGAATTCAATGCAATCAAGTCTCTCACACTTGGCAAGATTTTAGGTAAGTGGAACACCACAGGGTTTTCTAAAACATAGATCAAAATGTCATCACAGCACATAAAAAATAATAACCCTAATCTCATTGAAAGACATTTGTTGTTTTGGATTTAATTAGACACTGAGTCACAATCAAGTTAGAAACTTCAGTCTTGTTGAAATACAAATATAATCATGAGTAAGTACTTCCTAAAAAATGATCAAGTGAGTTCCATTAAAAATAATTTCACACTTCTCTCTCTCATTTTGCAATCAAGCGTTATGAAACACCACTTTTTTTTTTACTCTCAGGAAAAAATAAATCGCTGTGAAATCATACACAAAGACCATAGAATACTATTAATCATGTACCATATTTGAAAAACTTTCTGCGGTTAGATTTTTATGTAAACAGTTAGGGATAAGGTAATATAAGCAAAAACTTTGTTGGAGTAACTTTAAAAACAAGTTAAGCTATGACAAAATATTTTGTCTAGCAATGATTCATCAAAAGCTGTCTGTTTCTCTGTAGTAATGATCAAAATGGAATTTACCTATCTATAATTACCATTTTGTCAATTTTGTGAAAATAAAATAGCCTGAACTAAAATTCTCAAGATCCTATTATTTTCATATTCGTCACACTGGGAAAACTCAATGACAGAGGAAGATGTGGTGCTGATGAAAAGTTAAAGGATATTTCCCTTTCCTTTAAAGTAATTTAAAGTCTGTGTTGCTACATTCCCATATCAAGTAAAGGTCCATTTGTGCATTCTTCCTCTAATAGCACTTTTTGGCACAACAATATGAAAACAGAGCTGGTATAGTTTGTGATATATAGTAACTAAGGCTACACTGACCTTTTCACCATTTTGTAGTTAGATTGATTATTTTCACCCTTCAACAAGTGGTCTTGGGCTAAGTGTAGAATAAATAGGTTTACCAAAATATGGATTATTGGAAAAGATTATGTCTAAGTTTATAGATCTTAAATGCTTATAATTTCATATGGTACACGTTATCACCATTATCAAAAGCAATTCTGTTTATTTTTAATAAAAGAAATTTTTAACAGAAATTATGAACCATGTTCCAAAACAAGATCTGGGAAATGAACTGCCTCCCTCTCTAACTCTTTGGTGCTTGAACATTTAGCTAGTAAACTGCCTGTAAAGGATTGATGGTTTCCCATTCTTTAAAAATCTCTTTAAGTAAGCTAAAGTGTTAACACAGGCTTTTTGTAGAAATAAATTCAGAAAACTCTGATATGTGACATAGAAGAAATTGAGTTTTCATCTCAGCTTAATATAGATGATATATTACTTTATCTTGCTCCCCCAGGCTTATAGGAAGTATTTAAATGTTTTATATAATACCTATCCTAAACCAGAAGATCAAAGAAGTGTTTTCTTCACATTCAGTTGTATGTGGTTTAGTTTACAGGAATTTTATTACTATGTTCCTGAGGTGCCCCTCCAGGATCCATATATCTACCACTTTTTGTATAGTACCTTTGGGAATAACATAACAGCTTTGGTAAATCAATGTTTCTGCCATTGTAACACCCAGAAATACTGTCCTGGCTATGATGGTAGAAAACACTGTTATATTTTCCCAAAGAATCTCCTACTGACAAGCAAAGCATTATCTGAAATAGTCCATCATGCCACTGGATGGGAGGTACTAAGTCTCCTCCAGTTTCTGTCTGACCTCTATCTACATTYAAATAATGTAAATCCAAAACAAAATACGTATGAAATTAGTTTTCTACTCTATTCTGAGTAAAAATTAGAGTTTAACTCTTTCTGTCACACATATGTACGCATTCACGCACACACACATACACACAAAAATCAGTTCCAAATATTCCCTCTCCTATATGCAATCTTGGCTTATTTCACTTCATGAAATCTTCAGTTAAATTTCACAACAGAGAAACATAATTAAGATGATTTCTGACCTATCATTGTTTAGAAAAGTAGATATGCAAGGGGATTAATTGAGGGAGATTTGAATGTGATATTTCAAATGTAAGCAATTTAATAGGCTGATGTATAAGATCATAGAATCACAGAATGGCTTGAGTTGGAAGGGACCTTAAAAGATCATCTAGTTCCAACCCCCATGCCATTGGCAGGAACATCATTCACTAGATCAGATTGCTCAAAGCATCATACAACCTGACCTTGAACACTTCCAATGATGGGGCATCCACAACTTTTCGGGGCAACCTGTTCCAGTGTTTCACCACCCTCACCATAAAAAAAAAAAAAAMCAAACATTTTCTTTATATCTAATCTAAATCTACCCTCTTTCAGTTTAAAACCGTTACCCCTTGTCCTGTCATACAGACCSATCTTTCTTATAAGCTGCCTTTATATACTGAAAGGCTGCAATAAGGTATCCCCGGAGCCTTCTCTTCTCCAGGCTGAACAACCCCAACTCTCTCAGCCTTTCTTCATAGGAGAGGTGTTCCATCCCCCTGATCATTTTCATGGCCCTCCTCTAGACGCATGCCAACAGGTCCATGTCTTTCTTGTGCTGAGGGTTCCAGAGCTGGACACAGTACTCCAGGTGGTGTCTCACCAGAGCAGAGGGGCAGAATCACCTCCCTCGACCTGCTGGCCAAGCTTCTTTTGATGCAGCCCAGGATACGGTTGGCCTTCTGGGCTGTGAGCACACATTGCCTGCTCATGTCCAGTACCCCCAAGTCCTTCTCGGCAGGGCTGCTCTCAATCTCTTCATCCCCCAGCATGTATTGATACTGGGGGTTGCACCAACACAAGTGCAGGACCTTGTACTTGGCCTTGTTGAACTTCATGAGGTTCACATTGACCCACTCCTCAAGCCTGTCAAGGTCCCTCTGGATAACATCCCTTCCCTCAAGTGAATCAACTGCACCACTCAGCTTAGTGTCATCCACAAACTTGGTGAGGACGCATTCAATCCTACTGTCTGTGTCATTAATAAAGATATTGAACAGTACCAGTCCCAGTGTGAACCCCTGAAGGACACCACTTGTTACTGATCTCCATTTAGACATTGAGCTGCTGCATGCAACTATCTGGATAAGGCCATCCAGCTAATTCCTTATCCATCAAATAAATGGTTGTAGTTTTCAATTCTGAGAGTGTTACCTACAATAGGTGGAAGAATAATTTTGAATATATAATAAAATGCATACAGTGATAACTGTTTTCATAATTATGGTAACCAAATGCTAAATAGCTTAAAATGTATTAAATAATGAAATTTAAAGATTATATTTATAGACTTTTCAATAAAAAAATCCTAATTATTCTTTAGTTGTGATTGTTTGGAAGAGTGTCAGTGTAGCTGATCTGTTTTCTTACTGGAAAAATAACTAAGGACCTCTAACACAAACAGAAATGTATATTACCTTTGAAATGTGGATTTTCTTTATAGAACTCACAGTCCAGAAAAGAACTGATATGTAGATATGCACAGAGAATGGAAAACAGAATGATCATTTAAGCATAACTTTAAAGCAATATTAGCTGAAATATAAACTACTAGAAGAAAATTGTTTAAAATATTTCAAAACACCACAAATCGATGATAAAACTGAATTAGGAATTTATAATGTTTTGAAGTGTAGTAATGTCACGCTCACATAAGGGTAATACTACAATGACCAGCACAGAATTAAAGGTTTTGTAACCTTTGTTATGAAATTCCATATCAAATCTTGCATCAATTTACTTAAAAATGTATTTGATGCAATATAATGAAATGCACATTTTTAGGCAAATAGCAGTCTCTTTTGGTCAGGACCAATGTCATCTCTTCCACAGAAACCACACTGTTATAAAAGTTCAGAGGTGTGAATTTCTTCAGTTATATGATGGCTTCGCACCATCACTGTAGTGTGAAGCGTGGAGTTACAATGACCTACCTGTGGGGGCACTCAGCCCAATTTGGCTCAGTTTACAGAATCTGTCCTGAAGAAAACATATGTTATTCTTGTCTCCTTTTCAAAGGAGAGATGCCGTTGAAAAGCTGCTGTTTCTTTTATAAACCTGACTGCTTTGGGTCCTCATTCCCATGAAGTCATGTCTAGAGATGGAAGGAGACTTTGTGAAGGTAGTGGAAAAAAGTAATGAGTGTTTGCTGCAGTGAAGAGGTCTAAACAAAAGGAGGAGTAACAAAATATGAAACCATGTATTTCTTGTACTTTGAAATGTTGTTCAGGAAAAACCCACAAGTTTTAAAGTAGGCCAGAAAGGTATGGCTTTTCAAGAATTATCTTCAGTTGGAGAAGTACTTGTCTGAGCTCTTCTGCAGTTATGCATAGCGCAGTTTTTTGTTGAAAGCAATCTGAGAGTTAGCTGCTGAACTAGTTTTGAATTCCCAGGAAAAAAAAAATCAGCGTTCTTTCTCACTTCCCAGAACCTAAGCCTTCCAATTTAAAGACTTCTGAATTTATGTTATGCACCATTGTGACAAAATAGTCAGGGAGCTAAGCTGTGTTGGGACTCAGCAAAATATGTGAAGGTTGTGAGGGAAAAGAGAAACAGCACATGCAGCCACAGAGTTCACAGGATACAAGCCAAAGGGATCCTTATGTTTTTGTTTTCCTTCTTAGAAGATACTTTCTCTCAAAGCACCCCACACTGTAAGAAGGCTGTAGAAATCTCTCTTTTTACAGCAACCCACTGAGGAAATAATTTACTTTGGCTGAGTAAAGCCACATTCGTCCAAGACAAAGCTTCCTAGCCTTCCCCAGGGTGTGGGGAGCTGTGGGCAACGTTTTTCTTCAGTGAGCGCTGTTAACCTTTCTAACTAACCTATCTAACTGAGATAAACATAGTCTTTCAGCAAGATTTACTTAGGTCTGATTAATCCACAAAATTTCACCAGCTTAAGAGAATGTGTGATTTTAAGCTAATTCATTTAAACGAAGGCATCACACTGAATATGGACATCTCCAACAATGTAAAAATTGGTTATTTCAGTAATAAATAAAAACAAATTTTCACTAGACTCTTAATAAGAAGGCCCAAGTTAAACCAGTAAAGTATTTTGTACCCACATTTGAAATGGGATTTCTGTGTATTCAAACTATTCCATTCTATTTGTAGTGAAATTGTCCTTTCTTACATTGGTTTATTTATCTCTGAAATTATAAGATTGTATAATTTCATTCTGTCTTTATGGGAATATCTTTGAGGATAATTAATAAATGCACAGCTTGCTTAAGAGCTCTAATTATTATCATTTTATTGATAAAAGAATGATGGAATTGAAAAACTCTCACTGTGCTCCACTGATCTGTAAAAATATAGTGATAATTCAAATTGTTAATTTGAAAATCAACCTTTTAAAATAATAATGTCTGGGTACTCCCAAAAAAGTGCTGCAGTGAAGCACATGCTAAATAATAGTTGCTTTAAAAATGTCCATTTCTCTTTATGCAGCTTTTTCTGCTATATGAATTTCAGAATTCATATAGTAATAAAATAGTAAAATTCAATCTTTTAAAGTTGGTTTAGAAAAACCTTTAATATCAGTCTGTTAGTGTAAAATATGCATTTTTATGCAGCTTCCACAATTTGAAGTACATATAATTGTACTCCAGCAAATTTATATGAAGTCTTTTTTTAAATTTTTTTTCATCAGATTTTTAATTTAGTCAGCCAAGCTTGTCAAGGCTTACTTCCAACACAGAAGCTTTTCAGGATAATTATTTGGGGAAAGAGAAAGTTTCCACAGTCTTGCAATCTTGGACAAAATACCAGTATTTACAAAATCAATATTCAGGGATTTAATGGAGATAATTTGGTGTGATGAAATAATTCTGCTGGCAAAATATTTACCTTCTGATGTTTTATTTGAAAGTTTTTTCCTACTCAATCTCAGCAGTGTAACAAATGACAGTTCCACAAATTACACCCACTTGTGACTCTTGATTGCTGGATTTGTATTGTTGAAAAAGCAGCAAAAAGTCTCAATGACAGAATTATCCGTTACTTCCTGTTAATGAAATTGCTTTCTTTGCTGGCTTTTTTTTTCAGCAGTAAAGTGCTGAAACAAATGACAAATTAAGGAAAAGGGGCCTGGACTGTTTTGTAGTGTTTTTAAAGGGTATTCTTTTGTGCACAAAAATCAGAAAAATAAATAATGACATATTTTTCAGTAATTTGTCTCCTCCTGGTCACTTCAATCTGTATCATAAGTAAACTTCAGTAAAATAATGTTGTATTTCTTCATATTAAAAAAAAAAAAAAAAAAGTAACCATGTAGCAGCATTTATGTGGTCACATATTAACCACAGGGGAAAAAAACCCTAAACAACCAACCAAATATGATTCAACTGAAACCAGTGAGTGTATAGATGTAATTAGTTTTAACTGTAATAAACACTTTTAATGTAAAAAGCCTGGCCATAACAAAATTTTCATACCAACACAGGCTTTTTGCACAAATGTGAGATTTTGTGGCAGTCCATTCCAAGCACAGTTAGTACCTGCAGCTGGTAATTTAACCATGAAAGTCAAATGTACGTTAATTTTTTCTGCTGGGCAGATTCATAGAATCATAGAATCATATAATACCTTGAGTTGGAAGGGACCCATAAGGATCATCGAGTCCAACTCGCTGGTCCTCACAGGACTACCTAAAACTAAACCATATGACTAAGAGCATCATCCAGATGGTCCTTGAACTCTGACAGGCTTGGTGCCATGACCACTTCCCTGGGGAACCTGTTCCAGTGACTGACCACCCTCTCAGTGAAGAACCTTTTCCTAATGTTTAATCTGAACTTCCCCTGATGCAGCTTCATACCATTTTCTCGTGTCCTATCGCTGGTCACCAGAGAGAGGAGATCAACACCTCCCCCTCTGCTACCCCCCTTGAGGAAGCTGTAGACTGCAGTGAGGTCACCCCTCAGCCTTCTCTTCTCTAAGCTGAACAAACCAAGTGACCTCAGCCGCTCCTCCTAAGTCTTGCCCTTGAGACCTCTCACCATCTTTGTCGCACTCCTCTGGACACACTCTAACAGTTTGATGTCCTTCTTGTATTGACGCACCCAAAACTGCACACCATACTTGAGGTGGGGCCACACCAGTGCTGTGTAGAGTGTGGTCTCTCTACCTTCGAAGGAGTCCACAGCTCCTCCTCATTGAATATCATCGACAAACTTAATGGACATTTGAATTCTGCATCCAGATCATTTATAAAAACATTAAAGAACACTGGCCCTAAAATTGAGCCCTGGAGAACCCCACTGGTGACCGACCACAGCCTGCTGTAACCCCATTTACTCTAACTCTTTGAGACTGATGTGTCAGCCAGTAGTTCACCTAATGTATTATGGACTTCTCTAATTTCTAGAGACAATATAAGAATGTACAGGAACATGAAAAATTTTGAAATCTTCAACATCATAAAAGCAGAAAGGTCAAAGCTAGTCTTGATTGCACAATTCTTATCTTAAAATGTTCTGCTAGGAGCTCTATGTCTGCTGACTTTCAGTATTACTTCACAGAGGAAAGGTGGTTGAAGCAGAATTCAAGAAAGAGTGTTACTGAGTTTGTGTTTGGCTTTTGTGTTTTTTTTTGAAGAAGGCAATGTAGGTGGAGTAATTTTGTCTTTCTTTGCTGAAAAAATCTGAATACATTTAGTAAATGAATTGCTATAAAGATGCTTAAGGATGCATAACTGCAGCTTACTATAAACCACAGTCTCTGATAAACAACCTCTGTGTGTGTGTGTKTGTCATTTTCAGTCAGTTAAATTTGGCTTAAGCACTGAAGCGGAGAAGGGTTAGTCTTCCCTAAACCTTATTACTTTTACCAGCAAGATTTCTTGATCTAATAAAAAGTTTTACTTTATCCCAGCAGTACTTTCTAATTAATGACACAAGTGAACTCTAAGGATTTTAAGTATCTAATCTCCTTTCATATTATACACATACAATGTTTACAAAATGGTTTTTATAAGAAACTAGAAAATAATAGAAAATGCTTCACTCTTGAGGTTTTCAATCCTACTTATAGTTAGAGATATATATTTTTATCACAAGGGGTTTTGGACATTTTTTTCTTGCCACCTCAAGTTAGTCTTTTTCTTAAGACATCCAGATCTAGCAGGTCCTTCATTGTAGTGAGGCAATCATCAGAAGCAGTGTATGCTACAGAGAGAACAGAGGCAGTTAAACATCCAAAATTTTATGTAATCCATCAGTGTAGGTGAGCAGACTCTTGGCTGACATCCATTTATCTAATAATACATCATTGTTGCAATAAGCAGAGAGTAGTTGAGGAAAATGCTGCTATGTTATTTTGCAACATTTTACCAAAACACATTAGCCCAATTTTCACTATTAACCTAATTGTATTGAGAAGTGCATTGTACATTGGTATTTAAAATTGTTATTGTAAAGATTGTAAAGCCATTGTAAAGATCACAAGTTCATTCATGGGTTCTAGGATAAGTTGGAGGTGGAAAGGAATGAGATGAAATTCCCATTTTATTTGCACAAAACTTGAAAATTTACTTCCCTTAAGAGTCCTCTTTGAATAATTAGTACTACCAGAGTTTTTGCTTAAATTAGAACTGTCAGAGTAAATAAACTGTTTTCCATTTCCAAAGTAGTCTATTAGTGAACATTAGCTGGTGAATAAATAGAGAATTCTGATAGGGTACATACATTCAGAAAGGCAGCTCAAAAGAATAAGAGGGGGTGTTTTTTTCTACTTTTTTTTTTCCTTAGTGGGAAGGATAATGGTATCATGTTTAAAATGTATAGTAAATTGGAACAACATTAATTTTTTAGAATTTCACAGAAAATATCTTGATGGATTTCCAGGATCTGAATTCTTTAGAGAGTTTTTGTTTTGACAGACTTGATGGTGATGGGATGGAGCAGATATATGAATCTGTGGAAAGAATATGATCCAATAATGTACATATTTATGAAAAGAAATCTAATAAAATATGTATTTTTCATGAATGCATGCTTCATCCTTACCTTTTGCAGAATGAAAAAGTGTTGCATTTTAATTTAAATATTTTAGTTACATTTGAATCTTTTTGCTTTGGAACTTGCTGTAGGAACTTAAAAGCATTTCCCTCAGCAGACTATCAACTGTCATCTGTTAAAAAAAAAAAAAAAAAAGGGTTGAATGTATCTGACTGTCTTTTCATTAAAGACAGACAAGAAAGGGATTCAGTGAATCTACATATGTTGCTGTAACTCAAATATACTCAGAGGAACACAGGTTAATTATTCATTTATTCTTCTGTCACTTTATTTTGTACGTTTGCACTATGATTAATTGTGTTCTGTTCCTTTTGATTAACAGAAAACAGTGATGTAGATGAGGAGACTATGAAGGCAAACTCTCAGGGGTTTATTGGATGTCTTTCTTCAGTTCAGTTCAACCACATTGCTCCTTTGAAGGCTGCACTGCACCACAGCAGCTCAGCCCCCGTCATTGTAAAGGGACGCTTCACTGAATCCAGCTGTGGTACTTTAACTGGAGCTGACTCAACATCAAGTGAAACAACCCATTCATTTGCAGGTAGCATATGGTTATCACTTGTTCTGATCTCTGAAGCAAAATTTAAATAGAGTACTCATGACCTGAATCACAACTGTCTGGTTTTTTTCCATGTGGGTTAACATCTCAGGAGTAGTTTGAAAAATAATTATCTTTTATATGTACTCTGAATGTTTACATTTTTCTCTTTACCTCTGCAAAGTATCATCTACATCACTGTTCTTCTTTGCATGCTTACAGACCCACAGTACTGCCACTGTACCATGAGTACCACTGTGCATGAGCTGTAACCATGTAAGAATTTCTTGAAAACCCTTCTTCTATTTGTCTGTCACTTTCCTTTTTTTCTGCTGCAGATCACTCTGGACCAATAGATGAGGGAGAGCCCTTAGCTAATGCAATCAGAAGTGACTCTGCAATTATTGGAGGTAATAGGGACTATAACCACTCCATGGGAACATTTTTTTTCTAATAACTGTGAGTCTTTCAATGCTGAAGTGAATTCAGTTTAGTTTAGCATGCATAAGGAAACTAGTAAAAAGGCTTCATTTTATTACAAGTGGTAGACAAACAAAAATCAAGCATTGTTTTAAAATGCAATCAATAGCTCTCATATTTTCTTATTCCATAAATTTATGCCATCAGTGTTTCTATACATTGGAACATTCCACTTAAACACAAGATACTAAGAACAGGTTTCCAACCTGCCTAATGCTAGTGTCTATGACTTAAAAAAGTACTTGGATATGTTGGACAATAGCATATGTTTAAGAAAGAACAATCTTTGCTCCTTGACTATGCCAAAAAATTACATGTTGCTACACAGTCAAGTTCAAAATCTTCTTTAACAGATCTGAGCAACACAGATTTTTCTTGAGAAAATGGGGTCTAACACTGCTTGAATCAATCCTTTGACAGACTGAGGCAAGTTTCATTCTGGTTCTGCATTTGGAAAGCAATGTACTCTCGGACAGACTATGACTTGCATTGATTAACAGCTTCAAAATAAAATGCATGTTAAAATAATAATAATAATAATAAATAATTACTGTTGGTTTGAAATACCATTTGTTCTCCATATTCTTACTATTTCTTTTAGCCACTTTTATCAGCTCAAATAGAACTACAAATGATCATCCACAAACTTTTTTCAAAACACTTATTTTTAACAGGGGAATAGAGGAAAAACCATGTACAGTTCAGTTGCTCCTAAAGTGAACATGTTGACAGTCCCTTTACTTTTTATGTCTATCAGAACAAATATGATATAAAGCTTAAGATAGATGTCCTGTGCTTAAAGTACAGGACTGATAATCAGGATATGCAGGTTCCATTACTGTGTCTTTCTGACTGACCGTCCTCAAGCCAAGATACATCTCTATTGTAGTGGGGAAGCCTACTTCTGTCTCTTTGGCAGGAATCAAGAGTACTCAAGTGAGCCTTAATAGGGAGAGTTTGGGATTGGGGACTCTCAGGAGAATTTCAGTTCCTGTCACCAGTATTGGAGCAAGTGTATGGCTATGTCAGTTCAGTTTTTTTCTTTCAAGGAATAGTATTGTCTCTTGTGACAATCTTCCTCTGTGAGAATTTCTGGTGATATTTCTTCTCTTAGGAGGACGTGAGGGAAGGAAACTTGTTTTCACTCATGAAGATGGTATTTTCGCAGTATAATTCACTGTTTCAACTTCCATTAGTTACTTCAACAGAAAGAGGGCAGAGGGAGGGAAATGTCATTGCCTCCATCTTTTAAATTCTGAATAGGTTTCCTTTCCAAGGGTTTTTAAAGCCTCAGCAGACAATGACATGGTAGGATTTAGCAGAATAAAGTTGCCAAGACTTCTCACTGAGGATAAAAGCATTTAGGTCTATGGAAGGTGGACTTAAGATAAGAACCTGCAGTCACGTGTGTGTCTGTCATTTAAATAATGCTACCTGCTATGGTCAGTGCCTGCCAGCAGCACACTGCATGGTCAGTGACCTTTAACACAATAGTGCTAAAGATACTAAAATAAGCGGTAATAAAACCTAGAAGTTTCCTTGCTTGTAAAATGATACTTATGTCTATATATTTTTTTACACACAAACCTTGAGATTCTTACCACTGAATTCAGTGAGGTCAGAATTTAAAAATATGGTTTCTGAGTTCTACATGTCTAACTTTGTCAAAAATTACTTTGCTGTTTCAAGAGATAAGTATTATTTTACATATGTATCTGTACATGAAGATCACTTTATGTACTAGGTAATTTAGTGTGGGTGGGGATTTTTAAGTGTACTAACAACAAAGACCTTTTTCAGCTTCAAGCTACAACAGTTACAGTCTTTTTAAGTTAATAATAACCTCACAATTTTATTGTTATTAAACACATTTGGGAATATGCACTCACAATTTTTCTATTGCTTAACTATGGTTGTTTAAAAGTCAAAATAAAGCAAGCTGTACAACACTCAGTAAAAGTTTAATGTAAGTACCCTTAAATGAGTATAACTGATAAGTGTACCAATTCAGCTACCTCAGACAAGGAAAGTTTATAGACAAGCCCTTAGAGGGAACATGTACTGTGACCGTGAAACAAAGGAATGAGTGTTCTATTTAATCTAAATAAGAAAAAGATTTACTCAGATTATAAAGTCTATTCCAGAGAAGAAGATACCACACAAAAAAGTTCATATTCCTACCATTAAGGATGGCTGCTAATATTAGAGAATGAAAAAAATGACAAGTGCTGAATTTTGGATGGCCTGTTTTTATCTACAGCACTAAGGGACTATGTATTTTTATTTTTCTTGCAGTAGTGGCCAAGTAATGCAGCAGATTGTTCCTTCATCTAGTACAGCTGAGCCACTGCATTAAAACTGTTTCCCAGACTAAGTGCTTTTTTCCTCCCTGCAGCCTAGTCTTGCTTTCTGCCTCTTTGACAAGCACTTTTTGCTTCCCTTCTGTTTCATTTCTCCTCAAATTCCTCTCCTGCTCAACCTCTGACTCATGAACTTGAGGGCCTGAGACCATCATAAGAGGATGAATGAGGAACAGAAGAGATGGGATGGAAGTCTCTAAGGTCATGCTTATCTCTGTGGGAAGTATCTCTTTCCTTACTGTTCCTAATCTGCTGCACTAGGAGCAGCATGCCCTGGTAACACTTCAATAAATGTTAAATAGTCACCTTTAAAACTAAGTGCCCGTTCCATTTAGTCTCTTATGTGTTAGGTATGTGGCACATATGGTACCTGATGAGTCCCCTATATAAAGCTTATGCTCCTGCCCCTTTGCTTTCTAACTGATCAGCTAGAACACCATAACACAGGTGGCTGTACTGATGATGATTTTACCCTACCAGATGGAGCTGTTAAAGCTGTTGGAAAAGGAAGCTTGCTCACTACCATCTGTGTAGGCAGGGATCTTGTTTACTTATGAACCCAAGGTCATGTAGCCATGTAAAGCAAAAACACACCTAGGATGTCAGAACAAGTGCCACAAACCTGAAGGGAAGGGAAGGAGTCAAACCTATGTTATTTCACCCTGAATATGAAGTGAGCCTTGATTTTAGTATTTTAGTATCTTAACCAGTGTCTATTCATTACAATGATGCAGTTACAGAAATGTGAGCCTTAGCTAATGTAGATCATGAAAACCTCTTCATCCCATTATGAGGTACCAAAGGCAGTCAAAATGAGTTGGGATTTTCTTCCATGAGGCAGAGTAAACATTAGAATTTCTGTCCCATTTGAACTGATGATAGATGGCTATAAACACTGGCCAATTCCACTGGAGTCCCTATGAAGAACTGCTTTACATTTTCTTTTATAAATTCTCACTAGCTGTATTGTTTAGTCAGAACCAGTCATCTGTGATCTGAACTAATTTCTGTGGAGTACTGGATATGAATGGGACTAATTCTGTGCAACCATTTTTACTGCAAAGGGTCTGAGGCTTGGACTTTGTGGTGTACACAGGCAGAGCTGATAGAGGACCTGGTTCAGAATTCCAGATTGGTACCTTTGTTCTCACCCCGTTCTGCTCCGCCTCTGCTCTCCAGATTACTTCCCCTGACCTGGAGCAGTGATAGGAGAGCTGATTGGCAGGTGAAAGCTGATGATGGCACACGTGTCCCTTTCCCTCCTGAGGACATGTGGCATGAGAAAGGGTTCTGAGCGACATGAGTGACTGAGGAAAAGGAGAGTACTTTGTCCAATACTCACAGGAGTCGGGGGAAAGGAGAAAGTCATAGTAGGGCCCTTTGTGCTGTCCCACTGTCTGGCAGGAAAGTCCCTGAACAACAGCTCCTCAAATCTGCAGTGGCTTGAGTTCCCAGCCTGGAAGAGAGCTGGGGGTGATGGTGAAGGAGGAAAAGACACCCTCTTATCTACAGTACCCTAAGGCCCCTACGGCCCACTCAAAAGTTTCAAAAATTATAGTATTCTGTGGATTTTTTTTTTTTTTTTTAGTAGTAGTGTGCAAAATTTCAGAACAATCGCTATGAAGCTTATACTACAGTGCTGTTTCTGGTTTGAAAGCAGCTATGGCTTCTTATTTCTTGGGCTTCCCTGCAACACCCTCCATTATGTGATGGAGATATTCCTTCTTTGTCCTACTCTCTGGCCCATGAGTTATTATTTGTCTATCCTTTCTCTTGACTTTTTTCTCTTTTCTTCTCCTAGGTGTGATAGCAGTCGTGATATTCATCCTACTTTGCATCACTGCCATAGCCATACGCATTTATAAAAAAAAAGGCGTATACTCAAAAAATGAGACAAAAGGATCTGAAAATGAAGACAGTGCTGAATCTGCACTGAAAAGTGAGCTCAGCATGCAAAACACAGCCAATGAAAATCAAAAGGAATACTTTTTCTGATTGGCATTCATGATTTAATTTAATATAATAATGTGACAGTCTGACTTTCTTGCTAAGCCAGGGGCTCTCAATGGACAGAAAAAGCTCTTGCACTCTACAGTAAATGCAATGGATTTGAGACTTATTACACTGCATATGTTCAGTCTCAGTGATTGCTATAGGGGGCCTCTTTAAATTACATGCATTCCTTAGCTATTATACTGTAAATGCATTTTATGTAACAGTGAATTAGATATTGTAACCAATTTCATTGTTGGTAGTTTCCGACTGTTCTGATGTGATCTTCTACAACTGAAGTTTAACGTACATACTGAATATGATTTTTGAATGGGAAAATTGTTATGAAGTTATTCCTATCCTTTTCTTTAAAATTTGATTCTGAAATTTTGTTCAAGGTGAAAGGTGGATTCTAATACTTTGTGTTACTAAAGAAATTCTGCTGTGTTACATTATAATGATCCCTCTTACTTCCTCAAACTGAAAATGCCTTTTGAACTGCTATTGGCTGGTGTCAGCATCTGCTTGTGAGCCATGGAGTTTGGTGTTCAAAACAAACTATACTTCTCTCCTCTGGGACCAATGTGTGACCAATGTCATCACTATCCCTTCTTTTTGGCAAGCTTAACAGGACTTAAAACTGAAGGGTGTACAATGTGTTGAAATGCTGTAAAGTCTCTTTTGCAATAGGTTTTCACTTATGGTCAAGTGATGGCACCAAGAAACTCATGCACATTCTAGGCATTTTAAATAAAATTGGGATCACAAAAGGCAAGACATTTGCTTGGAAAGATCGAGTAATATATTAACAATAGTTAAATTATCATGAGTGAAAACACCAAAAGATGATCAAGGCTATTGTCCCTGGAAATTAGTAATGCTTCTTCTGTCAAGAAGTAATGCTCTGTGCACTCTCTGGTATGTATTCTCTGAACACATTGTATCTATGATCTGCTCCAGACCTCAAGATTAAGCTGTTCTAAATCATAGAAATTATTTATGATTATTATGACAACAGAAGTAGGGCATTTAGAGACTAGCACAGTGGCTGCTTCTTGAATACTTTTGTTCTTCACCCTTAATAGTACCTACTATATACCTCTGCAAGATAAGGTCTGATTATACCACTCAAAGTTCAACAGGTGCTTACTATCCTGACAGAGTAAATGAGAGATGTCTATGATGTTGTATAGACAAATTATCAGATATGAAGGGTAGAATACCCCAAGGCATCAAAAATGGCACTAGATACCAATATTTAGGTAATAAATCCACACCAGGGACTTTTTTTCCCCCAGACAGAAGACTGTGTGCCTAGAGCTTGGATCTGAGAAAAGAATCAGGAATTCTGTGCCCTTGTAGACTTCAGTTTAAAATTTAAATAACTTTTGGAATTGATTTATATCTGCTCCCATTGAAAGCAATGATAACAGTCATTGCTTTTCTCCTCTTTCAGTGAGGAGAAACAATGCTAGACCCTAGACTGTGAAGTTTAGAAAATGTTTATCATAGATGCATAAGAACATTATAAAGACATGGAAACCTGACATGGTGTGTCAAAACCTTTAATATGTAAATTTCTTTGCATAAATGGTAGTTGTAAATATAAATGTCCAGCAGATATCTTTTAAAGCTTATTTTCTTCCATCAATCTTTACTTTCTATTTTCAGAATTCTACAGTTCCTTTTCTGCTTCCTCCTGTACAGCTTTACTTCATTTTTAGGAACAAGTTATTTCCTTTTTTTGGTACCTGGAGGCTCTGCAATCAGAAATTGTTCAGGTTAAGATGCACTGCTTTCTTGTTCTTCTCAGTTTTGCAATTCTGTGTGCATCTCTGGTAGATTAATCAGGCTGAGGACTCAGGATCAAGAACTGGGTATCCATGTCATGTACATGTTAGTGTATTCGCTGATATAGTTTGGTCCATGACAATAGGTCACCTTTAGAAAGGACAGAACATGGTGAGGGAATGATACTGGACTGTTCCCAATAAATGATATGGATGAGAATACCCTGTTTTGTGGATGGGGAGTGGAGGAGATGAAAGTCCCATATTGGTCATGAGAAGAAGACCTTGAATTATTACATTTGCTGCTTTGGACCCTCTCAGTCTAGCTAGTTACTTTAAAGGGAAAATTATGACTCCTCCTTTTCAAGGGTCTGACCTAAATTGCATTGAATTCAARAGGAGTCCTTCTGTGGACTTCTCTGTAATTCAAACCCTCTGCGTCTCAAGAGGCTTTCCCTTCCCGTGATAGATATGTCAGTGTGACCTCTTTGTGTCACTTGTATCAACAATTCTATCAGCAGTGATGAGTCCCACTCAACTCCATTTTTATCAATGTGGGATGTAGTAACCCTGTGGGACAAAACTTGTATGACGGTGTTGATTATAATACATGAGATCACCAAAATGGACATTTTGATTGAATGGAAAAAGACAGACTATTCATATGAGAGTTACCCATATACTAACCTAACAAAACCTAAAGGGTAACCACACCAGGACAAGTTGGAAGTATGCAAACCTAACTTTTCAATCACTTGCTTTTACTTCTATTTCCATGTTAATTTTTATTGTGTGTCTTGATGGAGATAAAAGTCTCTTCCCTTACTTTGTTTTCTTCCAAATGAATAATTATTTTCTTTCCCTATTCCTTAGAATTTTTAAAAGCAACAGGAAGGGAAAAGCTGAGTAAAACTCCTATTTCCCTGACTAATTAAAAAAGAGGGGGGAGAGTATAAATGTCTATGTGAATGGCACATTATTTCATTCAAAGACCTTTTTAAGGCACTTTATTACGTGAAGGATTCTAAGGGGAAAAACAGAAATGGATTTTGTTGAAAGCACATCTATCTGCAGATTTGTAGCATACAATAATTACGTCTCTCTGAAGATGCAAATGCCCATTTTCATCCACAGGAACAATGATCGTATATTTGTCACCCCAATCCAAAATATATAAATTCATAGTCAATTAAGCAGCATTTTCCATTACTTGCTGCATTTCTATGGGTACAAAAAAATGGTGGCACTGAAGTGCGCTGAGACATCATACAACATTGTGCTGTCCCTTTTTTGATTCTCTATTCCAGTGTGTGACCTTTCACCTCTCTGTTAATAAACACTTTTTAAAATAAAGTGAGGAAAATATTTTTTAAAAAATTTGTATTAAAAAGTTTAAAACTGACAACAATATACTGATTTTTTTTAAAACAGTAAAAATATGTAGAAGTGCACATAATATATTGGTGAGTGTGGTTATTTATAGATATTACTGAGTTCTAATGTAACAAATTTACTATGCATTGACACATTTTCCATGGCAAATATATTTCTTCTTAAGTACATTAGAAAATAAATAGCAGCATGTATGCTGGTACACTTTTAAAGCTTTGTGCAGGCGCTAGCTACAAAGGGCTTATAATTATTTATGTACTCAACATTTAGCACATAAATATGATTTAGTTAGGTTTTGGGAAAACATTTTCCAATACATCCACTGTTGTGTAGATGAAGAAGATGTAATAAGCTAAATGCACGACTTAACATGAAATGTACTAACAGTCAAAATAAATCTACAGCATCATTATTCATGGCGGTGACGTACAAGGGAAAAAGCGTGTAAATGACAAAACAGACAGAATTCCTGGGAGGAATCACCTGCGTAGATTAGAGTACACAGGTATAGTTTTAGATGCCAGGAAGCCTGCAGCACCTGTGTGAGATAAAATCAGAAGATGCAACTATTGCAGGTCAGTAGAGGATTGATAGGAAAATATCCTTTTGAAATAAAATCAGTTACSTTGAGAAGTAATTGTAACAGTTTACACTCAAGGCAGAGTTGTATCTGTATAAGCCATGTGATGTCACAGGGGAAGAGTGTTCTTTGTAACAGAAAAATATTTGCTAAGTCAGAAAACTTAATGCTGAAAAAGCATGCGCCCTAGTCCCTGGGGTACAATGCACATTCTCTGGAGTGAGCACGCAGAAGTGCTGCATAATTTTATCAAATCGAGCTCCTAATTCTGCAGCCAAAAGTATAATGAATCCATAGTGTTTCTGATCACTTAATGAGATTGTGCATTATCAAGAAGGAATACAAATGAAAAATCCTACAGAAATTAGAGCTGAATAAAAAGCTACAGGTAAGAAGGTACTGAAGTAATTTCAGTGGTTTTTTAAAGTACACACAAGAACATGCTTAAAAGAATAAGGAAAAGAAAGGAACTTCCCTTTAAATTTACTCTTTTCAGAACCTTCTCTTGGGCCTTTTTGGTGGTGGTGGGAAGGAGGGGTTTGATGGGTTTGTGTACAGAAAGTGCTAAAGCTGCTAATATGAGAAACAGAAACAAAAAAACAAAGGTGCTTATAGACTGTGCTTCGCTAAGAAGCCATGCTCATCCTCATTCTTGAAGGGATGTCTGAAAAGTAATTTTTGACAAGAACTGGCACAGTTCTTTGGATACATTGTCCAAACCTCTTAATCGTTGATCGTTACCATTGTTAAGAAAGGAATCAAACATCACAACTGCATTGCAGGGACATGGATGCCTTTCCTTCAAACACTGACATAAAATCTCATTTAATTTCATATGAATTTCTAACTTCTATCTATGATGAAATTCTGATGTTGCTAACATTTTATATAAATAATGCTGGATAAATCATACCTAAAGTCCTTATTAAATAGCATGGTAAAACCACAGTAAAAATTTCCATAAGCATGTGAGCAAATGTGTGCACACACACACACATATGGATGTAAATGAGCTATGTAGTCAGAGCTAAGATTCTTTAGACTTTACCATTTTCTTTGTATTATGTCAAATACTGAAAAATAGTCCAGAGTTCAGTAACACCACCCTCCCTAATGTTGGGAAAATATCCAACATATTTCACAAAATATTTAAGATTTCACAGGTTTTTTTCAGGGAAAAAAAAAGATTAGAGCTTGCAGTTTCTTCCAGAACAGTAAGAGGTAGACAATCAGACAGCTGATGGGAACAGGTTATAGCATCTCTCACACAGAGACAGTGCTGTAGTAGGTTCCTCTTTTTTTTTTTTTTTTTTTTTTTCCTTCTTTTTTTTCCCCTAGTTTCATCCAGGACTTGAGAAATCATTTGACTGATAGCAAAATAAAGTGTTATTTCACACACTCACACAAAATCACTACATTGAAGACCGTATTTCAGCTACTGTGTAATATGTGTCTTGGAAAAACACTAATCAATTAATAATCTTTTAACCAGCTAATACGTCCTTTACCAATTCACTTGAAGTGTACTCCTCCCAGTCAGTTAACTGGCTTTTAGGAAGCATCAGGACTCATGTCTTCAGATTAGGTGAGGCAGTGGGCATCAGTGAAAGACTCCTAAATCTGCAGAAGAGAAAGAGCTACTCAAAATCCTTCTGAAGTCCAAGAAAATTAAGGAGGAATTGTCAATGGGTTACATCACATTTCACAAGTATGTATTTGTCATCAAGAACCTAGTGATAACAGCATAAAAAGAACTATTAAAATAATACATATATTATTCAGCAAACCAACAGATACCAGATAGGCCTTAGTAACCTTTGTATGTTATATTTTTTAATACAACACAGTCTTTGGGTCTTCTAGCTTATTCTGATATATGTTAGAACTTGTTATTTCAAATACAGTGCAATCTTTTTGTAGTCTATGAACTGTTGATTTTTTGTTTTGAAAAGCAGAAGTGCCTTACAAGCAATTTATAAGGCCAATGTTAATTTAACTGAATGCAGCCATCATAAAATCTTCTGGATTAAAAAAGTAAAGGTTGCAAAAACATCCCTCACTACATAATATAAATTCAGTGATGGATGCCTGTTTATAAATTATTTAAGTAATTAACAGTCTTTCAGCACACTTCTCCAATAACAGAAGTGTGTGGATTGAGCTCGGAGGAGCCCAAGAATATCTATCCCACCCTTAAGTGTATGGCCTTGAAAAAAGCCATTAACCTTTACACTTCATTTATACAATAGGGAGAAAATACTGAAGTTTTGACTAGCTTGCTTTGTTAATATTTGTGAAGCCCTTTGAAGATGGAAGCCTTTATATAAATGGACAGCATCATAACAGAAATGAGATTCTATCTTTTATTTAGCAAATAATGTTATGGTAAGTAACATTAATTATCTGTATTTATTTTAATACATCTTTTTCAGGAAATGGTCCTTTTTCTTTCAGTCAGAAATAATAGCATTTTCCTGTTCTTTTATGCATAGAGTGACACATGAGGAGAAAAACAAACCTTGGACTATTTGGTATAGTATAGATTTGATTGCATGTCTTCTTTTATCAGCAAATTAGAGCCCCGAACATTTTCATCTAACTAGATTGGTAATAGTTGAAGTAAACAAGGTAGGTGTCATATAGATAAACATGAAACATGGATTATAACAACACATCTACATTCTTACAAAATGTCTCCTGCTAATTGATTAGCTCAAAGGGAACACCACATGTATATATTTTAAATGTAATTCCTGGTTCTTTCTTAGTACCTTTGGCTGCTTCGTTAATCCTATTTGCTGTTATTTTTAGTTACCACAGAGTTGCTCTTCTAACCACCAGTAACTGCTAGGCTTACCATATTTTATTTTTTAGATGACAGGATAAAAAATTTACTGTGTTCTAATACCTTTAAATCTATTGCACATATAAATACTCCTTATCTGGATAAAATAATATTGTGTGTTTATTAACATGCATGTTCTATATGAAGTAGCAAATCTAAAAGTAAACATATCCGGTTTGGGGTTTGGGTTGTTTTTTTGTTTGTTTTTTGGGGTTTTTTTTGGTGGCCCCCTGCAGGTAAACAAAGAGGGGGCTGTTACTTTTAGCTTAATCACATACTGGTTGTGAACAAATTATTGTAAAAGGGTGCTACAGGATGTTAATATTTAATTTTCAAAACTATAGGCACTCTTAGTAAGAAAACATTCAGAATTTTTCAGTAGTTGGAGCCCCAAGATATAACTTCTCTTTTCTAATCGAAAATATTAGTAATATATATATATTATATATATAACTTTTTTTTCCCGCTACATTCAGTGGCACTAGAAATAGAGGTTTACACCATCTCAAAAAGAGTAATCACTCAGTCATGGTCCACTCACCATGGAAATTAAAAAATTTTACCTGCAAAATAATTTGATATTTACAGGTAGGGTCAGGAAGTCCTTTAGCAGTTACTGTGTTTTTACTGCAAAACATATAGGGCCTTACTCTTGCACAGCAAAAACTCCCCATGAAATTAATACTTTAGTGGATTGTTTAGTGTAGTGATCTATAAATCAGCAACTCATATTTGAATTATTGGTGTTGTGTTGCTATGATTTTGTCTCTTTGATGTTCAAGTTCATAATTATGTGCATGTCTGATTCAAAGTCATTTTTCATTAATTAATGTCATAAACATAAAAGTGCTATGTTTCAGGTGTCTTACAGAATAAATCCTACTAGAAAGTAACAGTTAAGTATAGAATAGGATTTTAAAAATGTGTCATATATTCCTTTACAGTACACATTGATAAAGTTCATTTATTTTTACAGAACATACTGTGATGGATTTATGATTTATTCCAGAACACATAATGGGAATGAAAGGGCAAAATTCACAGAAAAGGAGAAGAATATAAAACAGGAAATCTATTTGTTGATAAAACTGTTTTATTTATAAAAGTCCTGAAAATTTGTTTTTATGATAGTCTTGGACAGCTATTTTTCAATTCATATGAAGTGTTTATTCGGGATGATGTTAACAAGCACMTCTCCTTTCAATTATTTCTTTTGTAAAAACAACCTAACAGTAATTTTAGTTTCAAGCTGATATCTAGCTGTCTGTTTGCCTCAATAAAGTATTTCAATCTGTAAATTAAGCACAGCATGAAATATCTAGTATGTACCTTCTCTCTGCAAAATAATAGAAATAATTAACCATCCCCTGGAATAGTAAGATCTTTGAGTGTCTAGAGTTGCCTTGACAGTCTTATTTTATGATTACAAGTAAACCTATTTAGTTAGAATCTAATTAGGAAAACATTAGTAAATGCTTGTAACTCTAGAATCGTTAAGTGCTACATTTGAGAAATGAAATGTTTTCTAAATGAGTCAAATAATGCATATAATGGTTGTAATGCTGCCCTTGTGCAGTGCCTGCTTGCCCACTGTGGCACTTACTAGTGATTAACAGTCATTTCTCCATTACCAGATTCATCTTAAGGTTCTGTAGTATACTGTAATATCCTTAAAAACTAAGTATGTTTGCATAGCCTTTTTTACTTCATCTAGGAATTTCCTTATTTTTTGCACCAGTGTTATGCTCATGATAAGGTAACTAGTGGAGAAGCTATAAGTGTAATTACATATAAGGTTGCTGCAATAGAAGTTGCTTTTCCATTAGGTGACTGTTGTACAACCAGTTAGCTCACAATAGGTCAGGTCTGTGAGTATTCYCCTGCACTGTCAGCCAGCACGGCTGTCTTATTTCCATCTTGCCGAACTGTGTGTCACCAAACCGTGTGCATTTCAGTGCCCCTGGGCTGAATTCCTGGGAAAAAATCCTATCCCCTATCTTCGGTGCACAGGTCTCCCAAGCACAGCATGATCCATTCTAGCTGACCAAACATGACCAGTCACATAGCGCTTCTCTGCAGTTCTAATCCCAGCTGGAAGCTGGGAGAAAGCGTGCATACTGCTGTTTCTACAGGACATAATGCTGCAAGACCACCTACAGCAGCCACATATGGATATACCTAGCCTGCAGACTTTTTCTTATTACATGCTCAATAAAAATAATAAGAAAGTCAAGGCTGGCAACTTCTGCTCAGTCCCCAGAAAGGACGCACATGACCTGACAGGCTGTGAGCAGGGAGGCTACAGTGCAGGCTGTAGCTGACAGTGACCTGGTCTGCCCAGGGAGCTGAGAGGGAAGGTGCAAAGAAGGAGCAGGAGCTGAGGTTTCTCCTCCTATTAGTGGAGAGAAAAACAGCAATGTGACCTTTGGTACACTCTTTGAAGGCATTTCTAGAGAAAATAAAACAACCTTAGGAACTACATACCTCAGCTGAGCACAGCTCTGTCCCTGTAATTGACAACCAGTAGAGGCAGAGCAATGATGCAATACGGCCTCCCCTGAGCGTGTGACACAGTAAGTACAATACGTTTGGTGGGAAGTTACAGTTCTCTTACTGCCCTCGAATTTCCAGCCTGGGGTGGTATTATTTAAGAAATCTGTGTGTGATGCTCTCTATTCATTGGGTTAGGTCAACAGCCTTACAACATGCTAGCTACTTACCTCCTGCTGAGAACTGAGACATCTCACTCAAAACTGTTGGTTCTTGCTCCAGGAGACAAATGTCACACAGTACCTGGCTCTACTCCAGAGACAGCAACACGAGGCAAGAAAAACATACCTCATAATGCCTTAAGAATGTGCTCCCAGAAGTCAGTCATCCTCCCTCAGACAGGATAAGTAAGATTTTCAAAAGCACTTATGTTGATTCAAGGGGCAGGTACCTGTTGGGCATTCTGAACAAAATTCCTAAATATTCAGTTCACAGAATCACAGAATGGTTTAGATTGGAATGGACCTCTAGAAGTCATCTGGTCCAACATTCCTACTCAAGCAGGGCCACCTAAAGCCGATTGCCCAGGATGATGTCCAGACAGCTTTTGAATGTCTCCAAGGATGGAGACTCCACAACCTCTTTGGGCAACCTATGTCAGTGCTCAGTCACCCTCATAGAAAAAAAGTGTTTCCTGATGTTCAGGAAGAACGTCCCATGTACTAGTTTGTGCCCACTGCCTCTTATCCKGTCACTGGGCAGCACTGGAAGGAGCCTACTTTACACCCTCCCTTTAGGCATTTATATACGTGTCGTGGTTTAACCCCGGCCAGCACCTAAACACCACACAGCCGCTCACTCACCTCCCCACTCCAGTAGGATGGGGGAGAGAATCAGGAGGGCACAAGTATGAAAACTCATGGGTTGAGATAAAAACAGTTTAATAATTGAAATAAAACAAAGTAGAACAGTAATAATAACAGTGCTAACAACAACAACAATAGAACATACAAAGCAGGCAATGCACTATGCAACTGCTCACCACCCGCCAAACGGACACGTTGCCTGATATGAGAGAGCCCGTCCCAGGACGCCAGGCCCCATGCCCCCACACCCTTAGTTTTTATACTGAGCATGACGTCGTATGGTATGGAATACCCCATTGGCCAGCTGGGTCAACCACCCCGGCTATGCTCCCCCCGCCAGCTTCTCATGCACCTGGCAGGGCATGGGAGGCCAAGAAGTCCCCCGTGCAAGCACCACCCAGCAACACCCAAAACATCAATGGGCCATCAACGCTCCTATTATACCGAACCCAAAACACAGCACACACCCCCAGCTACTGGGAAGAAAGCTAACTGTCCCAGCCGGAACCAGGACAACGTGGATGAGATCCCCACCCTGAGTCTTCTCTTCTCCAGGCTGAATAGCCTCAGCTCTCTCAGTCTTTCCTCATGGGAGAGATCTCCAATCCCTTAATTAACTTTGTGGCCTTTTCCTGGACTCTCTAGTGCTGAGGATAGGGGGAAGGATCACCTCCCTCAACCTGCTGGCAATGCTTTGCCTAATGCAGCCAGGATACCGCTGGCCTTCCCTGCAGCAAGGGTACATTGCTGGGTCATGTTCAACTTGGTGTCCACCAGGACCCTCAGGTCATTTTCTGCAAAGCTGCTTTCCAGCTGGATGGCCCCCAGCATATACTGGTGCCTAGGGTTATTCCTCTCCATGAATGCAGTTTGTATCCATAAACTGATCACGTAAATTGATTAGATATTTTGAAAATCACTTCATAACATTATAAACATCATTAATCAGACAAATTTCTTCAGAAGTCTTAAAATGTACCTGCCGGTACTTCTCCTTATTGCTGTTTGAGGCACTATCTAGTACTGATTTTTTTTTTTACTCAAAATGGCAAAATTTAGTTTATTGTAGGGTAATCAGAGCCTATATAAATATCTAACTAGGCTATATAAAAAGATAGTATTTCAGCAAAAGCAATCAAAAGAGATTCAGTAACCATTAGATTTCAGAGATATTTTTGCTATTGTTTTCCTACTAGATTTGCCATACGTCTGTGTGAGACTGAATGGTAGAGTGAAAAGTAATGTTCTGCTTTTTATTTTGACTGTGATCAGATCTCTAACTTTTTATTTTCTTTGAAGTGGGAGCTTCTCAGTATTAGAAGTGATGTGGCTGCATGAAATGTAGGGAACAGCGTTAGTCAAATGGCCACTACCTTTTTTCTTTATGTAGATTCTAGATGTCAGGCTCTCCCTCACCAGTGGCTATTAAAATAGAGCTATGGCAATGACAAACCAAAGCATTTCAGATAGTATTGCTTTTTTTCAGTATAATTTGTAAAAATGGTCGTCTTGCTGTAAATTCTTGATTGAGTTAGTTTGTGAATACATTGCATATATCAAATTTTATGGCATTGTTTCAACATAATATAAAATTATATAGGCTACAATAAAAGGAAAAGTGGCTTAAAAGCTAAGAGAAAGCCCTGTTGAAAATAATCAGAGCAATATGTAATAATAGACTGTCAAATATCTACATATCTTTAGGATATACTCAGTAACATAAGGTTAAAGAACAAAAGACTTTGAAATATATATTCAATACTCTAACAAGTTTCAAGATTCTATTTGTTTTTTTAAATATTTATTCTAAACAGTCAGTCATATAATTTCTCTAAAAAACCGCACAACAGAAGCACAAACTATCTGGTACAATGTAAATAGCTTGCAGTACAGTTGATATACATACAGAGCTAAGGAGATTAGTATATCTGATGACTTAACAATTTTAACAGTGCATTTCCCTAGACCATGTATTCCTTATTTAATACATCATTCTTTCTGGATTTTTATTGTTTGTTTGTTTGTTTTATTGCCTATAGTCTGATAGAAAATTCAAACTCTCTACATTATTATTTTTACCTTAGTGGTGTCAAGAGATTCCAACTTAGACAATGAACCTGTTGCAGTAATGGAAAAACACACACACATGCAGACCTACAGTATGAGATGGATACTGTCTAGGACAGCCTATCTACTAAATGGCAGACACAGGCAGAGTAAATGAATTGACCAAAACACAGGAAAAACTGGCAGGGATGGAAGTTGATCCCATTACTCCATTTCTTCTCTTTAACCACTAGCTCCATTTGCCTCCACACAGAAGGTTTTTAATTTAATTTGTCTTACACAGGCATCATCTCCTCTAATCCAATAGATAGGAGGAGCAATTGGATTGCATCTCCTCTAATGCAATATTTTCAAAGAAAAAGTGAAAATAAAAAAAACCCTAACCTTTATTTTTTTATCTGGTTCTAATGGAAATACTGCAAAAGGTTTTCCAATTATAAAACTAAAAGACTGTCCTCAGTCACGGTTCTTTAAACAGTAGAAAATAATATTAAAAAAAAATATATATTGTGTGCTGTCCATGTGTATTTGTCTCTATTTCTCACTTTCTCAGAATGTTGGGAGTGAATTGTCAGTGCATTGGATTCTTTGATGACAGTGTAGACCCAAGAAGCATTGAAAGGGATTTTTGAAAACAGGGTAATAATGAGAAAACTTCATATAGAATAATTACAAGCCGGTGCCCACTCTCATCAGGCTATGCCATTCAATATTTGGGTGCATGAGGGCTAACTCATGTATGTACCTTGGGAACCTACCCCAACATCTCCCTTGTAATTCAGGATTTGTTCCCCTGAAATGCACTGGAATAATAATTCTGGGATATAATGTTTTTATGCCTGGCCTTCTATGTGAATGAGAGATTAAAACCATCAAGAATGTGTCAATGGCAAAACTGTTGTTGCTAGCACAATAATATCAGTTGTTCCTGATTTTTTAATGCAGACCACAGACGTTGTTTTGCTCTGTGGATGTATTTTTAGATACATATTTCTAAAAGTGATTGTTTAAAAGAAAAATGTTAAAATAATCATCCCTGAAGTGCAGGTGAGTTTGTGTGTTACATCAAAGGAAATCTGTTAACCAAACCATTCTGGATAATTATTTTATGGGTAAGAAGTTTACATTTTCAAATATGACACTGCAGGGTTAGCTCTCCTACATTCTGTAATAATAGTTTTCTTTTCCTAATATAGTTCACAAGCAGTTGTTGCCCTGGGGAGCTGACCTTGCCTGTGGGCATGTTCTGAGACCTGCTGGCGATGCTCTTCGGAAGTGCTCCCCAATGAAAAGCACTGGTGAAGGCTGACTAAAGTCTTAATCAGTGTCACCCTAAGCAAAGCAAGACAGGGCAGCCAGCTCAAGATGCCAGTGCTCAAGCAGTCAGCACCTAGCCTTTTTATTTGAAAAGTTATTCTGGCCATCTACACGTTCAGGGCAAGAGGAGGAAGACTAAAACAGATTCAGATGGATACTTTCCTTGCAGCGTGGTGAATATATCAAGAACAGTGAAAACACAAGAGGTCTTTATTCTAGCGCAAGGCTGATGAAAGTAACACACATTTAATAAATTGACAAGTATTTCTATTTAAGATCTAACACATTTTTATTGTCTCATGTATTTGTCTTGCATTTTTAGTGGTTACTCCTTTAAATTATTGTCCTGGTTCCGGCTGGGACAGAGTTAGCTTTCTTCCCAGTAGCTGGGGGGGTGTGCTGTGTTTTGGGTTCGGTATAATAGGAGCGTTGATGGCCCATTGATGTTTTGGGTGTTGCTGGGTGGTGCTTGCAYGGGGGACTTCTTGGCCTCCCATGCCCTGCCAGGTGCATGGGAAGCTGGCGGGGGGAGCATAGCCGGGGTGGTTGACCCAGCTGGCCAATGGGGTATTCCATACCATACGACGTCATGCTCAGTATAAGAACTAAGGCGGGGGGGCAGGGGACCGGCTCTGGCGTCCTGGGAYGGGCTCTCTCATATCAGGCAGCGCGTCGGTTTGGCAGGTAGTGAGCAGTTGCATTGTGCATCACCTGTTTTGTATATTCTATTGTTGTTGTTGTTACCACTGTTATTATTACTGTTCTACTTTGTTTTATTTCAATTATTAAACTGTTTTTATCTCAACCCATGAGTTTTCCTACTCGCGCCCTCCTGATTCTCTCCCCCATCCTACCGGAGTGGGGGGTGAGCGAGCAGCTGTGTGGTGTTTAGGTGCTGGCTACGGTTAAACCACAACAATTATTTAAATTTTTTGTTTTTAATCTGCATAATTATTCTTAGACTGATTTCAGAATTTTTTGCTTACGTGGATTTGCTAAGCCCTAGTATAAACCCAGTACTTAAAGAATTATATAGGGCATCTCTACACATTCAATCCTTGAGTTTACACAAATATCTTTTTAACTTTGGAAAAGACTTCCATGTGTCCCTCAGATTAATAATTCTTTCACCAAAGAAAAATGCAAGATAGTCACCACAAAATAAAATACGTTCCTCCATATTACATTCCAATAAGTATGGAAGCTTAATAAATATCATCATGTTTCTCTTTTGTAGGTAAAAGAGGTAAAGTTTCCATTAACCCAGATTTCAGTCAATACTAGATGGCATCCTTTTAATACTCTGGTAAAAAAATTAAAGTTCAACTTATTGATCATGTATAGATGACTACAATAAGTTCACTACAGTCCATGAGACTGTCATTTATCACTGTTTCTTGACAGCTTCCTGTCTATACATTGTGCTTCAAACGGACTGTGAGGTTTCTGTTTCCTATAAACTAAGCATGTTTTAAAGGGAATACACAGCCTGAAATGAGGAAAATTAGAAAAAAAGGTAAAAATACTTTTTAGGTACTTGTCCTTGTTTCTCTTGACAGAGCTAACAATTTTTTCCTCACATCTCTCTATCAGTTTATTATGTTCTCTAAAATGTCATTGAGTTCTAAACCAGCAAAAATAAATGAAGTTAAACTGACAGCATTCAGACGGTTATCATATGCACAAAGCTAGCAATGAAAAAAGTTAAATAACCTCTGCCTTTTTTTTCATAATTTTATGTGAAATATGTAAACATTTTATAATCTTAAGCGAAATCACTTGACAGCAAGCAAGCCCAAGTATGACTGAGTTAACAAAGTGCCTTCAAGTTTAGAAAAGGGGAAAGCACATTTTCATGGGGTATGAAGTTTCCTTTAGAGTACCTATAAATATTATCTGGGTGTATTTAAACTTATAAATTTCATAAAATAAACATCAGTAGTTTAAAAAGTGAAGTTCTTTGCTAAATAAACCACTTAAATTATAATGACACACAGAAAAGGAAATGCATCAGAAGAACAAAATGTATATCCTGATGCCTAGACTTCAATATCACTTTATATACTTTAATGCCTAAACTTGTTATACTTTAACAGTCTGACCAATAAGTAAGGAGACTCTTAATAAATTGCTGCTTCCCTCCTTCTAAAATGTGTATAGGTATATCTATTCTTGCCTATTTGTGTTAAGGTTAAGCATTTGTTTTAGTTTAATTTTCTACATCTGTATATAATGCTTCATTCATGGGTATAAATGAAGAGGTAACTGCAGTCATAAAGTAGTCTTTAGAATATGAACACGAAATACTCTTATACTTTTCTTTCACAAAAAAGTAAGTCACCCATTGGTTTGGCTAAAAATTACAATGTATCAATCTCTAAGAAGTACATATATAAAGGGGTTTAGACTAAGATTTTTGTAATGTGAGAATCTTCTTTATGCGTGAAAATGAATTTGTCAGGAGTTTATGCATCCACCAGCTAAATGAATTCCTTGGAATCAAATTGCTGAAGCAGTTTTAGTGACACTTACCACAGCTATAGCACTGAGTCGGAGGATGAAGGCTGGAAGAACCTCTTTTCYGGGATCTGAGGCCTTTCTCAGTGCCTGTACTCACTTAATTGAAGAAAATGGACTCCTGTGGTAGCAGGTGACTGATACGATGGGTAGGAAAGAGGAAGAGGTGGCTGCTGCCATTCTTCATTGGGCCCATTGGAGCTGGGTATCACCCTTCGCCACATTACAACTGTGGCTTTAAAAAGTGAAACAGTTTTTAGTGGACATCCAGGCACATGCACAGGATAATCTGTGCTCCACCAGGAATTATGAAAGCAAATTTCTTAGTTCCTGTATCAGAACTGATTCAGTGCAGAGCAGAGACAGGCAAAGAATTGATTTTGAGGATTTTTAAGGAAAAGTTAGTGTAAGAGATTGTAAGAACCAGCAGTACTAACATCAGAGACAGAGAGTGGAATAAAAATTTAACAGCCTCCTAGGTCTATCTAAAGAAGGTTAAAAGTTGACAAATTTAAGAAAAACTTGCAAATGACACAAAACATAAAACTGTCTTTCTTTAGAATTTAATTGTCACAGTTTCTTCAAGACCTCAGCAATACATAGTCATATAAATTTTATTTATATTATAAATATATATTATGTAAAACAGTTCAGGTCCTATGGTGTCTTTTTTTCCTGTCCCTGCTGTGCTTTTCTTTTGCCTCACTTTCACTACCTCAAAGGCAAAATATTTTCTGTTTCCTCACTAAAAAACATTTTGTGGTTAGAGCAGGCATGATGATTTTGTAACTTTCTATCACTAAAAAAAAAATCCATCCTTGCCTCACACCCCCCAACAAAGAGAGCTTTATTTTGAAACATGCATTCTTTCCCTGCAGCGCTCAGTGTGAATTCTGATGGAATTTCAAGTTTCTTAATACCATCAGGATTCACTGGTTCTTATACAGAATGAAACTGTGAAAAACATCTTGTGAGGTTAGGTTAGAAAAAGCCCATATGTAAAAACAGAAAGTGATTGTTTTGTGAAGTAGTACCAATAAATGCCATTGTAGCACATAAACATATAAACAAAAATATTGTAGTGACATGACTATAATATTCACTTTTCATTTTGTATTGGTTTATTGTAGTAAGAGCTAGAAAACACACATATAGTAAAACTATGGCAGCATAGCTTGTAGAGATTCTGTTGTTAGCAGTGCAGCATGTGCTGCTAGTATTATTCTAAAAAATGGCACCAAAAGCATGTTTTTCTCAGTACTGTTTCCCAGTTTTCAAATGTACAAGAGCAAAAGCCAAAGCAGCATGTCATAGTACAAGGCAAGAGGGAGATGATCAAGATAGCAGTTCACCTGACTGCTTCACTTGCTTACAGTCAGAACCTTTTTCCTGCTATCAGAAGTGTTGTTCACTGCCCCAGAGCAGACCTTGCAAGTAAGAACAGAGGTCACTGGGCTGCCTGCAGGGAGGAAAAAATAATCTAAAAATAAAGCCAGGCTTTTGAACACTGCTGCTTCCTAGTGGAGGTTTGTCTTTTAATCTTACATGCAGCATAGCTGTCTCTAAAAATTTCCTCTTCTACTAATTTTCTCTTGTTCTACTTGCAAAATCTGGGGGACCTTGAAAGCTCATCCTTCATTATGTTGAAAGATAATGTTTAAAAAATAAAGCAGGACTTGCAGACTTCATCACTGATGTGAATTTTGGAGAGAAGGGCTGAGATTTTGGTCTAGCCAAGTAAGAATGGATTTGTCATGTAATGCTCCAAATAAATAATCCTACCCACAGACTAAGTCTAATGGGCTTCAGAATAAAACCTAAGACAGAAAACAAGTAGAGAATGCAAGCACCTGAGAAGATGTGTTTGCAAGTCAGTAATGCGTCCCTGTCTCTGGACTTCCTACAGTTACTAGGGAAAAAAAACTTTAATAAAGAATGCCAGGGGTGGGGATACTGTATGTTAATGCTGAGTCAAAGTTCACATTACGAACACACAGTGGTAGTTGCAAATATTTAAGTATTTTAGTAAAAATTAAGCAGATATTAGCTTATTTCCAGTTATGTGTTGTATAGTTTACAAACTTTTAGGCAGTAGGAAAAAAAAAAAAAAGATACCCTGCTGTGCTGTCATGGGTCAGAAGGAAAAAAAGATTATGATACTTTATACCTTAAGAGAGATACTGATATTGAAAATCTCTTTCTCAGCTAACCTTAATGGTAAACAAATGGCACTTGCCAGCAGCAATGTCCCTATTCCTTGGCTTTATATGCCAGATACATTACCAGGCTCATCTCAGTCAGAAAGAAAGAAATCCAGAATCCATTTTAAACAAGGACTCAAAGTCACCCTAGAAAATACATTTAAAAGTCCTTCTATTTATTTTGCAGCTGAGAATCTGAAAATACATAAAACACATTTGTCTATAGAGGATACATTTTGTTACTTCTATCTAACTTGGAAGAGGAGATACTGTGAAATATTAAGTGAGAACTAGTAGCCAAACGTCAACCAATTTTTCTTCTTGCCAGTGAGGATTTAGTGACTTACATGTGAACTGGATAGAATATATTTTTGTTTATTATTTGCTGCCCCTTTACAAAACCATCTCTATGGTGCAGTCAGGGAGGAGGAAGATAGAAAGACAAAATGGAGAAGAAAATATGAGTCTGAGGGGGTAAATAAAACTTAATAGTAATAAGAATGAAATGAACCTTGGCACCCAGTCCCTCCCATCAGCAAATGTTTCCTGTTCCACTCCCAGAGGTGAGATGTTTTCTGGGGCAAACTAAGAAAAGCCTATCAGTGGCCAAGGTTAATTAATTCAATTATCTTGTAAATAAATTGAGATACATAGGTCAAAATCAGCTCTGTGCAACAGAAAATAATCCAAGGTGGATGGTGCAATCAGCCTTATTGGAGTTTGTCGTTCCTTCTTCCCTCACCTTCCTCAGACACTTGAGAGTAGTTTTCAGTATGCAACATAATACTATGTGTTTATAGTAAAACATTGTATTATCTACTATATATTGTATAGTAGATAGTATGATGTTATAATACTATATATTATATTGTAAATATAATGTATTACAGTGTAATATATTATGGTATTGTAGTAGCGTTACACTATTTCGCTGAAAGCACCAAGTAATTATTTCTATTGCCATTATCAAAAGAAAAAGTAACATTTCATACTGCAGGAAAATATGCAGAGTCAAATGGATTTCTGCAGCCCTGTATGTAAATGACATCCAAACTTTAAGGTCCTGTCTCCTGGGATTGACTAGACTATTTGCTTAAATCATAGACATATTATTCAGTAGCTGCTACAAAATGCTGCAAAAAATGGAAATGTGTTTGCATCCTTTTCATTTCCTTTGTGCAAAGAGCTGGTGTATAATTTCCCTTGAAAAATATAGATTATGGTCTTAGACATTTGCAAAAATATTCAGGTTGTTTAAAAGAACACTAGTCTAATATTTGATAAACCTTTCATTACCTTTATAATAGATGAAAAAGGATTAGGCCCAGCTAAGACACCTGGTTACAAAAGGGGTTATGTTTCAGGTTAATCTAATAAATTTTAAAAAAGCATTCACTGTTCATCTCCATCTAGATTCAAATTTCACTTGCCATAAGTTGCAAATACAATGCTAAATATAAACGTTCTTTGAATTTATAATGCAAAACTTTGTCCCCACAGGTATACAAAAAAAGAACATTCTTGACAAGCTTATACAGTTTCTCTTAATTTATTTTTCTACTAGGTTAATTCCATATTTCATCATTCCTGCAAATTTACTGATTATCAGTTTGCTCCTGCTTTATACCTCTGACATCTAGTTCTAATAATCTACACTCATATCCGTAACACTGACAGCTCTTTAAACAAGTAACTTTTGCAATGTGGTGCAGTATAGCATATTCAAATGCTGAACTGTTTCTTGTTAAGAACTTCACATACAACAATATGAAACTATTTCACTGACTGAAATGTCATGTCTGTACTTAAACCTTAAAATAAATCCTGTGATTTTCTTAGTGGTTATCTAAAATTACAAATAAACATCTGGCAAGCCTTTATTACTATGTACCACCCAGAAAATAAGGGAAACGCAAAGCTTTTGAGGAGCTCCCTAGCCTTAAGCACAGACCTGAATACATATATAGTGAGAGCACACTACTTATAATTTTTTCCAGAGCTGTCTTAATTCTGGGGATCTAAGTTTTGAATATGGCCCTTTTCTTAGGATTCAAGCCTAATTCAATGCAAACGCAGAGGTCTCACCTATTCACATCTGCTTTTGGATCTGAATTATGTGTCCCTAGACAATTCAAAATACATCTCTGTAATCTCAAAAAACACAGATAATGGGAATTTCTCTCCTTAATAATATCTTCTTTCAGTGACATTTCAGTCATTCATTTGTTGATTTGCTAGTCTGCTCATAAGTAAAGTATCTGATCCTGAGGTAGTAGTAAACTGAAAAGGAGGATCCAGAAGAGAAGAAGGTCCAGTGGTGTTGAGCATGGAGTAGCGCTGACCATGAACACTGCCACCGGAGCCAGAACAGCAGTCTGGTCAGAGAATACAGAAATGTGGTTGTTGCTTCCTTGCCTGATGTACTATCACTGCTGACAGTTCTTGTAATTTAGAGATGAGGGCCAAGATTAGGGAGGAAGGAAAGGTGCACCAGGATCATGCTCCCCCCCCATCAGCTGCATTGTGACCTAGGTCTCCAAAATCTAGTGACTTTATGCCAGATTTGTTTTCGATGCTGTCAGAAGTAAAGGCTTTCATGAGTCACTAATTAGAATTCCTAAATTACCCCTCCTCTAACTAGCTTGACTTCTCCAAGCATATATTTTTTTTCCAATGTGACATGATGTCCCAAAGCTCCTCTCTCAAGTATAACAGAAAAAGAAAGTCTGCAAAAGCAGAAGAAAAACCTGAAGACTGTTATGAAAAACTGTAAGTCAGCTTCATTGGAAAATACACTATGCGTTTGAAAATATGTCTGTATAAACTGTGCATAAGCAGACATGCCAATGAGTTCTGCAGGCAGTAGGAAATAAATGTATCTTGGAAGTTTTGAACTCTCGCGTGTATTCTTTGAAATTCAGACCTGAACTTCAGAAACAATTTTACTGCAGAAAATGAGTGTAAAAAAAAAAGCTTTTAATAGTTTCCTTAAAAGACAGATCATTGCAGACATCTTTTAAACAATAGAATATTATAATCTTATCACAGTTACTAGTCCCACACCATTACTGCTCAGCAATGGATTATATAAATTTTCACCAATATTATTGTTGTGTGCCTTTTTATACTTGATGTAGAATAGAAAAACAGCCTTAAGTTACTTGCCCTCCAGGTAGTGTGCATCTTAGCGATCATATTGAGGATACATATATAGGATAAAAGGGCAAACAGAATGACCCCATGCTCAACATCTCTTTTTTTTTCTTTTTTTTTTTTATGTTCCTGCCACATGTGAATATACCCAACTGAGGCCAGTGGAGACCAAGGAGACAAGTTTTTTGTCTATACCATTTACCCAGATTGCCTGGCACTAAGCAGGTAGTGTGCTGCATAGCCTCCTTTATGGGAACAGATAATAAATAGCAAGTTAACACAGAGTGACAACTCCTCTGATTCTCAAATGGCCTTAGTTTGTTAGCTGTGTCGTGGTTTTACCCTGGCAGCACCTAAACACCATGCAGCCGCTCGCTCACGCCCCCACTCCGGTAGGATGGGGGAGAGAATCGGGAGGGCACAAGTAGGAAAACTCATGGGTTGAGATAAAAACAGTTTAATAATTGAAATAAAACAAAGTAGAACAGTAATAATAACAGTGGTAACAACAACAACAATAGAATATACAAAACAGGTGATGCACAATGCAACTGCTCACCACCCACTGAACCGATGCGTGCCCGAACCGACGCGTGCCCGAAATGCGTGAGCCAGTCCCGGAACTCCGAGCCCCACCCCACACACTTAGTTTTTATACTGAGCATGACGTTGCATGGTATGGAACACCCCATTGGCCAGCTGGGTCGAACACCCTGGCTATGCTCCCCCCGCCAGCTTCCCATGCACCTGGCAGGGCATGGGAGGCCGAAAAGTCCCCCGTGCAAGCACTACCCAGCAACACCCAAAACATCAATGAGCCATCAACACTCCTATTATACCAAACCCAAAACACAGCACACCCTCCCAGCTACTGGGAAGAAAGTTAACTCTGTCCCAGACGGAACCAGAACAATATCCACCCCTTATTCTATACCATCTAYGTCATGCCCAGGTCTCACATTTTCCAATACATTCCAATTAATCATCATCATTTTTCCTGCACTTCGATATATACACAGATATCATTCCCTTAGTCTATGGGCCATCCCTCTAAAATGTCCATTGAGTTCATTTAGTCCATGACTTTTGGGCTCCAT